>CABFOC020000053.1:0-515498 GCA_902141235.2 Clonostachys solani
AAATAGCTTATAATTAATTATATTTAGTAATAATACTAAAAGACCTTTAATCTTTATAAAGAACTAAATTATAAGTAAGATTAAGGAATATAAAGGTAATAAATAAGTAATCTTCCTAACTCTAGAAGAAGTTAATTAAATTATCCTATTTAGTATAAGCTTTAATAATATAAATAAATACTTTAACTTTATAAAGAAGAATAAAGAGTAAATTAAAAAAAATAAAGAACTAGAAATTCTTAGTATAAATAATAGTCTACTTAATTATAGGATATTAAGAATATTAAATATTTTAATAAGGAAAAATATATATAGTATATATATAGCTAACCTTAATAAAATACTAGTTAAGTCCTTTATTAAGCTATTTAATAGATTTAATATCTACTATAATAAGGGTATAATCCTAATACTTAAAGAAATAAAGATAAAAGTAAACCTTATAAATAGATAATAAGACTAAAGAAAAATAGTTAAGCTTTACCCTTTAGGCTATAATAATTACTAATTCCTAGATAAAATATATAATAAGCTAGTTATAGAAGGGAAAATAAGCTTAATAGATTAATTAACTTAAATTATATACTTAGTATTTATAGTATAATATATAGTTAAAGGTAAAAAAAAGGGATATATAGTTATTAACTTATAGCTACTTAATAGTAAGGTTATATTAAATATATACTTATTATTAGACTAAACTAATATACTCTTAAATATAAAAGGAAAGAAGTTCTTTAGTATATTTAATATAGTTAAGTTCTTCTTCTAGCTATTTATTTTCTTAGAATATTATAACTAAATAATAATTATCTTTAAGAGAAGCCTTAAAGTATTAAATATAGCCTTAATAAGCTTTTAAAACTTACTAAGTTTTAGCTAAAGGTTTATAGATAGAATACTATAAAAATATAGGTATTTTATAAGGGCTTATATTAATAATATTATTATATTTTTAGACTTAGTAGAAGAGTATCTTTAATATATAGAGAAGGTACTTTAAATCTTAAAAGAAAACTATATCTATATCTTAGCTAAGAAATTATTTATTATATATTTAAGTATTAAGCTCCTAGGATATATAGTAAATAATAATAATATAAGTAAGACTAAAGAGAGGCTAACTATATTTACTAAATTAGAATTCCTAAATAACCTTTTAGCTTTAAAAACCTATTTAAGTATAACTAATTAGCTCTATAATAAAGTTTAGTAATATAATAAATTAGTAAGGCCTCTTTAAGTAAGGAAAACTATACTATAAAAGTTAATAAAAGATAATAAAATTATCTTAAATAGTATAAATAAAGTAATAAGGAAAGCTAAAGTAAAGAAACTAAAGTTTAAACCTATAAAGGAAAAACTAAATTCCTTTAGCTACTTATAGTAAGCTTTATCTAAGTAATTTTTCCTATAATACCTAGACCTAGATAAGTACTTATTTATAAAAGTAGATATATATAAAAATAGATTTAATATATATATATTTTAATTAAATTATAACTAAAATAGGTCTAGTATTCCTAATAAGGATATACTATCTTTTAGGCTATAGTTAATCTTATTTATATCTTAAATAACCTTAACTACTAAAAGAGTATATAAGTTAATAAAGGTAGAAGTTATAATAATAGCTTAAGTCTTATAAAAGTTAAGATATATAGTATAATCTAGCTATTATATAGTAAATATTATTATTAATTATATAGTAATAAAGGGTATTATAATATATATATTATTAAAGACTTTAGACCTAAATAAAGTTAATCTAAAGCTAATAGGGATTATAAATTAGCTTTCCTAGTTTAAGCTTAATATCTTCTATATTAAAGGTAAACTTAATATAGTATTAAATATATTATTAAAGCTATTAGTTATTAACCTAAGGAGGAAAGTAGTAATAGAAAGTAATTATAATAAGCTAAAGTATAATATAATAAGAGAAAGCTATAGCTTAATAAAGTTTAAAGTAAGAAGTCTAGATTATTTACTTAACTATATAACTATAAATATTAAAGTAATAATAGACTTAGCCTTTATATAATAGCTTATATATAAATACTAAATAGACTTAAGATTCTTAAGGATTATAAAGTACTTAAACCTTATTAAAGAGTTAAAAGTAGGTAAAGTAAATAAGAAATTAATAAAAGCTAAAGAATTAAAATTTATACTAAGGTTCTTACTAAAGTAATTTTACCTAAATAAAGATAACCTTTTATTTTATATAGTAAGTAATAACTAAAGCTAGTTATATATATCTAAAGACTATATAATAATATTAATATAGAGTATATATAATAATAAGTATTACTTTAATATAAAGTATATAATTACTAAACTTAAAGGATATTAAATTTAATTACTTATAAAGTAAGTATAATAGTATATTAATTACTATTTAACTTATTATAAGGTAGAGATTACTAAAAGTATATTAATAAGGGAATTAAGATTAAGTTAAGCTTACTTATAGCTATTCTATATAATTATATTAGACTTTATTATTAATTTACTTAAAATTCCTTTAGTAGGAATATATTAAGCTATAAAAGGATTCCTAAAACTAAATATATTATACTTTATAAATAATATATTCTTAAAGAAAATAATACTCTTAGTAAGCTATATATCTTATATAGCTATAAAGTAAGTAATAATATTAATAAGGGAGCTCTTTTTTATAGATTAAGGTATTCTTAAGTATATTCTTAGTAATAGGGATTTAAAATTTATATTTAAGATATAGAGAGAGGTATTTTATCTTATTAGAATAAAGTTACTAATATTAACTATATACTATCTATAAATAGATAGAATCTCTAAAAGAAAGAATTAAATAGTTAAAATAGTAATATAATACTATATACTAAAAGAATTTAATATAAAATAAGTAAATATACTCCTAGCTTTATAATACTAATTAAATAATATAAAGGTTAAAATACTTAAGAGATTTTTAAATAAATTAATTATAGGATTCTAATTATACTTTAACCTAAATATTATAAGTTAAATTAATTTAATTCCCTTTAAGTAATAGAGTATTACTTTAGAGGTACTTAGGAAATTATATTAAAAAGAGGCTATACTTATCTTAAATATAATAATAATATTAATAAAAGAAAGGTATAATAAGTCTAAAATAATAGTAGATATTACTAAAGATAATATTATTTACTTATACCTTTATAATAATTATTAATTACCTAGAAACCTAAAGAAGAAGTAATCTCTAATTAGATTTAGCTTATAGAAAGTCTTTAAAGTAGTTTACCTATAGATAATTAAATTAAACTTATTAAAGTACTATAAAATATACTTAATAATATTAACTATATAACTATAGAAGTTAATTTAAAGAGAGGACCTATATAGTAAAGAACTAAAGGAACTTAGCTTAATTAAGTTAAGTAAAGGAGAGGATAATATATATAAAGTTAAAAAGATTCTTAACTATAGGAGAGCTAAAGGCTATTATATATAGGTTAAATACTTAGTTTATTAAAAGGATTAAGGAAGTAAAAATAACTTTTAGATTAAAAAGAGAGATTTAGCTAAAGGTACTTAAGACCTACTTTAGAAATATAAAGTTAGTAAGCCTAAAGCTTTTTTTAGTAAGGAGGTTAAATCTATATATTAATATAGTATTTAGCTTACTTATAAGTAAAGTATATAACTAAATAATATAAAGAGCTTATCTATAAAGAGGTAGTTATTAATAGTTAATAAATAATAATAAAACTAATATATTAAATATATTATTACTTAAATAATTTTAATAACTCCTCTATATATAAATTATATACTTATTATTTTTTCTCTCTATAGCTAAGTATTAATAATAGATTTTAGCTATATTTAAGCTAAACCTTATATAAATAATAACTTTAAGTTACTCTTTTTATTATTAAGAAAATTTATTAAATTTATCTTTATAAAGTTTATTATATATAACCTTAGCTTTTATATACCTAAGTTTAAAGATACTTAATAACCTTATCTAAAGTATACTTTTAAAAAGATTATAGTTAAACTTATAAACTATTTAGCTAATAAAGAAATCTAGGAGAAGTATATACTACTTATTAAAGTAATTACTTAAAACCTAGTTAAATATAATTATAAAGCTCTTCTTAAATAGATTACTAACTATTTTTAGCCTTTAAAGGAAAATAAGAGCTAGTAAGAGTATATTTTAGAATTAGCTAAAATTATAAAAGTAGTAAATAAATTACTCCTTAATCTTTAATAAATACTAATACTAAAACCTATTAAGTATAAGGAGAATACTATTAATATACCTTAGAAAAGTATTAAATTATTATCTAAAAAGGATAAAGTAAAACCCTTAATAACTTTAGTTAAAAAAGCTAATAAAAAGGCTTTAGCTTTAGTTATAATACCTTTAATAGTTAAGAAGGTTTAAATAGTATCTCTTAATAAGGACTAGGAAGACCCCTTTTAAGAGAAGAGTAATAATAATAATACTCTACTTATAGAAAAGATAAAGGCCTTTAATAAAAGTACTTAGAAAAAGCTTATTATAATAAAGCTAAAGGTAATTAAAGTTATAACTAATAAAGAGATAAATAGCTTTACTTTTAATAAAGATAAATAATTAGAAGTAAAGATTAATTAAAATAATAATAAAATATACCTTATAACTATATAAAACTATAATTATTATATAGGCTAAATTATAACCTATAAAGTAAATAATTTAATATTATACTAAAAGGTATAGTTTAATTACTATTAGAAGATAAATAGTAAAGAGTTACTAAATATTATAGTACTTAACTATATTATAGAGGGATTCTAAGATATAAAAAAGCTTAAAGATTTCCTTTATCCCCTTATAAAGGAATTCTATAAAGTAGAGGATAAAGTAAAGAAGGTATAAAATAAAATCCTTAATATAAAGGAGGTAAAGTTACTTATAAACTATAAGGATTATATAAGTAAAAGTATATTTATTTAATATATAAAATAATAAGTAAATACTACTATTAAAATATATATCTATAATAAAGTTAAGTTTATAATTAATAAGTATAATACTAAGGATTATAATAACTAATTATTAACTAAAGTTAATATCTTAGCTCTCTATTATATTAACTTATATATATTTAATAGCTAAATAGTAATAAAACTTACCTTTTTAGGTTATATAAACCTTATAATTATTAGTAATATACTTAAATTAAAGGTAAGAACTACCTATATATAGGAAATATACTTTAAATAAATTAATATAAATCTTAAATATATAGTAGAGAAGTTTAACTATAAGATAAGTAATTAAATAAATAATATAGCTTTTAAGAAATTATTTAAAGAATAAGGGGATTATATTAATAAAGTAAAGGAAATTAATATAGCTTTAGAAAAGAAGAATATAGCCTTAAAGGTAAGTATTACTATTATATAACTTAGACTTAATATACTTAAAGAAGCTAGCTATAATATAAATAAAGCTCTATTAGGATATTAAACCTTATTACTACTTAAAGATAAAGAGGACTAAGAGTTAGATAGAGCTAGCCTAACTCTATCTAAGATATTAATATTATAAATTAAAATAAAGCTAACTATTAAAATACTATTAAAGAAGACTCTTACTAAGGTAACTCTAAAAAAGCTAATTAACTAGCTAAAAATACTATTTAAGTATAAGTATAAAATAAATATAGAAGGGTCTATAGACTAATAAGCTAAATAGTATAATTTAAAGGTATAAGTAAAACTAAAAGAGGGTAATACCTACTATAATAAAGAAAAAGTATAAAATAAATTAAGTATAAAGGTAACTAGGAAAATAGTAAGTATAAGTATATAATTAGTAAAAGTAAATTAGAATAATTAAACTTTTCTTTATAGGATAATATATATTAGCTAAATAGTAATTAATTTACCTTTTAAGAGTTTTTCTTTTATTAATTAAAGCTAAATATAGTTAAGCTATTAAGGATAATAGTAATTTTTCCTTTATCTAGAGTACTTATTATACTATAAATAGGGGCTATATAGAGCCCCCTATAAAAGAGCTAGAAATAGCTAGTAGATAAAAGTAATTTAAGCCTTAAGAATTATATTACCTTATATATAAGTAAAGGTATTATAAACCTAGGTTTTAACTATAAGCTATCTAACTATAGCTACCCTATAGCTAACTTTATAATCTATTTATAGCACTAGCCTAGTTGTAGCTAGACTTAAGCGTAACACCTACTTAATATAATACTTATAAATATATATATTTTATAATATAATAATAAGTATTATTAAAAGTAGTTAAGTAATTAGACTACTTAGTAAGATACTCTTATAATAAGTCTAATTAAGGTTTTTTATCTAACTAATTAGTTAAGGAGGAATTTATAACCTAGTAATAAATTTATACCTATTTTATAGTATAACTATATCTAATTAGAGAAAAAGGGAAGGTATTAAGCTTATAGGGGCTATAAGGTTAAAGAGTATATAATAAAGAGTATAAAAAGGGCCCCTTTAGGTAAAGTTAGCCTAAATATAATAAGGCCTTTAATTAGGTAAAGTACTTATAACTATAGCTTTTATAAGGTAGCCCTTTATATATAGGGAGATTATTAGTATAAATAGCACCAGCCTTTTTACACCTAAAACTATATACTAAAGATCTATATTTATCTAATTAGTCTAAACCCCTAGAATGTATAGGCCTGGAGTATTTCCACAGCCAAGGAGATAGCTTAGTATGTATCCGCATTGACTCGTGGTCTCCAGATCTCCACTCACTAAGGGGATTCTTCGTTGGGGTTGGCCTGAACCCAGAAGTTAACTCCACCGTTATCTTTCGTCGGCCGTTGTTAGCGGTTCGGCCAAAGATAAGCCTCGTCGGCCATCTTCCGTGTGATCTACTGTTCCTAGCGGCCAACTCTCCTAAGATACCCCGGCGCCCGACTCCTTCATACAGAAGTTCGCCTACCAGCACGACATCTTCACGTCAGATCTATCACATCAACTCGACAGTATCACAATGAACGGCCGAAAATCCACAGGACAATCCTTGAATCGTCCCTACAGGTCCAAGCGTCACCGGCCGTGCGATGTCTGCCGTCGCCGAAAACATGCCTGCCATCTTGAGGACCAGCCTCCCTGTAGGATCTGTCGAGAACTGGGCACAGAATGTACTTTCAATGAGCCTCCAACGAAACGGAGACGCCCACCAAGGCTGCCCACTTCTGCCTCCACGCCTGAGGGCGAGAGGGATCCAGATGGTGGACACTATGACCAAAATAGTCATGCTGGGTCGGAAATTGAGGCTTCTGTACCAGATGGCTGGGCTCCTGGACAGGAAGCAGCTGGGGACTGCCCCGATTATACGATAGAAATTAGCCATCTAGGCAACCTGGAGGACTCTGTTAGTGCTGAGATGTTTCAGACTTCTCACCACGATGTCTGGTACGCCACCTCTGGTCTAACCGAGCCCGGTCTGGGAAGCCTGTCGGCCGCATTTGCTGAAGGTATGGGGGGTGTCGACTTTGCTCAGGATGACCTGTTCCCCCTGATCAACCAGTTTTCTATCCCAGAGGCTCAGCAGGACTTTCCCAGCCTTCGCATGCCAGAGCAAGGCGGCAATCGAGCAATCCATCGCTCCAACACACCTATCCCATCGCAGCCACAGCCAAGCAGAGCCCTCGACTCACATGATGAGACTTTGTCAGCCCAGCTCTTCGGTCCATCTGGCGAGATGGACCCATATCTTCTACGGCATGTTAATTTCTCAGAAGATGGAAGCTGTAATTTTGGCCGATTCCAATACCGGTCTCTCTCCCAGACACCGACGGGAGATCTTAATCCGCCCAGCAGTGCCTTTCCGGTCCACTTTCTTATTAGTGCCCCCAAACAGTCTTCGAATGTGCCAACCGGGGATTGTCTCGGCAATGCAGATCAACGGAAAGAGCTCAATAGAATTGTTGATCCGGAACTGGGGGCCCGATACATTGGGTTGTAAGTTACCACAACACTCACAAGTAATAATGTGTGAGCTCATGTGTGCTGATTCCACCAAGGTTCCTTCGCTACACGTTTCCCAGCCTCCCCGTTCTGTCTCGTAGTAAGCTGAAAGTCAGGACTGAGACTCTGGTACCTAAAGCAAACATCCTCGAAGGGGTCCCTCCTTACCTTTTAGCCGCTATTTACGCCGTGGCAGAGTCTTTTCGCCGCTATGACCCAATACTGAACGTCTCTCAGACAGACGTGGACTGTCACAAGACCCTGTTATGGGAGATGGCCTATCGGGGAATACTAGAACACATGCACGCACCCTCCCTAGCTCTTGTACAAGCATTGCTCATATATCTACAAAGACCCATGGGAGAGGTAATGACGGCATCCACAGACAGCCCGGGGCACTGGTCTCTATTAGGGTCCGCGATAAACGTTGCTAATCAACTTGGGCTTCATCTGGATTGTCAACTGTGGCCAATTCCAGACTGGGAGAAACGACTCCGAAGGAGGTTATGGTGGGCGATACATACCGAGGCCACCTGGCGAAGTCTGCTATTAGGACTTCCCCTTCCTATCCATAGCGACCAGTGGGATGTAGCACCTCTCGATGAGGCGGACTTCGTCATTGATCACTTCTTGTGCCCCAATGAGGAGACCGCCACACAAGCACCTGCGCTTCAAAAGCCGTGTGCCTTCTGTCATGGAGGTCATGATTTCCGCTTTCTTGCTGACCTTTCTCTGATCTCGTATGATTTATACATGGACTTCTTTACGCTACGTGCAACCAATGCACTTTCCGTCGATTTTGAAACATCTCTCAAATATGGGAAGAGGTATTTGGCAAGGCTGGACGACTGGCATGCCCAACTTCCGAAGCAGATGGCGGTCTATTCAGTCTCCGCTCCGCAGCATCGTGACTACTTCCACCCCGGCTCAGCAGCTCACATCAAGCTCGCCTTCTTAACTTTGAAAGCCTTGACCTACCGAGCAATATTCAGGCCAATAGCAAATCTTTCATCTCAGGGCTATTCCAGGACGGATATCAGCCAGCGTAGCGACCCTTCTCCACAGGCTTCAATGCTTGGGGTTGAAAATCCTACAACGGCGACAATCGCCAATGCCACCTTGGGAATACTTCAAGATGCTCTCACCACAGCTCAGCAGGCGAGCCAATTTGCGCAAAGTTTGGGGTCTTATGACAGAAATAGCTTCTCACGATCATGTAAGTCTGAAACTCAACATTTCGGAATTCTACATTCCCATATTAATTTATGTCACTCAGGGTCCCGGGCATGTTACGCCACAATCTCCAACTTCATCATGCTTCTTCTCGTACTAGCACCCACGGCTGCTTCCGCAAAACAGGTACTAGCCGCACTTTCTCGATGGGTAATCACTCTGCGGGAACAAAGCGTCATGTTTGAAACGATGCAGCTTGGTCTTCTGAGGCTGGATGCAATGTTTCGTCTTGGTTTAGAGAAGGCACTCCGCCTCACCTCACATGTTAAAGAGAGCGTTCAGAAGGAGAAACCAACACCGAGCTACAAGAATTAGTTGATTTCTTTCCTGACTACAACAGACTGATGAGGGTGGGTTTTCTAGCTAGTATTGTATCGCCTTAGCTATTTTTATAAGCACGTAATGAGTGAATATGGCAAAATGAGATCCTTCCTTCAATGGCACAGAGACACATAATTTGCGGTCCTACACCCCTCATTCACGGACGATAAAACAAGTCAATCGTCTCTGTCATATGCCTTGTTCGTCAACTCAGTGTTATTTTTCAAGCGTGTGATATTATGATTTGAACGTTCGAATCAATTCATCCCGAAGGTGTGATCATGAGTGACTTCCCACGGGACAGAAGATAAGAATCATCATACGACTTTTTGACCCAAAATCCTCCGATAAATGACACTGTGTAGCGTTAGATAGGATGATCGGGCTTTGCTATCCAGCATGTAACCCATTGACCCATCTTGGCCGACGATGGCCGCTGACAAGGAACATCGGCCAAAACGAACCAATGAGAGCGATTATTGTGAATGGTGAAGCATATTGATTAAATCTAGAGCACTGTCAAGTGATAAAACGAGGGCCTTAGGTATAGAATCAAGCACAGTACGTTGAACAGGAAGTATCTAGCTTCAGCCTTACTCCAAGCATCATTTTACCACAATTCATTATCATCGCCACAAATTCAGCCTCAACATGAACGGTGACGCGCCCCCAGCATTCAAATTGGAAGGGAAGGCCGTTGATGACGGTCGACCCATCCGCGTATTGATCATTGGTGCCGGTGTTTGCGGAATAGCCCTTTACATCCGAACCCTCCAAAACATCCCTAACGCCACTGTCACCATTGTGGAGAAGAACCCTGCTCTTGGTGGAACTTGGTACGAGAACAAGTATCCCGGTGTGGCGTGTGATATCCCCAGTCACGTATACCAATATTCTTTTGAACCAAACACGGACTGGTCCAAGCTCTTTTCGCCGGGTGCTGAGATCCTGGAGTATGTCAAGGGCGTCGCTCAAAAGTACCGAGTGGACGAGAAGATCAAGTACAATACGAAGGTGATTGGAGCTGAGTGGGATGAGGAGAAGAGCTTATGGGTCGTGAAGACGGAGGATACGACCGCCAGTCCGGCTGTTGTGAGCACTATTGAGGCGGAAGTTGTCATCAGCGCTGTTGGAATCTTGAATAACTGGAAATGGCCTGAAGTTGAAGGCCTCCAAAACTTTGGTGGTAAACTACTGCACTCCGCCCACTGGGATACTGACTGGTGAGTAATTCTTTCCATAATGAAATGACCAAATCTAATACGGCCAAAGGGACTACACTGGAAAGACTGTTGCGCTATTGGGCTGTGGATCTTCTGCAATCCAAATCCTTCCTCATTTCCAAAAGAAATGCCCACAGGTATACAATTTCATCCGAGGCGGTACATGGATCAGCCAGCCCTTTGGGTCGACCTACACGGAGAAAATTCTCGCCAATAGTACCGAACCTGGGAACTACTCTTATACAAAAGAGGAGATTGACCGTTTTCGAAACGACCCGGAGTACTATCGCAATTTCCGGAAGGAGATGGAGAGCTTCATCAACAAAGACTTCCCCTCTCTATTCCCCAAGTCTGTTGAAGAAATCGAATCTACCAACAAGATTCGTAACAATATGAAGAAGAAGCTCTCTTCCAAGCCCGAGATTTATGAGGCTCTAGAACCTCGGTTTACTCCTGGCTGCCGCCGTTTAACACCCGGCCCCGGATATCTTGAAGCTCTAACCAAGGACAACGTGAAACTCATCAAAAGCCCAATTGTCCGCGTAACTGAAAAGGGGGTGTTGACTCAAGATGGCTCCGAGTGGGCTGTGGATGCAATTGCTTGCGCAACGGGCTTCGACACTAGCCACAGGCCTCGATTCCCCATTATTGGCAGAAATGGAAAATCTCTGGGTTCATTGTGGGAAAAGCGAGCTTCAGCATACCTCTCTCATTCCATTCCAGGCTTTCCCAACTACTTCATTGTCGGAGGACCAAACAGTGCCACCGGTGGTGGATCTCTCTTACTCATCCTTGAATCCGTCATCGGATACGTTATCAAGGCGGTTCAAAAAATCAGCCGAGAGAACATCAAAAGTATGGAGGTAAAGTCAGGTGCTCTAGACTCCTGGGTTAATCACCTTGATAAGTATTTCCCGGGCACAGTCCACGTTGACGAATGTACCAGCTGGTATAAGGTGAACAACCAGATCATCGGTCTTTGGCCCGGCAGCAGTCTTCACGCGATGCAGGCTCTCATGCACCCTAGGTGGGAGGACTATGATTACGAGACTGCGAGCACCAAAGGGCAGTTGGAGTGGATCGGAAACGGTTGGACCTGTGAGGATGTCAAAAGGGGAAATCTTGGGTATTATGTCGACCTCGTTAACATACCGCCAGTACCCTCTGATGAAATGCTTTCTAGATAGCCTTAGATCAATAGCTACTCTTGGTAAACTTTAGTCTCTTTTTCATCAAACTTTCACACCTGTGGTCGTTAAAAAGGTAGATCAATTGAGGAAAGTAGTAGTTGGCTTCTAAGTCTGAAGTATCAACAGACCTTAAGCGTCATAATATTACACTCACATCCTAGGACTCAGCAATACGGTAGTGAAAAACAGGGTTGTTGCAATCCAATAATGCATCCTTCGAAGAATCACAGTCTGGGTTGAATCACTCTTTATTTTCGATATTTATCTGGTTAGATCTTGGGCCTCTCAGTGGTCCACGCTGCTCCAACACCAAGCACTCGATTTATCTCAACGCAGTTTCGAGCCATTTCGGCGCCCATCCACTCTTCATCTAGTCTATCAAGCTCCGATTCAAACTCCCATCCTTTCCCTCCCTCCACATAAATGGCCACCCCTGTTCGGATTGATCCATCCTTCTGCTGCCCCTTCGTGATCAGACTCAGGGCGTAGTCACCTACTTGATCAGCTGTGTTTATAGGCAGGCTGTTTTCCTCCCAGATATGCTGGATTTTCGTCGACATGGCAGTGCTAATAAGTCCAGGGCAAAGTATGTTTATCCGGATTCCCCGGGAAGAGAGATTCTTTCGGATCGCTCTGAAGAGGCCAAGGACCCCGTGCTTCGCAGGTTGATATACACATAGACCGGGCTGTTCCTTGAAGGATGCCAATGAGCCAGTGAGCATGAGAGACTTGTCACGGCCAGAATCAGGACCCTGTCGTAGGTACACCGCCGCTATGCGAGCGAAGTAGAGAGCCCCAAGTAAGTTAATGTCCAGCACAGACGTCGATGGAGGCGCTGCAACCGAAGTCAGGTCCAGGCTAGGATCAAACCAGTTTTGACCCTCTGTTACCCCAGCAATTGACATGGCATGATCCACGCGTCCATGACGAGAAAAGGCGTCCTGGAAGAGTCCAAGGTTGTCTCCGTATTTTCTCACATCGACGCGGCGGAAGGCCAAGGAGCCGGTGCTCGAAGGATGACTTTTGCTCAAGTTTTGGATGAGCTGAGCGCAAGCAGTCTCATCAATGTCGCCAAAAACTACGTGCGCTCCCACACTATACAGTGTACTGACAACTGATTCGCCAACACCATGGGCGCCACCTAAAGATCGTTAGACCCTTCCATTTAGTTTGGATGTAACAGTGCCTACCAGTCAAGACAACAACTTGATTTGACAGACTCGAGAAGAGTTCAGGGTCAAAGTTGTATACAGGCATTGTGTACTGGAGAGTATCGAATGATGGTTATGGGTGATTACGACTCTGAGTTGGATATTATAGGAGCGTAATTACATCCCAGAAGGCTATGTCTGGCAGCACGAGTCCGCCCTGGTCGTTGTATACCGCCATGAGATTGACACCTTCATCGATTCAAGTGTCATTCATGGCCGAGTGTGATGAGTTGGCCGAAGAAATGAGCTAGCGGCGGATTGTGTGGAGATGTTTCGCCCACGTCTTGTTCTCCGCCCGAGGTCCAGCGCCGCCGAGAGGCAAAGAGGGCTGAAACGGGAGATAGGCCACGGGTCAGGACGAAAGGGTCTCCATAACCGAGATCAATGAGTACCACAAATGGCCATGTCCTGTAGTTGAGACAAGATGGATGGCGAGATGCGGGGGTCTCAGACAAGACGGCCGGGGAGGATGCCCTTTAACCCGGATGTCGGCCGACACATTCCACCGATGACTGTGGTCCCTAAACTCTAGTAGTATTTAAGATAAACAGCCTACTATTCTCTTCGTTGTATTTCAGCTACTCATATAGGGCAAACAATATGGCTTATACTCATATCGTCTCGTTTAAGTTCAAGGATGGCGTTATGCCTGACTCAGTCAAGGTAATATATTGGTCGCGTAACCGATGTTTGAAAGATTCTAACATTGCTCTCAACTCAGGAACTTGTTGATAAGATGCTTGTCTTGAAAGAAACATGCATCCACCCAAAAACAGGAAAACCATACATTCAATCCTGCACTGGGGGTCGTGACAATTCTGTTCAGGGACTTCAGGTGTGCCAGCCTTATTAGATTTCACGACGAATTCGTTGCTAACATTCGGTCCGCCCATAGAAAGGGTTTACACATGTGTTTGTGGTCGGATTTGACATCAAAGAGGACCGTGATTACTATGCGTTGGAGGACCCCGTGCACCTCGAGTTTGTTAACTGGAGTGACTCGGTTGCTGCGGATGTCTATGCTATTGATTTTGTGGGCGGAGTATTTGTCTAAAGATATGAATACCTAAGAGAAAGACAATAAAGTTTAACAGCAATGGAAGCTGCCAGAGCCCGACAACTCAACACCTAGAGATATGAATAAATTTTGAAATGCCACTGATGAGTTTCACTGAGTGCTATATAATTACACAAAGATCTCTTCCCAAAGTTTAGGCCAACTCTATTTACCGAGTCCCAATTGAATAGGTCGTCACTTACTTGCTCGGTATTTCTCTCCCACGTAACAAGAAGAAGAGCTTTGGGGAGTCCTAGGTTGATAGTTTTGTAATATAAGATACCTCAACACCCGCCACCCAAGATTTTTCAATGTCCAGAGTATTGCTAATATTGAGAAGCGGGTTGGAGTTAAGCATAACCAAATCAGCTCGCTTTCCCACCTCTATACTACCTCGGTCGGGGATCCTTTGCCATTTCGCAGCAACCCTAGTAGCAGCGTTGATGGCCTCCGCAGGAGACATTCCAACAATATTGACGAAATTTTGAAGCTCATAGTGAAGCGTCAGTCCAAACGGAACAGTGGCTTCTGTGCCGTTCACGCTCATGGAGCCAACTGCATCGGTGCCAGCAACAATGGTAACACCGCCCTGGTACAACAGACGGCTATTCGTTTCTGCGTTCTCCAGACTACGGTTGCTTCCTGGCTCTATACCAAAGAAAAGCTGAAGGACCGGGTCCTTATAGGCATATTCAAACACATTTAGAGTAGGCGTGACAAACTGATTTTGATCCCTAATCTTGCGAATTGTCGAAGCATCCAATATACCGTCATCGGGAATATGCTGAATACCATCGGTTAACGAGCCTGCCGCTTGCTGGTATGCCATTATCGAAGAGGCATGGGTCATGGTCTGCCTTTGGTATTGGGAGTGGGCGGTCTGAACCATTTCGATCTGTTGCTCCAGCGAAGGTCCGTTGGCCTCCGCAGTGATCTTGTGGAAGTCACTTCCATTTCTGAACTGCCACTCGGTAAACTGTGTCACATTCGTGTCGGGGTATATAAGTGTATCCTTAGGCCGGGTCGGATCCTGCTTCTCGTGCATGCTACCGCTGCCAACAGCTGACATTCCAGCGCGGAAGAAGGAGGCAAGCCCGGGTTGGTTTTTCATCGAGTCACATCGTGTAGTGTTTCTGCAGTTCATCTGGTGGACAGTAGTCACCCCATAGGAAGTGATGCTTTCGAGTGACTGCACGTCATTGAGATGCGTGTGGCTCTCAATGAGGCCTGGGATGAGGAATTTTCCCGTTCCGTTGATCATTTCCGAGGAAGTGTGACAGCCGTTCAAGTTGACGATGTAGCCACCATCCAAGCAAACCGTTTGCGGGAGACTGAACTTCGAGCCATCAAAGACACGCACATCTTGGATGGCTGTCCTTTCGGCCTCGGTAGGGAGGGAACGACGCTCATTATTGATGGTTTTGTAAGCATCAACCTCAGTAGCGCCGGCTGCATGAAAAAGGCATGCCGTCGCGATTTCGGGCAGCTGTAGGGCTAACAGGAAGAGCCGGATGTATGTTTTTTGCATATTGGTGTTCGATTGGTAAGATCAAGAAGGTATTCCACAATAAAAGCCAACGTCGACAGATGATAATGGGTTTCTGATCTGGATCCGGGAATCACTAATTATATTTATACATAGAATCGCCATTGCAATTGCCCTTCGTCTCTTGAAGATGTCCGTTAAAACGAAACATATCGCTCCGCTTCGTACACTAAACTCCATACCAATTGTAGATCAGTCTCCATTTGCCTTTGCCCCTGGACTGTGAGATTGGGGTCCAGAAAGGAGGATCGTGGCTGTGGTTATCCACCTCGTACACTAAACTCAATTCATTCCCAAGGTTGAAACGGTAAACGGCCATCGGAGAATAATAAAACTGCCTGCTGAGACAGAACTTAAGCCGAGAGGGGGGTTGTTTCGTTAGTGCTCTCTAACAAACACGCACAGTTTGATTAGTTACAGAGCCGCCATTCACACCAACATCCTAGCTAGCGATAGAAATGCTTCATAATTCACAAAATTATCATTCCTAATCTAGGAATGGCTGTGGCCAGTGTAAGAAAAGGCGCGTCAAGGTAAGATCACGTTCTGTTGGGATCGTTTCTAGAACTGTCATAGGACGGAAAGAAGGGTTGCTACGGGTAATGTTCCATGAATTAAATAGTTGAATATTATGATGATCGATAGCGCCAGGTAAGCAAGGGTAGGAAAGCAACGAATCAGTACGAATAGATTTAGGTTCCTATGTGAGCGTATAAATCGACGTATAGCTCAGTGGGTTGAAGGCAAAGGAGGTGAGAGTAGCTCCGTGAAGTTGATTTATTATACAATTTTTATCCAAGAGTTTGCTGGCAAGATCGCTTCCCTACTACTAGCCCATTCATACTAAAGTATCCAGCCAAGTGTACTAAAACTACCTAAGTATGGACGTCCCACCTATTATGACTAACTGAAGACGCATGGATTCTGTGCTGGCCTTGTGTGGTAGAAGCGACTCTATAACCGCCCAAAGACTGGTGGTATTACTGCCTAACATAGATGGGTTTTCAAAAAGACCCCTCAGTTTGTCCAGAATCCAGGCCACGCGCTAAACTCCCCAATCATTCAGAGGTATGAAGCAGGGGTGGCAATGGCCATCCAGTGGCCTGAAACAGGTGGCCGCTCTGTTTATAACTGGGCGCTAAAAAAAAATCCAATTCTTTCCAAGTAGCAAGGTCGAGCTTTAAACATATAATTGCCCACCGCTATAATCGCTCATGTGAGAAAAGTGATCTTGTGCAAATATAAAGACATAGATGCACGAGAATTCAACTATTTGTGATTCTCTTCCAACTACCTCTCTTCCCTGTTGATCAGCACTAAACTGCTTAAGCAATGTCTAACGAGCGTCTGGATTTCGAATCTCTCAAAGACGAAGCGCGCGGCCTCCTCAACGAAGTCGACCTTCTCATCCTCACTAAGTTTGAAACCGCCATCTCTTCGTCCTTGGAACCCAATGTTGAGGAGAAAGCAATTCGATTTGTTGCCGATTTGATCTTATTTGATGCAAAAGAATCAGAGTCTTTTGTAACAAGCACTTGGCAAGTCCTTACACATATTGCTTCACGAATCCCTTCCAGTCACTATGGGCAGGAAGTCCTCATTCGAGTTGTTAATATGCTGGAACATTGCGGTCCATGGACTGACCTCCCGGGGTTTGGAATTTCCATCAGGGACAGCTGGAACCATAGTATGACTTGCCGCCTTGATTGAAATGAAATCCGACTTGCCTTGACGGCTGCTAATTGAAATGAACAAGCCCTACATTTGAGCTCGACGCTGAGGACGACAGAGAATTCTCACAGGCTGAGTGGCTCAACTTAAATTCTTTCATCGCTCGGTTGTTCAATCTCAAGGGCAAACGGTTTGGTAACTTTGCGATATGGGAGCTACGGAACGGCCTTGAGGAAGACGCGAGCGATGCCGGTAGTGCAGCTGCTGCTGATGCGCGAGTTCTTGTTGCTTCTGAGTGGATCAAAAGGAGCGGCGCACGACTGTGGCATGAATCTGTGCTAGGTACGTTCTCGACGGAGCCAGAGGACGCAGCTCATGGGAGCCCATACAGAGGTGGCTCATTGTTTCATGGCACAAGGGGCTTCAATCTTGAGCGTTGGGGCTTTTGGAAGCGTCGACTCGTGGAGCTACGCAACGGCGCCGATGCGTCGGTTCAGTCAGCGATTGATGACGCGGTGCAGACAATGTCATCTATAGAGAAGGAGCATCAACTAAGCAGCTTGTTGGCATAAGCGTCTAGTACAAGTATTAGTGTTTGTTAGTGGGCTGGACGCAGAGAATCATTGAGTTGCGTTCCATGACTCGGATCAGCATTGGTCTGATGAGATTTCACGGGTGCACCTGTGTGAGCTAGACAGATAGAAAAAATATCTCTGATGCGCATATTTGTACAAAATGGAAACGTCAACCATGGTCTCGTGATGGTCGGAGATTGCGGAAATAATTATACTCTCGTCATCGATTTGGGAAGAAGAATACGCGTATTCTCTTGAAGAAGGCTGTGTGAGTCTCATTGGGAACAATGAAGCAATAGAATAAGAATTAGGATCAGTTAATCTTTGTCCAGGCCTCGGACGGGCCGGGAACTAATTATTGATGGATCGTGGCGCAGCGAGCTCTACCCGAGTACGATGTTGTCGGTCGGTCTTTAGCTCCGACTGGGGATACAGTGA
Source organism: Clonostachys solani (assembly GCA_902141235.2). NCBI lineage: Eukaryota > Fungi > Ascomycota > Sordariomycetes > Hypocreales > Bionectriaceae > Clonostachys > Clonostachys solani. The sequence goes on from CABFOC020000053.1 coordinate 18,470, forward strand.
CTGGGCAATCAGAGAACAGATGATCCGAATGCGAGTCCGGAAATGGCAAGAAATGTCAGCTCATGCCACTGAGAAACACCAGAGGTGTGAAGATTACGTAGGCAGCGGGAGTCAGGGGTTGATATTGCAACTTTAACAGGAATTAAAAAGAAGACACGGGACGCCTGGAAAGAGCCGTCCAGGTAGGAAAAGGCGAAGGAGTCATACTGCCATAGAATCATTCATCTAATTGTATTCGAGACCCCTCTACCAAGCTCCAAAATGCCTCACAGCGTCCGACATGAACCGACCCCGCTGGACATTGTGAAAGACAACAACATGGAGGGGGAGCTGCTTGGCAAGTGGGCTGTCATCACTGGCTCCTCCTCTGTCACCGGCATCGAAATCGTCCAGGCACTAGCTGTCACTGGATTAAGACTCATCCTCCCAGTCCCAAATCAGGCCAAAGCAATAGTGACTCTAGGCGATGCTTATAACCCAAATCGCATGGAATTCGTCACTATAGACCACACGTCACTTGACAGTGTACGAGAAGCTACAAAACATATCGTATCCAAGACAGAGAAGATCAGTCTCCTCGTTTGCAACGAGACCATCTCACCTTCTCCAAATCTCCAGCTCACAAAGGACGGTTTTGAGGTGCAGTTTGCCACGAACCACCTCTCTCATTTCTTGTTATTCCAGCTCCTCAAACCAGAGCTACTAGCAGCTAGTCGCCCTAGATTTCAGTCCCGCGTCATCATGGTGGCATGCGCGGAACACAGGAAACACGGTTTAAATGAGAGGGGTAACTACAACTTTGAAAAGGGAGGCTACGATTCCGCGATTGCATATGCGCAATCCAAAACCGCCAATGTATATATGGCAAATGAAATCGAACGGCGGTACGGAACTCGTGGGCTGCATGCCTTCAGCACTGATTCTGGCCGGATCATTGCTGGCGCATCTCAGCAGGATGACACAGAATCCCTCCATTCAAATCTACAGTCAGAAACCGGCGGGAAAGGCTCTGCACGAGGTACGGCCACGGCGATCTGGGGAGCGATCGGAAGAGAATTGGAGAGTAAAGGTGGGAGATACTTATCTCATTGCGCAGATGTGCCGTCTAGGGACTCTGAGGATGATTTACATGGCACTGCTTACGCGAAACACACATATAGCCCAGCGGAGGAGCATCGGTTGTGGGAAGACTCTCTAGACATGATTGGTCTTCTAGATGATCAATAAGAGCTGAGATTAAATGTATCAGCGCTTTATTATGTATGTCATAGGTTGTTTTCGTCCATCTCCTACGCAAGAGTGGAGTTACAAAGAACCAAGAACCATTGGTGTGAGCCATTAACCTGGTATCCTGAAATAGTATGTGAACGGAGATGTTTAGATTAGATATTCCACACTAAAGCTCCCCAGCGGACACAAGGCTGGAATTATTAGGATCTATTTAGTTGACCTCGGGGCGAATGGGTTTGAGCCTGGTTAATAAATTTATCATCCACACTCGGCAACTCAGTTTCTCCTCTCTCACATTGATAACTAAAATCTCTTATTCACGGCTATCAATCAGACTCATCACCACTGCCGGTTATTGAGCCTTAGCCTTCGATGTTCGCCTTACGACTTTTAGCAGCCACACAAGCAAGCAAAACCTTCCTCGCCTGAAACTGTAAAGTCCGGACCCTTCCTTAGTTCCACTATTTACATTAAGAAATCATCATATCAGTTACCCGTACCTTCAGTTTAAATGTCAGTTCTGCATCTAAATAGAACCCCCAATACTTTGTCAAGTCATCGGGGACGGCTACATATGACGATGCCGAACTAGAGTATCGTTCAACCAATATTCTTCTATGTGTCGGAATGTTCAGAATAGCTCGGAGCTATTCAAAAGATAAGATTAGAAAGGCTGCACAATAATAAGACTAGTATGTTAAAAAGAAAATCGGGGGCCCAGTGAACTCGTCAAGGGCTTTGGTAGCCAAAGGATCATCATGAGCAGGGCTATGCGTACTTTTATTCCAAAAAAAGCCGGAGCAAGGTGCGCCAATTGCATGTGGGCTATATGCTGCCTCCCTTTATAATACAACTCAACGGAGATATTCGTGGGAGTGTGACTGCTTCGTTCAGTGTGGTCCTTGGGATAAGCACAACCAAGAGTACTACTTACTCAGAAACTTGCATATCAGCGAACCTTTTCCCCATAGATCTAGACGCGCTGTTATCCCGCTCATTTAAGATCTTCTTGTCTGATTGTCGGAGCTGGTCCCGGAGATCCACCCCCTGTGATATATTCCCATCCATCGTAGACATCTTTGAGACGGCCAGAGCTTTATGCTCCTTGGCCAGGTGCAGATCTGGATATAGGTTGAGGGCAAGATCGCAGTCTGCAATCGCCGCAGGATAGTTGCCCAGTTTGATTTCGCATAAGGCCCTATTATCCAACATTACCGCGTTCAGACACCAGTTACTCAAGTCGACTTGCAATGCTTCAGTATAGAGTGCTTTGGCTTCTTCAAAGCTACCCTCTCTCAGGCAAATCTTCCCTTTGCTGAATAATTCCTCTAGCTTTTGTCCTGTTTTCAGCCAGTTTCGAGTCCTGGTGGACTCGGGGTCTACTTCGATTGCTTTGCGTAGACTGTCGCAGCCGAGGTCTAAATGGCAAGCTAGGATCAGCGCACGGCCATGAAGAGAGAGATATCCAGCTTTCTGGTCGTTGTCTTCGGTTTTTGGATCTGTCATTCCCACGGCTTGATTGATTCCATCCATAGTACCCATCCTCATCAAAGCTTCCGCTCGTAGCAAACTCCACCTATAGGGGGCCACAGCTTTGGGCCACAGCGCAGCCTCCATCATGTCCAGCTCATGAAGAGCCTGTGTCATATCAGAGCCTTCTTCAAGAATCTTGAGAACCTTCAGTAGAGAATCTTGCATGCTCCTCGCCCCTTCCACAACGTGGTCCGGTGGTGGAGGCTGTGCATGCTGAAGATATTCGAAGGCAGCCTCGGGCAGGCCAGCGGTAAATGCGACGAGTTGAAAAGCCCTTGAGCAGAATATCGGATTCTTTGGATCCTTTTTGAGTACCACATTGCAAGCTGCGATTGCATCATTCCAAGCTCGGATTGACATGTGTGCGTTGCACAAAATGTCCATATACTCTACCGAAGAAGGCTCTATTTCAAGGGCTGGGAGGCAAATGGATCAGCATCCAAAATTACGATCATGCTTCGGAGAGAAGTGTGGTCATTCAAGCGGGGAGAGGAAAATACGTACCCTTTTTGTATTGCTCGATCGCCTTTTCATACTCTTTTTTCAGAAGGAACTTGTCCCCCTCCGAAATAAAATCGTCCGCCTCAGATACTTTAACACAGACTTCTTCAATAACAGTCGGCGAAGCCATTACTGGTAGACTTGCTTGAGCAGAGACGATTGCCTCCTCCGTAGACCAAACTGCTGACGCTTCATTATCCCAATAGCCCATGGGAGTATGCCCATCACCCGAGATGCGTGCAGGCGATCTCGTCATGTCTGTAATGATTGTAGCGTCCACGGGCCACGAGGCAGACGGCTCGGAGTTATCTCCAGTACCAGAGATGGGAATATCTGATGGCCAAATCTGGCTCTCTGTCATTTGACAGCTGAGGCCATGACCAGCATCATGATCTGCAAGTGCACTCTGAACCCACGGATGCGACGATGAGCCAGTGGCTGAGGGCCTGTCTCTGGGTTCAGGAGCGGCCAGAAGTTGTATAAACTGGATGAATTTTTGATCCACCAGATGTTTCTCGAGAAGCTGTATTCTAAATTCAGCGTAGTTATAATAATATTTAGAAAGATCTGCCTGAGATGGAAACATGGGCTGGCCTGCAGCGAGCCGAAAGGCCACTTGCCCCAGGCACCACATGTCCACGGGATACGGGTCTGCGTGTCTGGGATCACCGTTGTATCCAAGAAGCTCTGGCGGCATATAATTAGGGGTGCCTTTTGCGGCAGTCGTGTTTGCTACCGTCTCGTGCCGCTTGCTCAGGCCAAAATCTGCCAGTTTCACCCACCAGGATGGGGCGGTGCTCATCATCAGAACATTCTTGAATAGAAATTGTCATTAGCCACTACTCAGCGTGTGATCTATCTAGGAACCTACAGCAAGTTTAAGGTCTCCGTGGCAGAATCTCTCCTCGTGCATACTGGTTAGAGCACCTAAGATCTGCATAGTGATATCCTGGGTCTCGGACTCGGGAAGACGGCTATCCGGGTAGGTTGAGAGATATTTTTCAAGGTCTCCCAGTTCGCAATACTCCATTGCAATATGAATAAGTCCTGGGCTTGTAAACCAGCCAAGAAACTTAACAAACTGTTCCGAGTACTATACATACTTTGTCTCAGCGAGTGGTTCGCCCCTGACATAGAAGCACCACCAAACACGCGGAATTTCGTCGCCAGAAGAGCTTCAGGGCAGATCTATCACACCTTTGTTTGAGAGAACTTAGCCATAGCTTCCAACTCTCGCTTATACAGCGCCTTGTTCGCTTCGTTGGGACCCTCCGGCAGGGTGATAGTCTTGACGGCTCGCAGCTGGGGCGGGCCATGTCCTGCGGCAACTTTGGCCTGCAAGACAACAACACCCTGTCCCCCACTGCCCAGCCTTTCTTTCGAGACCCATCTTTCGATCGTTGGGCTGCGGCGAGACGACGGGATGTGGAGGGTGTAATGCTGCTTGCCGTCAGATTCGAAGCGGACGGTGAGCTGGGTATCTCGCACGAGCTCCGGGAGGCTGTGCAGTGAAGCTTTCGTATTCGGCATGTCGCCTTTGTTCTTGCCTCATAGCTGAACCGGGAATGCCAGATTGCGGGGTGGCGCGACGACGCGGGGATTTGTCGAGGAGCTGCCGAGTCGGTGGTCGGCGCGCCACACGCACTCGGGGTGAGACAACGGGACTGGAATAGAGACAATCAGTTGTATCATCTGTCTGAGGGGCGGTGGCCTTCTCTTATAGGTCATGGCAGCCAAGTAATAGCTGACCCAAAAACCAAGCCACGGTGGGAGAGGCTGAGCTGAGCTGATGGTCTAGCTGCTTTCGGACCTCGACAAGTGCATAATGTCTGGCTGATAATGTTCGTTTAACTGCATCCCGCATGCTCAAACTACTGAGGTGTTTGAAAATATGATTTGCCGCTTATCAGTCGCCATACATACATGCGGTAATCATCCTCATATCGTCGTCGCGGTTTTGGCCTAGGCAGACGCTGGCTTCTCCGCAAATTAAGCTTATTTGCAAGACCTAGCCCAGGATGCTGGCTCAGTCGCCTCGTTAAATACAAGTAGAGTACATGTAGTTAAGGCTATCAAGTCATGTCTGGCATATTGAAACAGTGCGGTTGTTCTTCCGGAGATGGTAGTCAAAGGTCGTCCGAGTCCTGAACCACACAATACACTTCTCTTAAACGATTCGGTGATAGATACGATATATTGCATTCCCCTATAACCTAATGACTAGAATAACCTCGCTAATAACATTTGAATGGTTGAAGACCCCGTAATATATACAATGCGCTGTGTATGTAAGGCGCCCAAATCGGTATATGTGCAATTAAGTAGGCTATCGGCTCAAGCCCAGAGATGGATATTCATTCTCCATCTAGAACAGGCAGTAGATAGCTGCAAGTCCGCATGAAATCAATGCCAGACCTGACATCTGCATCCTGGAGGAAGCCCCAGGCTCACTTGTCTGGGCAGCAGCAGATCCAGTACTTGTTGAGGCGCTTTGCGTATTCGAGGTGGACGTTTGCATTCCGGACGAAGCAGATGATGTGGTGCTGTCGCTACTCGTGCTGCTGATACTGTCGGTGCTATCGATGGTACTGGTGCTGCTGGTGCTCTCCTCTGAGCTGGATGTCGACTCGGTCGTCGTCTCCCTGGTAGATGTGGAATCCGAGGCCGATGTCAAAGACGCCGATCCCGTGGATGCAGTTGGCCTCGCCAATAAGCTTGATGCGGACGCAAGCGTCGAGCTTGAGCCCTTTGCGCAATACCCATACTTGCCATTGTTCATGCAAGTTTCTCCCTGCTCACAGTAGCTCCCTGTATCCTCACAACAAATCTTGCCGTCGGGAATGCACGTCTTGTCGGCTCCGCACGGAACCAGAGAGCCCAGGCACCCATCGGGGTCATCAGAGCAGAGCTTGCCAATCGGACAGCACCCGGCGTCGACGCACACGGTCATGACATCGCAGTATCCCTTTCCATTATCGCAGCACACGCCCAAGATGGGAATGCACGCGTTCTTGCAGGCTTTGTAGCCAATGCCGCACTCGTCTCGCTCGGCTAGCCTTGTGTCTAAATTCGATGTGCCGAGAATCTCTTCGGATCTAACGTTGGCGAGGCCACGCGACGATTTTCTGGGTAGTAACGGGGCGAGTTCTGTAGTTGCGGTACTGAATGGCGCGAGCGCGAGGAACAGGAGTTCCAAACACACAATTTGCTGGGTTTTCATCGTCGCGTATCGATAGGCGTGGCGTGGTTGAGTCCGTATTGCTTCTTTTGTCTTTGTCGATGGAGTTATCGTCTTTTCTCACCGAGGCGGAACTGTGCGATCGATAGAAACAGGCAAATTGGATCGTCAATTGAATTTCGAAGGGAAACGGGAATGGGGTCAATTCGTATGGATACTAATATTGGCACAACAAATTTGTAGGATTGTTGCTAAATTTGGCATCTTGTTGGCCTGGGTTTGATATGACAGGGGCCAGGGCCAGCATGTGATGTACCGTTTCAACTTTAGCAGCTCCACGGTTATTCTGAACATGTTCAAATACATATTCAGCCGTATTGATCTAATGCTATTTGACTACATTACGGAATCATAGATCGAATCCTATCAGACCCGGTTGGGTATGTTCTGTACCGCGATCTCTCGCTGCATGGCACGGTAACTTTGCACATCACCACGTTCTCATCCCTGTCGGATTGGTCTAAAAGTGGAATTTCTTACAGTGATGCTGACCTAAGGTGATAATACCCTGTAATTATTAGCTCATGCATAGCGGAGTCGTCTGGGATGTCCAGGTCGTCGATTATTGATGGATTTCTTGGGCATCATCAAGCACAATGCCGCACTGGCTCAGGCTTTAAGCCAGGTCTCAGACTTTCTGCGACATCCAAGAATCAGAGTCCGGGGTAATTGGTTTAGTCTAGCCATTTGTGACGTCGCGAGACAACTCGAGCCATGTTTCACCTTCAATTGATCTAGCTCAGAGTACCTACCCTATAGCCAATGGCTGATAAGCTTGATCATGCAGCTTTGAAATTGAATGGCGTGTTATCATTCTTGAGAAATTATAGATATTGTGATTGAGGGATATTGATATGCCAATATTCAGTATCCTTGCGCATATATTTTTGCTTTCCGCGAAAGTCTCATACACTCTCAACTAACAACACGAAGCTTCAGTAATATAAATTTCTCAGAAAGACTTCAAATTTCAATTACGACCCGTTCTATCAATCCATATCCAAGGTAACAAATACGAAAGCAACCATTCTAAAAAAGTCATGTCCGTCCCATTTCCAGTCTAAAATATTTAAAGAAAATCACCGAAATAATAGATCCAGTTTCTTTGGTGTCGATAAAGAGTCCGAAGCGATCAATGCTTGACAAGTTAGTCGAGTCCAAGATGCCCAAGTGACATCGTCCATTGAAAGGCTAAACCATCAACTTATGCCCTCTGATAATTGGGAACGACAATCCCCTCGCTGCTCGAAGACAGACTCTCCATCGTCTTGGACCGACTGGCCCCAATAGGCTTCATCATAATCAGCTCCAGTCCGTTCCTGATCGGCTCGTCCCCGCGGAGGAGAAGCCCAATCTCGCTAGGATGGAACCAGTTCATCCACAGAAGCACAATGAACATGAGCATGCCGTCGAAGACAAAGACATACACCTCCTGGCGCATCAGCGGCCCCGTGTTGCCTTCGATAAACTCGATCGCTCGGAACAGACTTCGGACCCAGATCAGCGCTCCGGTCACGTAGAGGGTCACGAGGTAGATTTGCCAGCGGATGCGAGGCTGTGAGGCTTGGCCCGTTGGGTTCTGACGCATGCGGTAGTGGAAAAGCCCGGCGACGATGATGAAGAAGCCGAAGAATGCGAGTTGGACGAATAGACCGCCGATGATGACCTTCTCTCCAATCTTCATGAGGTCGGCGTTGATGGCCATGAGACCACCTCCTGTTGCAAGACAACGTCGCTCCATGTTAGCGCATTGCTCAGTTTGCTCTTCCTACCCAGAGACATACAAAATTAGGGAAATGGGCGAAACGTACCAGAAGCCTGCATCAGCAGGGAAATGACGTCGCCGGTAACAAACAGCTTCGTAAGCCAGCGTCGCTTGACCAAGGCGAACCGCTCACCCTCGGTCAAGAGGATGATTCGTCCGAGGATCATGTAGATGGAAGCGGCCATCAGGGCAGGCGCGATGAGAATCAAGACGTTTTGCATGATGTAAGGTCCTAGAGTCCAGCATCCCGGCTTTTGCAACGCGTTCATCAGTCGACCAATGTAACCAATCAGCTCGGCTACGCGACAGAAAAGAGTTAGTAGTATTCATGAAAAGACACTGCTTCTAGGATGGCTACGCACCAACACCGCCTGCAACAAGCGCAGTCAGATACCATGTTTTGGTTCGAAGCATCTGGAAAAAATGGAGGATCGTTGCGAGGCCAAAGAGGACGATGAAGACCGTGTTGGCGGCGGTGGATGGGACAAAACGGTAGAAGGACCAGACGGCGTCCACATAGTCAGGATTGCATTCTGCGCGTGCCATGGTGATATGGTAGCCCGGACTCTCGAGGAGTCAGGAGTATGCGATAAATGGCCTCAGCAATAAGAATAGCACGACCCCTGGCGAATGATCCTGGCGAGATGGGTGAACGAAGAGATACAGAGAAGAACGGCGTTCTACTACAGCAGAAAAGGAAAACAAAAAGAACTGAATAACGTTAATAAAGAAGGTTAAAGGAATGCAAGACGTTAGTCTAGGATCAATTTGACGGTCGGGGAAGGGCTGGCTTTTTGACAGCGGAGACCCCCCGCTTCAACGGCCTCGTATTCTAGACTACCTGTAAGTCTGGGCATCTCCAACGCGGCTTGGGCTCCTCGCTTTGCTATCCGAGCCATCTGGTGTGTGCGGCCTGGCAGTTGGCTATTACCAGGAAGTGGTTTGATAGTGCTCAGCCCGTCCTCTTGCTCCCCACGTTGAGCCAATCAAGGATCAATCGCGGCTTCGGCAACTCCATCTAAGATGAGCCCATAGAAAGACAGGGTTCGCAATGTGCTAAGCCTCGATTTAGCTTACGGGCGAATGCGAATCCGCGGACCGCGCTCCGAAATGCGAGAAAGCGAAACCGCTCCCACATCGTGATAACTGAGCTCTCTCCTCGCTCCCACCGCCCTCCATTTCCTAATCTGCGAGCGATCAATCGCCTACAGCCACACGATATGACGCACGCAGCGGCGTACGCACTGACGAATCCGCGCACTTATCACTGGTGGTCTGTCCGAGCCAATTGAAGCGTCATGCCTCCGATGCGCCCGCATACCAAGTCTCGGACAGGCTGCACCAATTGCAAGCGCCGTAAAGTCAAGGTAAGCAGCCTGCGCCTCTGTTTCTTGTTATTCCAGGACTCTCCTTATTCTCCTTGTCGCGAAACTCAGAAGTATCCGGTCGGATTCGCTTCTCCCACGGTGTTTGGCGAGCCCTGACCTGGGGCACATCGGATTGCTTTACCGCGCTCCTGTATGCATGAATGGTTGAGATGAAGAACCCATAGCTTACAGATCCTGACTCTTTAGTGTGATGAAGGACGGCCGGAATGCTTCAACTGCAAGCGCCACGGCGTGACATGCAGCCTCTCGCCCAACATCGACATCGGCGGTCCCAAGCGATCGAAATTAATTCCCACCCAGCCCAACATCTTGCCTGTCTCGCCGTTGCCCTCAGAGACACTTGAGTCGAGCGTCTCTACTCCTCGGCATCATGCTCTTGACCCTCCTGACGCAACAGCCAGCCACATCGCCCCTTTACCCCTGGACGACATCTCCAGCCGGACCTTCGAGCTCGTGCATCACTACAGCACCATCACCGCAGACACGCTCTCCATCCGCCAGGACATCCGCTACGTGTGGGGAGTCGCCATCCCTAGAGAGGGCTACAAAAGCCCCTACGTCCGCCATGGCATCCTCGCCATAGCCGCCGCCCACAAGGCGTACCTCGCCACCAGCGGCCGAGAGACCTACCTCGCCCTGGCCGACTACCACCAGACGGTGGGCTCAGAGGGCTTCCGGCATGCGTTGGGAAACATCACGCGCGACACCTGGTCCCCCATCTTCAGCTTCTCCTCCCTCGCCATCTCGTATCTCTTGACGCTCCCCATCCGCTGCGAAGACATGCACATCGACGAGCCCGTCTCCCGGTTCCTGGAGCTCATGGGCCTCGTCCGCGGCATGAGGACCGCCCTACACTCAATCGTCCCCGGCGTGCTGAGGACCGAGTTCGCCCCCTTAGTCTACGGCGTATTCCCCGGCTCGGAGAGCGGCCCTCCGCCAGGGTAAGAACTGCTCTGCTCCTCCCCCGACGAGATGATCTGTATCCTAACTAGACTCTTAGACACCCTTCCCTGGAACACTGCCCCCTCCCCCACGATACCTACGACGCCATCGCCAAGCTCCAGTCCTTCCACGAGCAGGACCTCCCCGCCGCCAGCCAGCCAGACTACCGCTCCGCCATCGTCCACTTCATCGAGACGGTCGAGCGCATCGCCGTCGCGGGCGCGCACTACGAGTGCGGCGCCGTCCTCGTCTGGCCGTACCACGTCGAGCCGAGCCTGCTGGCCGACCTGAGGGCGCGCAGGCCGCACGGCCTGCTCGTACTGGCGTACTACTGCGTGTTCCTCGCCCTGCTCGAGAAGCCGTACTGGTTCCCGAGGGGGTGGAGCGGGCAGCTGATGGGGGAGATTGAGGCGAGTTTGGCGGGGCAGCCGATGTTTCTGGATATGCTGAAGTGGCCGAAGAGGAGTGTTGATGCGCTGCGGGTGGCGTGAGAAGAATAAGTCGACGGGAGGGAGATCCCTCGAGGGGACGGCTGGATGGGAGGTGTATGGATGATCACGCCTTCTGCGGAGTAACCCCGCTACTTGTCTGTGATGTGTGTCAAGGCATTGTGATAATAATACTAATAATGGCTAGGATGAGATTTGCAAGGCGCCAGGCATCAGTACAAGGCGGCTAAGTCGTCTGCCGAGGTGGTCAGCATGAACGAGGACAGGTGCTATGGTTCAGTTTCCAAAGGAGAGACGCCAATAAGTCGAGATGAAATGACTCGTTTAACATGAAATATCCAGTCTAGCTTACAGACAGAAAGTTGTGAGGGCATGGGTTGTGGTTTGCTGGGGATACCTTGAGGCTCCCACCTTGTGCGGGACAGAAACTCTCAGGCAAATCTGTCTGCATCCGTGCCTCCGAACCTCAGCATATTCCTAACGGCATTGTTTCCCCCTACACTACATTACAGACTTGGCCTAATTTACCTTGAACCTGCCGGAACTGCCGTCCCTACGGGTGTGCTATTATTTGCTAGATTCAATCTAGAGGATTGATGTGCGACATCTCAGAGCGAGTAGGTGTTGGTGGCGGCGGCCGTGGATTATACCGAACCGGACATTAATGATGGAAGAGTATTGCTGTCTTTTGAATGTGCTACATTGAGTTGCTTACCTTGATTGGTCATCAATGTTGGATTTGGGTGCATTAATGAATGGGGCACATGAACTGCAAGACTCCGCGCAATTCACGCATAGATTTTGTTCGCAGAACTCTCTTACAAAAACGTCGCATCTGCTTTGCCAATAATGTCTACCATTCCACTCCATATCTATGATATCAAGTCAGATGGCGGTCACCTCAACCGAGCATCATCGGGGGAAACTGACGCATGGCCGTTTGGGCACGTCATCGATTTTCTCACTTCACGAATTCCTCAATCTTTGCCGATATTAAGAGCAGTGCAACTCGCTCCGAAGGATGAAGGCGCCTTTCTGATCACCACACCCCTCCCTCCTTTGTCTACACGAGAGCCCAAGGAGGAGGTCCCCGAGGATATGGGCATCGAGTCTGTATGGACAATGGCCTACGTGAATCGAGCCAATCATCCAGGAACCGAAATGTGGACGTTCTCGTCTCTGGAAATGTGGCCGCTTATAGACGGCTATGAGCAAGCATCGCAGAAACCCAATATAGAGCCAGGGAAGCTGTTTGTGCCTTTTCCATTAGACGTTTGCCAGTTCGCAACTCGCCAACTCATCGCCATACTCTCCGAAATCCCAACTAAGTCCAGGAATGAAGAAATGACGCTCTTAGAGCAAGGAGAGAATCCATATAGTCCTTGCATTAAAGCTGGCAATGTTCACACGAGAGTTGCTTCGCTCCTTGCCCAAACATCAGTAATTCTAAAGAGTAGCCCTCCATACGGCAAATATCTGTTTCGAACGGGAACCGACATTCATGATTCTGGAGAAGTATCAGATCTGCCTCCTGGGTTTCGATGGGAACTAATCAGACAATCGGATTATGCCGAAGTCATGGCACAGAACCAGCTCATTCGAAGCACCTCAACGCTTGATAGACTTAAAGGAGTGGCAATTAAACAAGAGAATGCGTCAAGTGCAGAAGGGCCGTCGAGACTCGTGGCATTTGGTTTCGCAGGCGAGGACGGATCAGTTCGCACCCTGCATGTTGATCCTGATTTCAGGCGAATGGGGCTCGCAAAGGCCGTGGTACAACGAATCATCAGCCTAGGGTTTTGTTCGCCTGCAAGGACCGGCCCATTCGCTGCCACTGGAAACGTTCAAGAAGAGCACGAGGGCTCTCACCCCTTGGCTTTTTGTGGCGTCTTGGAAAGCAACGAGGGGAGCATCCGGACCTTCAAAGCCATCGGAGGAACCTGGGCCTGGGACGTCTTCTGGCTATGGTTTGATTTACACGAAGCAAAGAAGGCTTACGGGATTCAATAAATGGGACTTTAATACGATTAGATTATTCGGCTATTCTTCTCAGGTGCTGAGTTATATAAACGTGGAGGATATTGCCATGGTAGGCAACTATTCAGATGAGTTAAATACACTGCCCAGATATAGATCTCCATATCAATCATAATAGGCCAAATACGGCGATGACCTAGCCTAGCTAGGCATTTGATTCATAATCTGACATGTTCGTGATCGCCGATCCTAATCTATGGCGCAATTCATGGGACACCCAGAACCTCCAGCGAATTTCAATACAATCAAAACAATCAACCTAGCAATAAACACAATATCAAGCTTAATATCATAGAACGATTTATTATTTTCTTGTTATTATGTTTAGTATTATTAATAAGAAAATTAAGCTCTACCTAGAATGAAAAGGGCTTCAGTGGTATCATACGATCCCCTCCCTAATAAAGCCGGGTGGCTGCTGCATCTCCTTTTTTCCGATGCGTGTTTCCACGCCGGTTATATCTTGCACCGCGGACTCTTCCTCAGTGAATCCAGCCCACCATCGGGCCGTGTCCCACTCATTAGCGGGATTAATACAACTAATTCACCCACCAATTGGGATTTATTGAAACCATCGTGACAGAAACCGCGCCACAACGGGTCAATTTATTTTCCCGTCGGGTGTATTCAATTCAAGACCTGCCCCTCAACATGCGATGCCACATCGTCTCTCACATCCATAGATTAAATATCGTGAATTAAAACAGTTTCAGCTAGTGAATCAAGGGGTGATCCCGGAGAGAGACTGTCACCATCACCTCAACAATCAACCGAACTTTCGAAGCTCATGATGATGAATAAGCATTTAGGGATTCCTGTAATCGATTCACACATACATCTCTACCCCGAATCCGAGATTGATTCAATATCTTGGTTGGAAGCCGGTCATCCACTTGACGGACAACACTCTGTGCAGGACTTCCGAAACGCCAGCAAATCCTCGCCATCAGTCTCCGGCTTTGTGGTCGTCGAGAACGATCGCAAATTCGATCTCCATGCCGGCGAAGAGGGATGGGAAGGCCCGTTGAAGGAGGTTTCGTGGTATCGGCGCATGGCCCTAGGCGAGCCAAAAGCTGGTGAAGGTCACACTACCGAGGATTCGCGGCTTGTGCTGGGTCTTGTTCCTTGGGCACCGCTTCCAAATGGCCCTGCCGCGCTGGAGACGTACCTCGATAGAGCCAAGCAGGTTGCAGGCCCTGCTTGGCCTAAGGTCAAAGGATTTCGTTATCTTTTGCAAGACAAAGCTGCTGGTACGGCACTAGAGCGGGATTTTATTGAAAGCCTGAAATTGTTGGGGCGGCGGGGGTTTATCTTCGAGCTTTGTATTGACTATCACCAGAAAGGGAAGAGTCAGCTCGATGACATTGTTGAACTAATTAAGCGGGCTCATGCAGATGTTGCTCGTCACGACGAGAAGGTCATAGTTGTGCTTAGTAGGTCTCGCACTAACCTCCTCTACCCTTTGATATTGACAATTCTATAGATCATATGCTCAAGCCCAGCTTGACAGCCCCGTTCGACGAATCAAACGATGAGTTCCGAGTTTGGGCGGCTGCTGTTGCTGTACTTGGCACGTTTCCACGTGTATACATGAAGCTCTCTGGTGCTTTATCCGAAATGTCGGAGTCGACAAGACTCCTCAGCCCGCCCGCCGTTGCCGAGTTTCTGCTTCCATGGTTCAGGGTAATCATTCAAGCGTTTGGTCCACAAAGAATCATGTTTGCAAGCGACTGGCCCGTCTGCACCATTGGAGTCGAAAATGCTTGGGCGCATTGGAAGAGCATTGTTGAGGCCATGTGTGCTAAACTTGATCTGGATGCCAGCGACATTGAAGCGATTTTTGCCGGAACAGCCAAAGAGAGTTACAAAGTGTAACTCCAGTATCCAAGTACCTGTGCAAGTTACGACTTTAGTGTTTGAAACGTATCATTTAAGCGATGAGAAGCATTATAGTTGATGATGGTTGGTACATGTGAATTCTTTCTCCATTGTTAGTCAACATCTTTAATTTTAGATTCATAGGACCTAATTCCTCTGTTTCTCGAAGAGCGATTGAGTCTTCGGTAGCTTTCAAATTTCTGAATTACTTACCCTGTTTGTTGAGCTGAACTTTGTGATTGAAGGCGATTCTTGGAGGGAACATGGCCTTGTATACACTTACAGACAGTTTTAGACTACTTCGTTCTTATGCTCAAAACGGCTTTCTTCCTAATTTTGACGGAGGATCAATTCATGCTAGGATGCTACATTCAAGACTGATTACAGCATGGCTTAAGACGGCCGCAACCGGGGGTTTCAGGGCTTCTGTCTAATCAGGTGACACAAGAGAGTCACGAGAGGGCCAGTTGGGTTGTAATTAGGAAGCTGAGGTCTTATTTCCAACAATGAATGAGCCCGCAACTTCGGGGCGCACCATAAACCCTGCGTCTGTTGCCCTGGTTTGCCCTGGCAATTCGCCGTCCACTTTACCAGAACTCTTGGCAGCCCTGTTGATTGGCTTGGGGACGGGTCGTGGTAGAAATGGGCAGCTTCGCCACTAAATTTCCCAGGATCACGCCGTGGCTGTGCCAGGTCTCCCTCGCCTTGGCAGGGGAGTGAATAAACGCCTTGCCAATGAACCCATTTTGAAAATGATGGCATGCAGCATATAACATGCTTAATTCCCCAGAAAAAAAGAGGAGTGATTGATCTGTGTACATGGCCAGTTTCTCCACAACCAGCTAAACTCCACCATGTTTTTCGGAGACACTCTCAACATCATTTTCCTCAGCTTTGCGGCTGTTGGGACCTTCTTCGCTCTCATCAATGTCTTTCTATCGATAATAAAGCTGAGGGCTTTTGGCAGCCATGGCCGCAGAACAAAGAGATGGCTCAGAATATCTGCCATACTTTTTTCCATGTAGGTGGACTGCTCTTGATCACTTTGACTGTCGCGAACCAGACTAACAATTCTTATCACAGATACATGGCCATACACTTGAGCAGCACCGTTCTTTGGAACACGGTATGGGGGGATCAGAGCTACAGCGTCGCAGCCTCTGAGCTTCCTGTGTTGGCGACTACGATTGGCAGTCTAAGTTTCAGCGCCATAGTGCACGCTCAACTCAAACTCACGTTCGATCTATACGAGAAGGATACAGCTGATAATCGCAATAAATCCTTCGGCCTGTTCATGAGTCCGCAAAGTCTCAACTTGATATACTTTGTTGTATCTCACATTCGCCTTTATGCCGAGAATCTCTCCCCTCGTGGCTTCCGGGTAGTCTCAGATGTCTCGTCCATCACATATATGCTGGTGCCATTTTTCATCTGGGTGGCCTCCGTCATATCTTTAGTGTTCACTCTCATTTATGCGGCACGCACACAGGTGCCCGTTCCCAGGAGTGTAAGTATAGGCTGTTTATGTATCCACGAGTTGTTCCACTGACGGTCTTGGACATAGACTTTTGGATGTCTTCTTGCATCAAGCATACTCTCAGTCATCCGGCATACATGGTCGGCAATTCTCAACATCCTTTACTTCGTGGCCTCACGAACAAACGGTCGGATTTATTTTGTGTTTCCTGATTACTTCAGCAATATCAGCATAGTTATTACTGTCTGGTTTGCAGCTTTGTGCGTGTTGCTGTTGATAATTGGCGCTTCGAAGGGACTGCGAGGCCGCGAACCCTGGCGTGACGAATATTCGTACGGTCCTGCCGGATCTGGTTATCCACCTCTGGAACCGGCCCCCGTACATATGACGAACTATGGCAGAGGATATTAGAGAATGTGGAGATGCGGCGATAATGATAGATATATGAATTTAGATACCCAGCTTAGAATTCGAAACTGATTAAACTTGACCTGCTCGTGCGTGTGGCTCTAGTCTCTCAATAGTGCTCTCGTGATCAAGACCCAGTTTGTCCTACCATACCTACCTATACGAGCTTTCTGGGACCAATTAGTCTCAATATATTGGGATTTCTCGCATTATGTATCGGCTTTTTTCAATGGTAGGAGGGTTTTAGGATTCGGTGCCATCGGTTCATTTTTCGAAACTCGGAGTGATGTCAGCAATCACCAAGATGAGAATATCTCCCGAAAGGAGCAAAGTCAATTACGAGAGGTTATATATATGTGTCATGGGCTCTCAATTCAGACGTGTTAGGTAGTCGAAAGATCTAGCATGGGATATCCAGTCTCGAGTGCTGCCACACTGGCATGTCATGCGAGCGAATCGATCCTCTAGGAATCACTACACAACACAGGGCAGTTCAAAAGATCGAGGCATAGGTACGACAAACATCGCGCTAGTTTAAATAAGGGATTTGGTCTGGCTAGCTGAAGTTTTATTTATAGGTGAATAGATCTGAGCTGGAGAATGTACTAGCAAGCCGATGAACACCGAAACCGGGCTTGGGTTCCGTTTGACTTTGACAGCAGCCAGCCTTGGCCAGAACCGGCAAGTCTCCCTCTACGATCACAACGTAAAGCTATTTCCGACGAACTCTGGCTCTCGTGAAGTGGAGAAAAAAGCTCAATCATCTTGATCGGCTGCTCGGCTCACTGGGCGTAAACCTTGGCGTACAAGGTCCACATTCTCGCGATGACGTGTTCCCCATTCCCCCAGGGGCAGAAAATTAAAGGCTAAATGAAATGAACAGAAGATGAGAGGGAATTTCCTACTTTCTCTCCAGTACATCTTTTTAATAATACGTTTCGCTGTGCGAAAGACACGATGGCTGGTTCACATTCGAGTGTGCCTCGTCACGACCTGTCGAGTACCAAATCTGGATCGTCGAGGACGCAGGGGCTGGAACCCAGCATCCGTTCATCAGGCGACGATGTACCCAGGATCACCGAGTGCGCGACCGCCGTCAGGCTGGTCAGGAAAGGAAAACGCATCGCTCCGTCCCCGAAAGCGAGACTGAGAAACAGCCTCCTGGGCACTTTGGGCCTGCTGGAGTTGGCCAACGCTGCAGACTTTGCCGCGAATGTCTGGAACAACGTACCTGTTCAGGTCTACGTTAAAGTCCTGATGGCTTGTGGCGGAACTCTCGCCCTTGTTCTCACTGTGCCGGCTATTATTGATGCCAGGCGTAGCTGGAACAACATATGCTTCTTACGCGAGCACCGGCGGCGGCTCAGAAACGAGATGCGACAGCGCTTGGGTGATTCACTGCCTTCCTACGACATAGATGCGATTCGAGATGTCCTCCATCGGGAGACCGGCAGCGAGTGTATCAACCGGTTTGGCATGAATGTTGTGATGGGTGCGGGGGCCTTTATCATCGGTGTTGGTACTCTCATGGCTATTTGGGATGCCAATCACTCCGTTTGGATCGCAAGTAATATTCTATCCGGATATCTTGGGAATGCCCCGGTCGCTCTCTACGGCCTGGTCAACTCGGTCTGGTGCTTCCACCTTTTCAGAAAGGCACAAAAACATAAGCGTGCGACGGCAGAGAAGCTCGAGGGTCACACCGTCTTGGATCAACTGCACCGACGCTTTCTCAGCACCCAGATTTACGCTGCTGCCAGTGGCTTGACTACGCTGCTCGGGGGTGTAGGCGGAATGATGACCCCGACACTTTGGATGGGTTATGTGATACTTATTCCTGTCATCGTTTCATCCTTTGCCTGTAGCTTCTGGTGGAAGAAGCGGTTGGCATATAACCGGCCGTTCACCGGACGCACGCTGGGCCTAGAGGAGAGCACCATCATCCTCGAATTGGAGTACCTTGCAAAAATGCAAGCGAAACTCGAAGCTGGAAAGGGTGTCGATCAAATTGTCAGTGATCCGCACTGTTTGGTTGCACTCCTCGATTTCATCACGCAGAACGACATGTTTGAAGACTTCGTTATCTCCCTGGCCGGAGACGAAACGATTTCGGACGTCCTTTTCACCTCCTCCCCGGGGCCACTTGAAATTACAAGGACAGCCTTGCTGGAATTGCCGCCGAAGCTACATCCAGCAGTTGTCGACAGTGCACGGATATTCATCAATAGCTACAGTTTTCAACGCTTGGTATATCGAGAACGTTATTTATGCGATCTTCTGGGGAGCCTTATTTCTGGAAATAAGGATGGAAGCACGGCATTAGAGAAAAATTAATAGCCATAGAGGACAATTAATAAATGTATTAATATTTATGCTGAGAGGGCGTGGACATGCGGACTTACGGAAATGTCATCGGCAAATACTCCGAGCACGAAACGACATATGGAAAATGGTATACCATCTTTGGACTTTCTCTTCGCTAATCGGTATTGATCGGCCAGTAGCGGACTCGGGAGGCCACCATATGCATCTTCTCAAACACAAACAAGGTGGCATTGGCGCAACCCGCAGTTATAGGATGAGCTGTCCTGACTGGCACGACAGTAAATCTCCTATGACGTATAATTTCACCAGAAAGAGTATTATACGCATTGAACTCCCCCCTTCGCGTATATTTTCGGGCATCTCTGGTGAAACTAAGATGCACATCCCCCTACGTCTCGCAGCTCGTACTCCCTTTCCTGTCATGGGGTCCCCTTTCGGACCTGGAGCGTTACATTCGTTTATCCTACGCATCGACAGCCTAACGCCAAATGATGAAATACGTGGTGGGTCCGAATATGCACCTGTGTCATCTTCGTTGTCACGGTTCCATGGCAGCTGCACGGCAACGTAGATCGCAGTTAACGGCGATAACCCCTCGTTTACGCGATCTGAGCAGTAGACGAGTATTCTGCGCGTCTATGGCGCTCAACAACTCAAGGCTTTGTGCAGCTCGAGTGTTTCGATAGACAAAATTGTAGAAGGAGACTCCGAAAATGCACCCTGGCTCAGACAGCTTGCTCCGTGTATATGAATGGTCGATTAAAAGTGTCCTAACTGTGAGTGGAGATGATAGAATCCTTTAATATAGGCTTTATCAGACTCCGGAACATATCCGGGATGCGAGTGGCTGTTTTAAGCTATTAGCCAAGGATCAAAGCAATACTATGAACCTAGAGCGGTTCAAAAAGGGGGCTACGTGTGCGGTGGGATGGATAGACCGTTGTTGACAAGCCCGTCAGCAACCAAGACCGTTCACCGAGGTGACCTAGCTTCAAAAGAGTGCTCCTTCACTGGTCCAACACCAGGTGCCTTTTATGAGATACCCCTCCCAACCGCCGAGGACTTGGCAGGCTTGTTTGTAGGTGGGCCAGTGTGTGTTGACATGCAGATGAATGACTCGCATCCCGGGCCCATACAGTCCTTGCTTACCGTTGAATAGCTGGCCCCATCGCAAGCTAATCCTCGGTGTGAAACGAGCTTACGGTTTCGTAGGACTCGGTGCGGGGCACCTTGTTGACCGGTACGCTACAAGGATGAGCGTGCTGGCTCCTGACTCAAGCAACTTGGCGGGGTTTTGGTTTGGCATTCTGGTAAAGGTCAAGGGTTGATGCATCTCTCGATAAGCGACGCCACATCGCCCCGTTGAGGCCAATATTTGACAATATTTGCTCCATATTATGATGTCCACTCTGTCATCACCACGGGGGTCTTGAGCTGAGCCGAGACAGCCATTGTCGATCGCTTGAGGGGGCACATGCACGGTGAGATGGCCTACATGCAGAGGGACGAGATGATAGGTGGTTGCAGTACGGCAACTATTCGCTTGCACGGTCGAAGGCACGCCATGCATGAAAAGAACAATTCATTCTGTATTTGTCTGTTTCAAATTAATCCCAAACGCCTCACTTATTACTACCTTGGATCCAGATGCTACCCAGAGCACTACCTCATAAATCATGTATGTCCCGAAACCAATCCTACTCAATGCGCAGGAGGCCCTGTGCTGAGCCCTTGCATCGCCTGCGTCATGCCACTGAACGGGCATGTGCCCGCCTTCTGCCCGTCGGCCGTCGTGCCCTTGGGAGGCGAAATATGCGACATGGACGGGGCGGGCTGCGTGGTCTCGCCCTCGGCGTTGAACTCCTCGCCGTCGCGGACGCACCACTTGGCGAAGAGATCGTTCTGGATCCAGATGACCTTGCTGATGGCAACGACCATGGCGGTGCGCCGGGACATGGGCAGGGCGTTGTGTGACAGAATGGCTTCTGTGAGAACATGCTGTATCACACACAGGGTCGCGCTGATGTGAATGTACTCGATTCGGAGGGGTCGTTGCTTGTGGAGGCCAACATGCATGGCACTATGGATGGGATTAGCAGCTGCGTAGTGAAGGGGAGGGTTGATGCTTCTTACCCAACCTGATCCAGGTATTCCCAGAATTCCATCTGGGACTGGTCGGAGCACATCTTCTTGAGGTAGGCGTTGAGGAACATCTTGCGCTCCTGTACCACAGCACTGTCCACATCGATGCCGTTTTTCAAGGGCTCTTCCGATCGTGTGTCGCGAGTCTCGAATGCACGGGCAGTAATGTCAAACTGGAGGAGCTTCTGGTACACAATGTGGACGACAGCGGGGATGATGTCCTGCACGAATTTCGACCCGAAGGCCAGAGCCTCAATGTCGTCTGAGAATGTCGTCATCAGTCAGTTTTTCTCCTGCTTCTATTGCAAAGTCATGGATGTGAGGGACTCATACTCTCACTGAAGTCGAGGAAGCGATGGAGGTAATCGATTCGGGCTTCTAGGTTTGTGTAGAGCGACTTGCGGTCGATGTGTTCCGGTTCGTAGCTCATCTTGACGTGTCACGTTGCAGTGGGCGGATGTGATCGATCTTAGTAAATACAAAAAAAGCAAACACAGATCCCACGACCTGCCAGGAATACTCACTGTCCTAGAACCGTACGACGGGGACAGACCCAAGGATCTGTATCCTACTTATACCTACCTACCTAACCCAGCCCTCCCCGTATCTGTGCTCTGCATCCCAAACTAGCCCCATCCCAGTCCGAAAGGACCCGGGAGAGGTCGGTCTAGGATACGCCTGAGAGCGGGCGGCATAATAGTAGGACTATTATTGGGGATGTGTGAAGCTGCAGCCACCAAATTGACTGACTGGTCATCAGCCCGCTTACCCCCAGGCTGCCCTAATGCAAGGTGCTTCCCAGCCAGTCAGGGTTAGTGAATTTCGCATCTTCAACGACGCTGAAACTCCCCGGAATTATCGTCCCTCGATGCTACGGAAGCGAAACCCGGGGCCGCGGCGCATGAAGTGGTCATCTCGAGCCGATTCCCGAGCAGCCCCTTGATGCCTAGTGTGAATATTGACCGTTTGAGATACTCCTGATCATCGTCTTGCGGTTGGGGATGCATATCGACATGCAGTAGCGAGGGCGTCCCAGGAGCCTGGACGGCACTAGGCTAGATTGTGAAGGTAGTATCCGCCTGAGAGAGGCAGGAATGCTGTCCAATTTCCACCAGCCCAGCTGACGACGCCATGGGAATTCAATATTGACATGGGGTTGTGGGTGGGGGATCTCATTCGCCAGATCTCGTGGTGGACGAACTTGGGAAAACTCGGGCCTTTACTCGATTCTTGGGCGATCCTCCGCCGAGCCCATGCCAAGGCTAACGCTCACTAGGAATGCGCAGGGCGGGCTTGCATAAGAGAACAAACTATTGGCCGTGCCACAGTGATGGTACCGGGGATATCCTCGTCAGTGCCTCGGTCTGGATCACACTCGCCACCGTGATGGACCTCCCATGGTTCATGGTTCTTCACGCTTCTCCGATTGATTGACTTCTTCGGCATTACGAGAATCCAAGTTGGGAATGCCTTTGCCGTGGAGAAGCTCCATCTCAGCTTGTCAACGGAGCAGATGTCAGCCAGTCGACTAGTGTCCACTTGGATCGAAGTTAATCCCACTGATGATGCCTGATCCAGTCAGGGCCTCTCCATGGCACCCATCTGCCACCAATCTCCAAGACTCTTGGTGTGATTATCCCCTGGTCACGACCCCATCCAGCCACTTCCATAGCGTCTCCGCCAAGCCTGTCTAGAGCCGGTGAAGAAACGAGAGAGGCTAAAGGGCGCCAACAGCTTGACAGGCGGGTGACCCTACTTCCGGTCCCGATCCTCTTCTAAAATCCAGCGGACACTATCGATCGCAGCTGTGATTTTGGCTACCCCAGCCCGGGGAGCTGGAATCAATCCTCCGTGACGAATGAGCCAATATTCATGCCAAGCCAGCCTCGGATCAACCGGATTACGACCAACTACGGCGTAGTTCGCCAGAGCCCCGAATTAGAATCCCCCTGGTGCGTGTGTGCTGAAAGGCGATTGGCCCTGTGCCGTGATATCGAGATGCGTCCAATATTCAGCTTCGGCCAACTCCTTCGCGTATCTTGGGCCCAAGAAACTAGACCGCATGAATCTCCACGCCCGCCAGAGATGGCATTTTCACCACTTTAGGTATAGATGGAAAGCAGGCAAGATACAGAGAATATCGCGCCTGTCAATTGAAAGGCCGACTGACTGGATGGTCGGCTAGATACAAAGCAACACAGATTTGCTATCTGTCCGCAGTATTGCAGACCAAATTCAAGCATTTCAGCACGCTAGCAATGGTAATCATGATAACAAGTACACTGTCCCCAGAAATGCAATGAACAGAACAAAATCATAAAAACAACACATTCCAGAAAGCCATGACCAATATCATCAACCGGCGTTATTTAAATCGCTCGAGGCGGTGGTGGGATCAGCGTTGTAGATGTCGCCAGAATACTTGTTACAGTGCCAGCTGGGAACAACACCCCGCACCGGCTCAGGGATCCCTCGTGTCTTTCTATGCACCGAAGCCAGCTGGCCATTTCTCGCGCGGAATTGATTTCATATGGTAACGTATATGTCGACTGAAGAACCTTAATAAGCCATCTACACTTCTACCTAGGATACTGGGTATTCATACCTCGAAGCACTTGGATTGGGAAATCTACGTGGACGTCACGTTTGTAAGAAGGTGCATCAATACCCGCTGTTCTATGTTTTTTTGCCCTCCCTTTTTGCCTCACAAGAGACTAAAGACGAGGAAAGAGTCTATAGAAGCCAAGCTAACAAGGTACTTCTAGATTCTTAAACATGATTAAACCCCCACTATGATGAACAGTTTCTCATGATAAAGTAAATTTCTCTACCTTGACTCCTCTATTTGTCAACTCCTCCATTGAGACTCGTGGGTCGAAATTGGACCACCGATCTATCTCAGCCGTATACCAAAAAGGGGTGCCGTTATCCCTCCAACGAAGTTCCTTCCCCTCGGGAATAGGGACATCATTCAATCGCGGATCGATACGGTAGTGTTTCCCATGCGGACACTCAAAGACAGGGTCTAGAGCACGAGTCGTGTACCGTATCCGCCAACCCTCGGCAAGCGGGCCAAGGAGCGCTTCACCATTCAAGAGGGCAGGGTGAGATGCCGGCCCTCTGACCTGATATTCACCATTTTCCATTGGACGGAGCACAGTAGGGAGGGGGCTGCCGAGAAAGACGCAGACGACATCACCGATTCGGCAGCCGCGCGGTCCTAGTATGACGTACCCCATTCTTGTGAAATATAGAGAGCGTCCCGTGAGGTAGTAGATGAACTGAAGGAAGTGCGCCTCTGGGACCGTATCCTCTGAACGGACCAACGATGCCAAATAGCTCTTTAGCCCATCTATTTGGGGAGGATAGAGATGGAAGTCGTTGACGAGTATCCCGAGGCAAAACTTCTTGACCTCATCTTGCGTCCACAAATCTGGATCTGGGCCCAAGAAGCGAATGGCACCCCTCACAATGGCAGCACGGAGCTGTTCGTTTGGGCGATCCTCGCCGTCAGGAGGCCCCAACAGCTCGGCAATACTGTCGCACCTGATTCCTTGCAACCAGATGTGTGCAAAATCGAGGACCTTGCCTTCCACGTCTGAGGCCAGGGCTGCCCGGGCGTGAGTTATGGGGCGCAGTCCTTGTATTCGATGGAAATCCGGGATCCACGTCGGTTCAGACGCCGAGTCGCAGAATGACAGTAGCTTGAGGTCTGAATGCCATTCAGTGGCGTCGATGAGGGCATCACGATATACTTCTTTGACTCCCTTTTTGTAATCAATGGAAATTTTGCTAACAAAAGGTCCTTCCGCAAGTCCGAGTAAGCCATAGATGCGATCCCTCTCATTCGTCACCTCGCAGTTGTGCGTAAAAGCTATCAGGGTGAAAAGGTCTCTCAAGTGCCTCAGGAAGGAGAAGGTGCGCATATTGAAGAAGTGGACCGATAAATGAAGAGGTCTGATGGCCTCCAACGTCATCCTCTTTATAGAGATCAAATCTATCGCACCGGAAAAGTGCAGAAACGGAATGCTGTCTTTGCCAACCATGGCGACGGTTTCCTTGTTCGCCAGCAGGATCTCTTGACGCACCCACAGCCGTCGAAACCAGCTTCTGGAGAGCAGGGCCTCTAGTGATGTCCACTGCTGAGGCGACAATGGCAGGTTCGTTTCCATGTCTGTGACCAGTGCAGCTGCCTCTCGTTTCAAGTTTATCTTGTTGGCCAGCATGGCCTCCTCCTCGTTTGAGAAGTCAATGTAGTCGGCACATTGTTGCAAGGTCTGGATGGCCAGGTGGCTGTGGTCGTCCGGCAGACCTAACCAGGCGATGACGCGCTGCGCATGCTTGAAGATCTCGCCCATGCGGCGGACCTGTGCGGCTCTCTCGTCAAAGTCTTGCTGGTTGATGCATATAGAATCGCACCAGAGAATCCGCGTGTCTGCCTCGTGGCGAAGGTGTCGCAAGACAGCGCCAAGATTTTGTCCAATGGAAAGCGAGGACTCAGCCTCTGTGGCATTACCATCATTCGAGTCGATCACAGTTGACTCGGCGTTTGGCAAAGCACGTAGAGTTATGTGATCCGGACTTGTCTGATCACCCCACGCGTACGAGATGGCTTCATATTGCGGGACGTTGCCTTGTTCAGGATTATGCTGTGCGACGGCAATGGAGCCGCATAAGACGTCCTGGTCTTGGCCTGGATGGAGGACTAGTAGTCTAATCTCCGTGAGCTGGAGAGATGTGTATTTGAAGGATGAGGCCATCGCAGCCTATTCAAGGAGGGTTGCGTGATGAGCTACATTAACCTCAAACTACTTGGGGGGATTCAAGTCTTCGGATCCCTTCAGGGGGTCAGCGACTAGCAATTTGGCCAATGACGCGCACAAAGGAAAGAAAGTGACTTCTATTAGAGGTACCCATATTTTTAAACAGTAGACCTACCCTACAGCCATCACTGTATGTAATTAAAAAGTGACTTGAATCTTCAAATAAACCAGCCATGCATATCTCGGAAACTGAAAGGGTTGAGCTTGTAATTGCGTCGATAGAGTGAGATCTGATGACAAGCACAGGCTCGGTCGATTGATCGAAACTTGGCTTGTGGAGATTACGAAGGCTACGATGTGGGGAGGAGATGTTGGACGTTTCCCAAATATGGAGTGGACCTGAGCAATGTTTTTCACTTATGACTACATACGCTGGAGGGCGGCTTTCAAATCGGAGGGAAGCAGATTTTTAAGGTTCATGAAAGGAGTCACACCAACCAAAGAGTCATTGTACTGGACACAAGCCATTGTTGGCGTTGAACCTTATGTACGGCCAGGCGCCAAACTCTTGACCGGCAAAAGGGCTGGCTGTGATGGGTTGACCTTAGTTATATGGCATGAATTTGTCGACTTCTTGGTGTTCAGATATTTCCCTTTTTTTCTGCATAATCTCCACTGCATAGCACTCTCACATACTGAAAGCGCTTGGGATTTTCGACTTATCTTCACTAGATAAAGTTGATGTGGCTTGAGCTGTCACCCGGTAGCGGCACGTACTCTGGAAAGAGTTTCTTTCATGGGAGTAGTGCTCGGCTACCCCCTGACTAAGGAGTAGTAGTAGGACTAGGAGATACTTTACCTGCTGTAAGGAATCAAATTCCTTCTTTAAAAGGCTCCTCCCATCAATCACCTAGCCTCCCATTTTCTCACGGCCTTTCTTCACATTTCTACCTTACCCCATGACCAGCCTTTTCGCCAGCAAACTCCCCCTTCAAGACCCAATCCAATAGTCGACAGGCGTAGTATGGATGATCCTGAGGCCGTTGGCCTCCCCTTACGGCGCCTCGACCAGGTTGCGTGGGCGTACAGCCGGTATACAGGCATTTTTGAAAACCCAGACACGATACAGGAACAAATTCCCAACACCAACTACCTCGGTGCCGGCATTGCCGACAAGATACCCTGGATGATCGAAGCGCCGTTGAATACCGTGGAAATTATCGAGGCTATTTTGAAACCAAAGGAGCCCTTTCAAGTCTATACTGCTCACCATTTCTCCCGGGGATGTGTAGAGGCTACTGCCTATCGGGGTGAAAGAAAGCAGAAGCTTTACCAAGAATATTGCCGCTTCCAAGGCCGTTTAGAGAGGGACCGTCAGATAAGTTTTATAATGGTTACCCAATACGATATCTGGGCAATTCGCGACGTTACATGGCCAATGTTTACACCGACTGTACTGAATTATATTTCAGTTCCATGGACCTTTCGGGAGAGAAAGACTCTTGAAAGTCCTTGGGCCCTTGTCTTCCACGGAAGAAATGACCCAGTCACACAGGATTACCAACACCGACTTGACTTATTGGTGGACAAGCTTGATATTGCTGGCCGCAGCATTGATTCACGCAGCTATCTACGACCTGGCACTATCCCGCTTCCTGAGTGTATCTGGGACTGGTTTGCTGGTATCCCAGGAAAGGAGGAGGCTGCTTTCTATTATTGGCGCGAGGATGGTGTTTCTACAGTACAAGAGAAGGACGGTTCAAACGATTCAAGGCGAGATGATCTAGCCGAGACAGACGGTGAGGGAAGTCTGGACATAGGAGTTGACGCATCTACCTGACGAATAAACGACGATAGTGACTTTGTTGACCTGAATGCCAAGCCATGATCATTTCCCATTACGGTAGCAAACGAATTAGGGGTCAAAGGGGATAACCCCCTCCAGCGACACAGCTCGTAACCAGGCAAGTGGCGAAAACAAAACATAGCACACAAAAGCCGTTTTAACATAAGGTAGGGAGCTAGTTTTCTTATTAATTAATAATACTAAACACAACAATAAGAAAATAACGAATTATTCGATAGTATTTAGTTTAATATTGTGTTTATCATTAGGTCAATTGTCTTAATTGTGTTGAAATTCAACACTGGAGATTCTATGTGTGCCATGCTTTGTATTAGTCTCTCCCTAGTGTAAAGCATTTGATCCAAGGTTGAACGGGAAGTGACATTATCTGCTACCTTATTATGTCGGTTCTGGGGGTGGGGCGAGCGAGCAAAAGCTCCGATGCTGATAGAGAACCTCCCCCCTGTGGTCGATGTTTCCCTAGTCATTAGCCCTTTAAGATTCGTGACTGCACCTTCTTTGTTAGTTGGGCTATTAGGCTTTATCATCGGGTGAGCTCGTTTCTACGTCTTGCAAAGATGGGGAGAGTTGACACTATTGAGACTTGATCTTTCGAGGAAAAGGTGGTCCTGCTTTCATTATCTTATACCTATTCAAGAAATATATCGGCCGGCAATCTAAGGAATTACGCCACGGAACTAAATGGAAAGTGAACCATGGGAACGTAGATGCTTGAGTGAGAATGGGAGAACGGATCGTGAGATTGCAGCCTAGATGAGACCGACTATATTGAAACCATTGTCGATCTAGAGATTCCTTCATGCTGTTTTCCACTATGGCAGTGGCATATTATCAAGGAGATACTCCCGTATATGATCTCTTCTATGTTATCACACTTATAGTGACTTCTCCAACTGTATCACTCCATACCCAAGGGGTGTTAATTCCGCGAAGTAGGTCTGACAAGGAACTTACACGCTGCTCAACTCCCCCTAGAAATGAAGTTAGTATTATTCGAGGAAAATCCAAACTTCAGGGGACTTAACATGATGGAAATTTTACCATTCTATAGGATGGGAAGTTAGCAACCCCGCAACTGGGTGGCAGACGAAATGAGACTGTAAATTGAAGGGTGACCACTCTCTACGATAATTAGCATACTTCGGTAGTGTAAACCAATATAAAATAATAATAATTTGTGTACTGAATCTTATACATGTGTTATTAGCACTCAATAATCAGACAATTATAAACGTAGACTCTAAAATAGGTAGGCAGTATAATGCTTGAGTGTCTCAATTTCAATGTCATCCGCTTTACCCGCCAACATAGTCACACGGCCGAAGGGAAACCCATGCCCTCTTCCTTCTCTGCGTCCTTTAGATGCATCAAATTAGCCTTGATAGATTTCGAAGTATAAGCAAACTTGGCATACATTGGCCTCTTCTGAAGCTCCTTGAATATTAACATTAGTCACACATATAGGACAATAGTCGGGACAGTACAAAATACAACAGCGCTATCGAGGAGTTTCTAATAGGCAAGTTGTTAAAATAAGTCAGAAAATAGGATTTTTTGCAAGAACCACTCACGACTATCTCAGCTTGCATTTTCTATTTACTAATTGGCTTATTTGGATAATAAGGGCAACCAGGGTGAAACTTACGATAACCTCATTTTGTTTCCACTAAGATTCGGAGACGAAGCCCATTGGATCAGCGCTATATTGTAGCCGGCATTAATCATGGGAATATTTTGCATAACTGCGCAGCGGCCAAGTAGTTCTGATATAATTAGTCTTGTCCTTAGAAATATAGGAACAAGAATGCGTATGTCTCGCCGATTCCTGTGGTACTTGATTGGTAGTAGGAGCTGCCCCGGAGGCGGCGTCTGTGACCGCATCGTAGATCGGTTGGGAGGGAGGAGTAGGTGGCGCAGGAGCGGATGCTGATTCCTCTGCTATGTTGGGCTAGTGTCACAAAATTCGTGGTCAACCTCGAGGTGTTTACTGTTGCTTTCTGCTGCCTTGGAAGGAGCAGCTTGGGTTTCTGTGGATATCGCTTATCATTGATCGATAAGTGGTTCTCGATTAGCTGGACCCATCCACTCATCGCCAACTATCTATCCCGTCAGGTCAGTCGAACAGATGGATCTTAACCTAATCATTATTTAATCTTTTGCTTCTAATCATTTGCTTGATGTTGTGAAATATAGCTATATCCCTGTCGAAACATAAATTTAGGAGCCGCAAAGTAGACCGTTACCACATATACTGCCGTATGGATGGAAGGGATGTATGCATCTGTGTACCTCCTCATTGATGCCACGGGTCTATCACCGGCTGGGGAAATCTCACTCTAATATAGACGGGAGGGGTTGATAGATGTTCTTGGCATGATCAAGATATTGACTCTGAGGGAGAGGTGTGCTAAGAAAGATACACTTAGATCATGTCAATGAATTGGTTGATCATGTTCTGTATATCGCGTTTTCCAGGATGATTTAACATCAGGGTAGGTCTCCCAACTCAATCACACTAACCCAGATATTTTCCTTGTTCTCGCTATACGAGACAACTAACCGATCCCTAATCTGTATAGCGCTTGGATAATGAAATCCATGATTCTTGTATTGGTCTCGCGTCTCAGGAGCAATATTAGTACTTGCATTCGTGCGCAATACTCCAATATGCTTGTACGAATGATCTTGTCCGCGCGAGGTAGCGATTGTGAGGGGTTGGCGGTCAAGATTTGCGTCATATCGAGGATTTGAGACGAGGAATCGATCCCCATTTTCCAAGACCCCGAGGTGCTGCTTTGTTTTGGCGTCCGGGATATTGGTTTCAAAAATCTGGTTGCCAAATTGGTTTAGGACCTTTGGGTACCAGTCCGCACCGTCTTCGTCATGAGTGTACTCAACCCAAACAGCTAGTGAGTTATTCTTGGCGGAAATGTCTCGCCAGAAACGCTGCCAGTAGCCGCCACTCGTTGAATTCTCATTTTTCAACCACACAGCATGTGTTTGCTCTTGAAGATCGTGGATATTATCCGCACCATAGAGTTTGTGATTGTAAAGCCAAGAAGACCAGGCTGGAACTTTTTGAGGTTCAGATAAGATTGCGTTCAAAGAGTCCGCATTCTCACAATTCGCCATACCGTATTCAGTACCGAATATGGTCTCGTTATAAAGTTGCGCTTCAGTGTATTCATTCTTTTCCAGCCAGCATGGATGCCCATCAGGTCGTCCGTCCCCTTTGTTGATCCGCTGTGCGACCTTCCCAGCCGATTGAAAGTTTCCTGGACAACCAACGCTTGCCGATAGAACAATGGAGTACAGCGCATCTTCCTCTACAAGATGCACAAAAGAGACTGGCTGCCAAACTCGTTGAACAATCCCAAGATTGCACCAGTATGTGAAGTTGTGAGGGTCTGTCTGATTCGGCAGCATGGCAGCTTGTACCACGGTGTGAGGATGACTCCAGCTGAGTCCGCCGTCATGTGAGACTGAGATCCGGGCATCTTGCCCCATTGAGTCTTCATCCACTGGCGCAGAAGAGAACGCCAAATAAATGACATTGTTGAGGTGGAATAGTTCGGAGTGGTGCGCATAGGTGCGATTCTCTTGCACGCCATTGTAGACTTGGGTCTCTTTTACCACCGAGATTTCGTCCCAGCCGGCCAGCAGTTTGTCAGCGGGATCAATCGCCGGTGTAACTTGCCAAATTTCATTTGGTGTCGGGGACTGCGCGAATGCCCGGCATCTTAATAGGCCAAAGAAAACCAATAATGCGGCTAACTCCATGGCGTTCATTCCACTACTCAGTTAACTTACTTCAAAATCCAAAGATAATAGAGGTGTGGTAGTGATGTATAGGTACGACTTGAGACCAAGAAGAATACCCTGCAAGTCTTATTTGAAGGAGAGAAAAGGTTCTGACATACAATTTAAGGCCCGCCATAACTGCTCGTAGTCATATCCATAGCGGGACTTGTCAGTAACGTTACATCAAGACTGGTCAGGCCGGTGAGTAAACCGGATAAGTTGCCTATTAACCAGGAACAATTGAGCCATTTATGATCTATGAGCGATCCAAATCCCTGATTTGGTTTTGCTTATCAGCAGCCCTTTGAGTAAATCATACAGTCGATCTACATGGCTTCGTCAGGCCT
The DNA here is from genome assembly GCA_902141235.2 of Clonostachys solani. Taxonomy (NCBI): domain Eukaryota; kingdom Fungi; phylum Ascomycota; class Sordariomycetes; order Hypocreales; family Bionectriaceae; genus Clonostachys; species Clonostachys solani. Next base: position 50,561 of record CABFOC020000053.1, read on the forward strand.
ACTCCTAAGCAATCCAGTCGCTTAGATCTTTCTTAAGACTTCTTTATTAGACTCCATAGCTTGTGTGGAAATGGTCCAGTTGTTGAACAACTTATTGATATGTCTAAAAAGAGGGGTGGATGCCCAGTCCAACAAACTATATAAGCTCGTTGAACAACCTCTCAATCGGTGTAAACATATACGTATCGCATGCTTAGGGGCCAGTTATCCGAGACTCGTGATGGCCATCATCTTGGTCAGAGGCTTTGAGGGGGAAAACGCCGAATTCGTCAGTCTCCGAGACAGCAAGTGCGAAATATTTGCCAAGCAAATATGAATCAAGTTTGACGTAATGGAATTTGTAAAATATATATAGTTCAATTATATTCTATAAGATCTATATGAATGAGAAGGGTGCTGCGCTGTGTATGAACATAAAACTAGCTGACACCGCTTGCCTTGGCGATTCCAGCAATCTTGTCCTCCCGCCAGTACCACAAGCCAGCCCACGTTGCTCCAGGACCGACAAGAAATTGCCCTACTACCACGGAAAGCGCTGCTTTGACGGCCTCGTGCGTCTTGATGAATCCTTGGCGACGTAGGTTCCAAATTGAGAGCAAGTTGCTGCCCATATATCCCGTAACTCCCAGCACCATGTCATACCTAAAAAAGGTCGCCAACTCAGCACTCAAGCTCGGAAGTTTCCAATCGGCAGAGAAAGGGTTAGGAAGATTGAAGAACGCTTTTGCCAGACTCAACCCCGGGTAGGTCGAGCCGTATGCGAGAGTGGCGATTTGGGCGGTCGCTTGGACAGCGAATGCGTACGTGTAGACCGATTTCAGTGTGGTGAGATCTTGAGCTGGGTCGGCGTCCAACTCGTCCCTCTTCTCGGCCCTATCACGAGTCTCATTCCATTTCTTCAGGCCTTTTGAGATCAGATATGTGAAGACATTGACAAGCGGTGGCGCAAATTGCCACAGTCCAAGCCAATGATTTCCGGCTGTCTGGTTCGGCGTCGGCAGGAGCGCCATAACTGTTGGAATGACAAAACCGAGGGTTACCGCAGGAACGAGTGACTGTGCCACCTCGGGCGGAATAGTGCGTTCGACAGGTCCTTCGCTCCAGAAGAATGCGCTCAAAATGGTGTGAAAAGGGGCTACTCGCGCAATCCCTTGGACCTGCATTCCCGCATTGAAAAGCGAGGGTAGGGCTAGGGGGCTGGCCCGCTGTCCCTTTCGATACCCCTCGATGGTATATATGAGGATAGGTGAGATCAGCTGTGGGAGGAAATGAGTAATATGTATCCTAGTTGAAGGATCCTGAAGCGGCACTGCCAGGACAGAGGTTACCAGCTCGAAAAATCTCGAAGCAGCGTTGTTGCCAAACCACTTGAGGCTCATGTTTTGTGCACTCCACTCGGCAACTTGATTGAATGGGAGACGCATTGATTTAGCCGCGAGGAACAGCGTGGCTCCCATGCCACCCACAACCGCTCCGCGCACCAGTTTGTGGACCGAGTCGTCAATGATTTTCGCGGGGAGCTCGTCCTCATATGGAACCAGCCGTGGTCTGTGAGGTATAGGAAGCTTATCTATTCTCGCACCGGGTTGGAAGACATCAGTCAACATGGCAAGAACCGCGTCAGAGCCGGCCAGAGGCGACACAAAGTTGTTGATAAAATCGGTGAGAAGCGGGTTCTCTTTGGCAAAGAATGACTGCCTGACGTGTGCTTGGTAGACAATGTCTTTGGCGCGTTTGTGTCTAGTGGATTGCGTTTCTTGAAAAATTCCCTCAATCTCTGCATCTGTAAGGCTTGACAGGCTGCCTCCTCGCCCATGTTTCAGTCGGAGGAGGTTGTTGACGAGAACCGCACAAGACTCAAGAGCCCCATTGCCTCCCTGCCCACCAATTGGGTTCGGCTAAACAGGGAACATGGTCAGAAAAGACATTTGCAACAAATGCAGAGACTGGTTGGGGGGGGGGGTTACCTTATGACAAGAGTCGCCTAATGTGATGATTCTATTGAAAAACCACTTCTCGTACACTACCTCATGGAGTGCAGTCAATGTGGACGAGATCCGAGCCTTGTAGACATCTCCGAATGTAATCTCAGTTGTGATGGGAACATCTTTGTTTTGCTTCACAAACTCCGCTTCCTCCTCCTTGGTATACTTAGGGATATCCTTGCCGTATTTGATTTCTGGCAGCTGCTCGAACAGAAACCAATATACCTTGTCGTCGGGACCCGATACGACCAGCTGAGAACATCCAGTGCCAAAAACTAGGTGCTGCTCACTGGGAACCCAGTTCGGGACATGCTGAGCGATGCCAAAGCTGCACCTATAGTAGCACGGTACCCTGTCCTTTTCGCTGGGGTCAAAGTAACCCGGCTGAAGCTTGTGGCCAAGCTCAGTCATTGATTCTCGCACGGCACTGTGAATGCCATCTGCACCCACGATGAAAGTTCCCGTGAAGACGGAGCCATCGGCACAAATGGCTTCGACACCCCCCTTAACCAGGTTGACATTGGTGACCTTCTTCTGCGTCAAAACGCGCTCTTTGTGCTCGAGCTTGTCGTAAAAGATCTCTAATATCTTCTGACGGTCAAAGAAATACAGCCCATATCCGAATCTAACTCTCAACCGCTCGAAAAAGTCATCCATCGTGGACAAGACTTGGCCCTTCTCGTCTCGAGTATAGGTCTTCTTGTAGGGAATGATGCCTGCAAACACCTCCTCGATCTGCTCCACACATCCAAGTTGGTCCAAGATGCGTATTCCGTTGGGAAACATGCCAATGCTGGCGCCAACCGCTGGCGAAATCTCCCTGTGGCCCTCGAGGACGACGTAGTCTAGATCGAACTGCTCGAGCATGAGGGCCAGGGCAAGCCCCGCGATGCCTCCGCCTGCAATAACAACCTTGAAATCTTTTGCTGCGCTCATATTCGTCGAACCATACATGATGATGAAAACTGAGTAAGCACAAAGACAACTGATTAAGTCCCCTGGCTATATATACAGTCTTGGAATTCGCACGGCTGCCACGAATCTCGCACTGCTGCCACGAATCTTAAGCTTACACCCATGTATACCGAACCTGGCTGTATGCAAGTAAGCCGGCCTCGGGTTGTAGGTCTAGTCCGCTCCGCGGATTAGGCCGGACATGCGATCGTGCCCTCCCCGAAAACGCCGCGTTTGTCGTGTCGGATTTTTAGCTATGCGCCGTGCACTAAGCTGCTGCGCATGATATCCCAATGGGTTGGGCTTGGGAAAAGGACTCTGGCTTTGCGCATAAAGACATTCTTCTGTTGACTTGGGGGTAATCGGCTTGGAGCATGGGTAGTTGTCAGCCCGACCGCCAACGGACATAACAATAGCCTGGGTACTTGGGTGCCTTGGAGAAGATCACGATGCCGCTAGATAAGCAGACCAATTTCTTGTCAGCTTGATAGGTCAAGTGGCGGAGATTGTCCCACTACAAGCTGCCTTGAGTATCCTCCTTACTGATGCTATGGGTCTATGGATAGGTGGAGAAATCTCATTCTGATATGGGTTAAAAGCTGTTTTTAGCATGTTCACGATGTTTAGTCTAGGGGAGAGGTATGCTTAATCGAAACAAACGATCACCTACAAAACAAATAGTTAAAGTTAAAGCCAGTAGAAGATCCCATGCACTGATGTAAATCATAACGTATTACCCTATCCAAAGGCACAAAAAGCAAGAAAACATCCGAAAGTTCATCGGATAGAGTTATCAATATCATGTATCTTCTGGCTAGATTGAAAAGTGATCTCTATACACAGAGAGTTGGTAGACCATTAGCCATGGGTATTTGGCAGCACAAATAAACCGAGAAACTCGTCCAAGTCAATAGTTTGCGTTATACCGACAGTCTTTCCGTTCGTCTCATTTAGTGTGAATCCATTGCCCAAATACGCGAACCGATTTCTCATTGCCTCAGGATCCCGAACCATGTGAAAATCTTCCCACCGCGGGTTCTTGAGGGCCTCCATATAGTGGAATGTAGTGCCTCCATACACAGCCGTCACAGGGCCATCCACGCCGTTGTGCTTATACCAGCTTCGGCAATTCCCCGTCCAAACGGTCCTTTGCAGATATGTTTGGATGTGCTCATTGAACTCATCATTGGCTTCCTGCCTAACTTCAATCGACTTGAGCAGTTCGGTCTGCATCTTCTCGATCCATCGATATATGTAAACGGCCGTCATCTGGATTCCGAGGACCAATGAGCCATTGTTTATGACGGTATTGGGTCCGATGAAGCAAAAGTAGTTGGGAAAGTCGGGAACAGCAACACTAAAGTATGCTCGAGGCAGCTCCGTCGTCCATTTCTCCGCGAGGGAGATATTCCTTCGCCCGATTATGGGGAAAGCCGGCTTGAACGAGGTATCGAAGCCAGTAGCGCAGACTATGACGTCGTATTCTCGCTCATCGCCATTTTTTGTCAAGATGCCCTTGGACGTGATTTTCTGGATATCATTCCATCTTAGCTCAACATTATCTTTGACCAAACATTCCAGAAAGCCGGGTCCTGGAGTAGGTCTTCGGCATCCGACCGGAAAGGAAGGCAAGAGTAGCTCAGCAGCTTTGCGCCCCTTCTCACTATCACCGAGTCTTTGTTTCATGCTTTCACGGAAGAGGTTGATTGCATGGGCCTGCTCCTCGCTATCGGTAAACCATCGTTTATAGTTGACATTGCGACGATCGATCATGGCTGCCCGATAGTCTCGGAGAAACTGGGGATCTTTAAACAGCTCGAGGGCTGCTTCAGAGAAATTATACTCATCGTCCATCTCGGGATCATTGGCCGTGGGTTCATTGATTCCCGGTCCTGGAGAAATCCAAGTCTGGCTGCGGACAAAGAGATCAAGTGACCCGCTGATATTAGCAAGCTGGGGGGCGATTTGGATCCCAGACGACCCAATACCAATAAGCGCTACTCGTTTTCCGCTGAAGTCATATTCTGTATCCCACTTGGCAGAGTGAACCAGGTTGCCCTCGAACGATGAAAGACCGGGAATAGTTGGCCATTTCCAATTGCTATTCACAGATAAATTGTGAGATTGACTTGAATGTTTGCTATAAGGGAGGTGTAATCACTTACTTGAGAACGCCGCCGGCGTTGATGAAAATATCAACCTCATCGACAAATGTGAGTCTCTTGGCTGTTTTCTCAACAGTGATTTGCCACTTGGAAATATCTTCAACCCACACTGCAGATCGAATACTATGGTTGTATTTGACGTACTTCTCACAATCATACTGGTTGGCAACATCATGCATGTACTGGTGAATTTGTTCAGATGTGGCATAGTAGTTTGGCCAGTCCGGCTTGGGCGCAAAGCTATATGCGTAGTTGTGCGCAGGAATATCGCATTTACACCCAGGGTACCTGTACCGTTTAGCGAAAAAGTGATAGATGGAAGATTTTATAAACTGACCTATTTTCTAGCCATGTGCCACCGAGATCTTCATTTCGCTCATAGATGACAAATTCGGCGTTCTTCCCCTGAAGTCTCTGACTGAAGATGATGGCCATCATGAGTCCCGAGTAGCCAGCCCCCAAGCATGCGATGCGTATATGTTTACGCTGGCCGAGAGGTTGTTCAATGACCTTGTAAAGTCCATTGAGTTGGGCATCCGCCACGTCTTTTTCCGGAGATGCGTTATCAATGTGTTCAACAACTGGGCCATTCTCGGTGCCATTAGTCTGTCCAATGGACGAAACGTCGATACTTGATGATGCCATGGCGGATGGAAGGTCACGTCAGTCAATGGGATCACGCAAGAAAGATTTGTATGACAGTCGGAGGTGACGAAATCCAACATTGCATTCTTCCGCTCCTTGCTATATACATTCTCTACCAGCGTTTCGGAGCGATACATGTCCATTGGAACAGAACAATGTCGTCTGACTTCGGCTTATTGGTTCGTCTGGATACAAGTGCCGAGAGTATAGGAGGCATAAAGACACTAACTTGTAGGTCGGATGTCAGAGTCCGGCCAAGGGGTAAGCCGCGTGTGGAAAGAGCTGTAATTGGCGCAAGATGACGCAGGGAGGGGTGAGCCCTGACCGGGATCCGATGGCAAGAGAACGATGAATGAATCGTATTGGCCCGAAGATGTGCTGACTTCGGACTTTCCCCGCGCAAATGCCCCGGACCGTGCCCCATGTTGACCGGAGATTACGGCTACGTACCTCCCCTCACGGCGTGGTATTGGTATGCCGGCCACTTCATTATCCATCTGGTTTCTTGAATACGGTGATGGATAGCAAGTTGCTTGCTTTCCCTTGAAACAGAATCAGCCCACTTTGTCAGTCTCATCCTAAGACAACAGGGCTCAAACCTCCTAGCCGGCTATTCTTGTACCCAGGCTCACCATGGTAGCTGCAACTCGGAAGAAGAGTGCTGCTTCCCAAGATGGCGGCACAGCAAAGGAGGCAAATCCTCGGAAGACATGCAAGACCTGTTCGTCTTGTCGACTCAAGAAGGTTCGGTGTTGCGGCACCCAGCCTCGGTGTGCCGAGTGCATCGCGGATGAGCTGGACTGCGTGTACCTGAGAGATGCTCGGCGAGAGCCCCGGCCATCTAGAGCACACGTTAACCGGCTTGAGACTGCGCTCTCTACGATGTTGAAACACATGAAGAACGCCGGGCTTTCTCCAGTGGACATGAGCACTGAAGAATGGATCCAAACCTGGTGTTCGGGCAGCCTATCTCCTGTGGCAGAAAAAGAAGAGCACCAACTAGAAAGGATTGGATCCCGTCAGCCACATGAAATCATGATCAACATAGACGCACCGGGTTTTAGTGACCTGGGAAGTCTACCCCAGCAGGGCATTCTCGTCCCTTCCAGCGTGTCCCTTGATTGCCGGAAGAACAGTTCATCCCCTAAAGAAGCTGTTCCTATCGCTGAAAAGCCGACGGATACATTGTCATCTCCTAGCCTCGACATGGTCAATCTAGGAGTGGTGGAGGAGAATGTGGTTGGGTCCTCTCACTCTGACTACATGCCATCGATACTCAGCCCTTTGATGGCGGATACAGTACCTGACAACGATAATGCGCATCACCACTCATCACCGGCAAGTGTTGGATCAGGCATTGGTCGCACCCCGCACAGACAACAGTCATCTATTGACGACCGGGATCGCCTATCTGAGCTATCCATGGGCGAGGCTCATGTCGCTGGTATCTCTCAGCAGGATGGCTGTGTATCGTCCGTCCATGGGTTGACCAGTGTTATGAACAGTACAAGCGCAGCAAAGGGGAGAGGCTTTATTACGACAAACAAGACTCAAAGTTACCAGGCACGCGCAGCTATCAAGGACCGTTTGATGAGTTACGCCGCGCTGCAGAGCCAACGTGAGACCTGGGTGTACAATCAACCCCATATTCATGTTGATCTAGACGGCTGTGACGTGGACTTGGCGAAACACCTGATCGACTTGCACTTCAATATTCAGCACTATACGTATCTGATTTCATACCGCCCTGCCATTATCGATAGCCTTGCCAGCGGAGGGGGGCCCTGGTGCAATAAGCTCCTGCTCAATGCCATATACTATTCTAGCTCCCTCTTTAGCAACAGGCCTTGCTTCAGGGAAGACCCGAAAGGGCCAAAGAATATCGGCAGCCAGTTCTGCAATCGCTTCTACCAGTTGCTGGGACCTGAGATTGTTCGCCCGAGTATCCCCTCTGCAGTCGGCTTGCTTCTGATGAGTGCGTCGCTGGTATCTCATGGTCGGGCGAGCGCTGGCTGGAACTTATCAGGCATCGCATATCGGATGGTCATTGATTTGGGCTGCCACCTTACACTTGGGCCAGATCACCAAGGATTCCAGTCAACGAGTGTGATGAGATCTTCCGAAGGAGCTCTAAATCAGGACCTGGAGCAGGAGATGCGTAAAAGGCTGTATTGGGGAGCTTTTGCCACGGACGCTACACAGTCGCTGTATCTTGGCCGGCCGTGTATGCTCGCACCGATCGAGGCTCGTGTGCCATTTGAGTTTCTGGATACTTTTGAAGAGCTCGAGAAGTGGGAGCCTTACATGGACCCTGATCCTCAGACGGTGCATCTCAACCCGCCCAGTTACGCGCCACAGCCAGCCCACGCCGTGTCAACATTCAGCGCAGTTGCCCGGCTGCTCCAGATATCTACCAGGATAGGAAAGCTGTATGGAATTGGCGCCATCAAATGCTCTAGTACGGACATACAGTGTGACTTGGTAGAAATCGAGAAGGAGCTCCAGGAATGGAGCAGTTCCTTGCCAAGTCATCTTCACTTTGACGCTGAAACTTGTGGAAGACAAGCACCGCCTCCTCACAAGATTAACCATCAGTATGTCAATATCTTGCAACACCGTGGTTGATTTAAGATTTTTCTTGTTCTGACACGTTCCATAACAGCACCACGTTTCACGCCCTCAACATCCTGCTCCATCGGGCTTTCTTGGAAGACGGCCATCTATATCACCACTCTGACAGTAACATTACTGCTCGCAGCGAGGAGGCTTGTCTGCACAGCGCCCTTATGATTGAGAAATTTCTACGGGCCTTGAGAGACACATTCACCCTCCGTGGCGGGCCCTTTCTGTTATGCTATGCTACTTATTCCGCGGTCAGTATCGTCCTACGCGCGGAAAGACATAGCCGGGGCCGGTATCTAGAAAGCATATCGTTCTTCTGGACATGCCTTAGCGAGATGCAGAGGGGATGTAATTTTGGGATGACGAAGCCGCTCGCCATCCTCAAAGAAATGGTCCGCGAGTACAATATCAGCATCCGACAGAGCGGAGTTTCTATAGATGCTGGAAACAACGATGGTGACGTTATACTTGCACATGAAGGACTGGACGAAAGCTTCTTCGAGTTGACACACCCGCCGCTGATGACATTGGATGATGATAGTACCATGCCACTAACAGCCGAAAATTATGTTTCTGATTTGCATGATTTTCAGGCTGCAGAGTCTGGTAGCGGGTGGTTTGGAGATGGCTCCGCATCAAATTTCGCTACATATTTGGACGAGCAGGAGCAACAGCTTTGGCGTGACACGTTATATGGTCTGTTCACGTCGTCTCTGCCTTTTGCGTAGATTTTAATATGAAACTACCGTGTATTTCTACCCATCACCATGATCGTTTCATACGGAACGATGGAATCTCTCTGCATCTGTCGCGATTCATCATCTATATTGTGCATGCAGGAGTAGTTGATAGCCAAGTTCTCTCATACTTTCATTATCACTAATCTACATGATTGCGGTCGCATTCGGCGGGGATGCCACGGCTCCAGTGTAGTTCAAGGGCGAGGACGTAAAGAAGAAGGACCACCTATTATGCTTCTCTGCCAAAACCGCCAGCGCCTCTAGATCAAACAGTTCCCCGAGTGGTGTTCCCCAGCCTGATAGCACAACTGGATGGAGCATTCCCTCACCCTCAGCATGTGCTGGTCCTTTTATTAGATCACTGAATTCAACCATAGGGTAAAAGGAGGAAACTTACGAATCATTTCGAAGCCGGGGCAGTCACTTGCGAGGGCCGCAAACTGCTTCTTCCACAGCCACTCAAGTGTTGCTTGACCTTGCCTCACACCAACCCATCTTCCTTGGGCCGCCAGCTCGCGCCTGGTTTGGTCGGCTGCCTTGTATGAAGCCACATAGCCGGTACGGACGAACAGCACGTCTCCCACGGCGAACTTGACGCCCTGTTCAGAAGCAATGGCCTCAATGTCTTCGACGGTGATGGGGTGTGCGGAGAAGGCTTCGTAGGAGATGCCATGTAGCTTCGCGTATCTAGCATAATCTATGAGAACGCCTCGGCCTGCGAGGTTTCTCGTGGTCCAAGACTGCAAGCTGTTGATTTCGGTCCGAGGAGATGCGTGGATTTGTTCTTGAGTAGTCCTATTGGAATTAGAAGTTAGAGTGAGTCAATAAATCATAGTACAGGATACGAATAATGAAGCTACCCATTATAAAACTTTTTGTCACCTTGATAGGCGAAGTGGCGGAGACTGTCCCACTGCGAACTACCTTGAGTATTAAAGGTGATCTGCCATCAGCGTGTCAGCCTGGCGTCAGATGGCTCGAAATGACGTTCAGTCGAGACGTACCACATCGTCGTTGATGACGCGCGGGTGCTTGTCAATCACTTTCTGCTCAAAACCGACACGGCCAAGAAGAGGCGGATTAACAAGGTCCAGGGGGAGGCTGAAACCAAGATGGATGGCCAGGTCAGTGATTGTCATTTTCGGACACTCTTTTCCATTCCTCAGAGTTCAAAAGGAAAGGATGGAAACCTACTTCAGACCAACACGTTCGCCTGTCCTCACCTCTTCCTTCATTGTCTTAAGCACGAGCTCATCGGTCAGGTAATTGAGGCTTCCTAGAGCGCTTTCCGGCCCCGTGCCCCAAAGACCCCATGCTGAGTGAATTGGGTCCCCTTTTTGCAATGGGAGCTCATCAAATGACGGGATTGAGGTTGGTAATGGCATGGTTCGGGAAGGGAAATGTTTATCCAGCGAGATCTTCGATTACGAGCGATAGCAGGAATGCAATGCAAGGGACACACGTACTGCTACTACTTGTGCCAACGAAATATATGTCGGATTGTTATAGGAGCCAGCATAGGAGCCAGCCAACGGCTTTGGGGACCATGCCAAGGTCCCCTCCGTTCTTGGGGAGCCTGATCCGACCGGACATGGTTTTGCCCAAGAGTGGCAATGAACCGAGTTCGGGTAAGTCCAAGCCATCCATCATTGGTGCGGAGAAGGCTGGACTTTGAATACCGGTCTAAAATCCGGAGCAGATACTCGGGGACATACGTCCGGATAGGCGGCTAGGTCTTGGTACTTGCTCTTGTAGTATTATAACACCACCGCCTCTCCATCTATGACGGGGCATCAATTCACGCACATAGCAATAGATTCATCTTGACCAACCTGCCACGGATTGCTGCGCCGTTTACTAGTACAATCTAACTTTCCAACTCAGCATCATGGCCGTTCCCGGAATTATTCTTCGCTTGGCTCAGCCCAAGGATGACAGCACAAGTTTGCCCCCAGACGCTGTCCTCGCCCCTCCAAGGATCGTCCCCGGCATTGAGGGTTTCTTCGTATTCGAGGCTCAAGACGACCTCACCCCAAAATACAACACCACATACTTCATCAGCGACATTCGTCCCGTGCTTGAATCATCGTCGTATTTTGACGAGGATGTCAAGAAGAATGGCGACCAACTGGCCTCTCTCGCTTGGGAGGTCGCGTCCTTCATCAACGGTCGCGACACAATCCAGCAAAAAGAGCTCACCTCGGAGCCTCACTTGCTGCCCAAGCCCCCGGCCATCGGCTCGACGCTGATCAGCAACGGCGGAACTCCAGCTGATGGATGGGACCAGGATTACAATGACTGGTACAATAAAGAGCACAGCGCCGCGCTAAGCCTGGTCCCTGGATGGAACAACGGCCGCCGCTACAAGCACGAGAAGGCATATGGCGGGGCGGATTATGCATCTTGGTACGGGTGGAACTACTACGATGCCGAGAATGGGCTCTACGGTCCAGAGTGGCAGGCGAGTATGACACCTTGGACGGAGAAGGTTCGAGGGCATGGGCGGAAGCCAAATCTGCGTCGCGTTTGGAAGGTCCTGAGGAACTAAACATGTAACTGAGATGAGCGGTTAGACTCCTATTCTATACGTGTCTACAATGTTGTTAAATAAGTATCTTTGATCTTATTGTGTACGTATCGATGATATTATTGTCTCAGGTACGTATCTATGAAGGAGTCTATGAGTAGGTAGGGAACAATACGATCGCACAATGAGAGCCAGCGTATGTGCCATCTAGTGTTATTTGATAATTTCTTCTCGGTTTTCAAATTGCTGGCTCATATAGGATGGCAAACAGAAAGTCCAGCAGACCGATGTGATGATACGAGCAATATTCAGAAACTCCCATAAAACCCATTGATCTACACTATGGTCGTCCCAAGAATCCAACGCCGCTCTCATTCCACTGCGTAGTCCTCACGGACTTGGCGATTGCCTCGGCAGCTTTCCATGCTTGGCCAGCTTCTGTAGCGCGACAGGATGCGTAGTTTTCGGCCGAATCAAATCTCGCAAATACAATCAAGTCATCGCCATCCTTAGCATTCTCCCTCTCGAGGATGTAAAAGCTTTCTATGCTAGCCTCGGCAGATTTGGCAAAAGCATTAAGCTTGTCGACCGCCTTGGCCTTAGCAGCTGAATTGTCCAGCGTTAGGTCCTGGATGACGATGTATCCCGCCGACGGATCTCCGCTGCTCTTAAATTCTACGGGCGTGCGAGTAAGAAACCCGGCTCCTGTAGGGCACCAGAAACGCATATCCGGATATTCAGGGAGCAGACCCTCGCTCAAGACCGCCTCACGGAAATTTTTATAGGCTTGGCCTGCACGGTGCTTTTCTCGATTGTCTGCCGGGGTCTCATATCTAAACCAGCTGTCGGTCAGCAAGGGATTTTTGGTTATTGGGGGAGAGGGGAGAAGGGCGAACACTTCAAAGCCCCGAAGCCAGTGTCCTGGAATGGCCTCAGTGGGCTCGGCATTGGTAAACCAGCCGTAAGCTTTACATCCTAGCTCATCTCGGCGAGTCTCAACTGCAACTTTGGAAAGTAATTCGAGGAACTAGGAACCGGATAGAGTAGATTACCGTCAGTTTATGAATTCAACTCAACGGCTCGGCCTCACTTACCCTGCGACTCTTTTCCGAAGTCGGTATTTCCAACAAAGGAGCGAGAACAAACATTTTGGAAACAGTGCTGACTAGTTTATGGTACTCAGTAATGGGATCCTAGCTTCGAACAGGTGCACTCTACTTATTTCGATTTGCGAATGCTTTCCCTATGATGGTTCCTTGATAAAAGCACATCACCATCGGTTACCCCAAGGCGCCTCCAGTCCTCATCCGCTTAAGTCCGGGCCGAAAGGCTTGTCTAACCCACTTACCGGAGCTTCAGTTCCATCCAGCTCGAGCATGTTCCCCTCTTCAACATGAAGTTGTGTAAAACCCCACATCAATATGCTCCCGCTCTCTAATTAATTCGAGGAAGGGGCCATTTGCTCAAATATCCGTGTACATCGTGTATGCAGCCCACCAAAGTCCAGGACCAAACTGTAACAACAATGACTTCTCTTCCGCCCACTCCTCTACTTCCCGACTCCTTCTTCGCGCCTGTCCTCGCACTGAATGAGGATAGCCTGAAGGTCCGATGGTACATGATTGTCATTGTCAATCTAGGATCTCTGAACTATGCCGACGTGATCCCACAAGTCTATTCACATCTTCAGGCGCACTTGTTGTCTCGTTTGTCTCCAAATGACCAGTACGACGCGGTTCACAGGATTCGAGAAGGCCTTACCAAGGCTTTCGGGATTGTAGGTGCAGCAAGAACAGGAAATGCTCTCCGGACACTCTTTACATGCACCCCGGAAAACCTTCAGTTGAAAAGCTCCCCGCGGTCCACGGAGTCTGAAGAGGTGGCGATCAAGAGGGGCGACAAGTTTTTCCACAGAGCGTATGATGGCAATCCGTATTTCAAAGCGTCCGACACTGAAGAAGCCAGTCCAGACTACTTTTTCCTGGTTAAAGGTATTGTACTAAATCATAACTCCCAAAATTGAACAAGAGGCTCACGGTTTCCGGGTTAGATATTGTGTACGGGAGAATCTTTTCATATGACGGGATACTGGATGACACAACCTCCGCTTTTGCCATGGTCTCGGCGTTATATGGAATGAATAGTCCAGGCCAGATGCGCAACCATCAGATTGGGATGCTACTGAATGGTGTTGACCGAGAAGAGCTGGTACAGATGAGGAAGCTATTATTAGAGCTGGCTACTTTTCTTGGTGTAGCATTCAGATTTGAACCGCCGATAGTTCCAAGCTTGCCGCTCAAGTAGAATAGAAGTGGTGTCGGAGCTAATTGGATGGGTCTAGTTAGTACTGAGATCATAGAGAAGTAAATACACAGGATGAGCGGCGTATTCCTCCTAGTGGCTCTTATTCGCCTTTGATCTTTGTAAATTTAAGCAGCTATATACCAGAAAAGAAACATAGAAACCGAAATACCGTCAGTAGCAAACGTAGTCTCTTCTACATAGCTACCAAAGTTTCGACATAGAGGACAGTTCATTCCCGAGGCGAGAAAGAGGAACCTAGAAGATTGACAACATGTTCTCGGACTTGCTTGTCCGAACCGGGAATCTACCACTACTGCACTCTGGAATACATTGTTTACTAGACAGGTGTCTGTAGAGATGGGCCATTTGTCGGCTCATAGAACGCGGCTAAGATGAACAGAGCGTTTGGCAAGGTTCCTATGCATCATCCCTCCGCATTACATACTCAGTGATGATCCATGATATGAACAGTCTCTGATCAGGGCTTAAGCTTAATAGTTGGGACCATTATTGAGACGCATGACCATATTACCGCCTACCCAGACCTTCATGTAGGCCCCACAGGTCGGCTTGGTAAGTTCTACTCTCTGCTCTGTCTCAGTACATATATCGCCAGGTAATAGCCTTATCCCCCAAGAAAGATAGTTGCTCCTCGGAATATTCTGCCCTCTTGCCTTCCCTAAGCGCACGCTCTCTCTTCCTGTTGATTACGTTGTACGTGACCAAGAGACTGACCATGCTCAGAATTCCGGCGATAACAAATCCCAAAGACAGAGAATGTCCCAAAATGTAGCGCGGCGCGTCTTTGGCACGATAGAAGTTTGAGGCCATGGCCCCGCCAAGATTACCGACTGAGATTTGTATTGCCATACCAATGCTCCTTTTGCAACTCCCACTCAGATTCACTGCGAGCCAGGTGATGACACCGGATGAGGCAGCGTACATGCCCATGGCTGCGAGGAACAGTGCAGCATACAGCACATGTCGATTTGTGGAAGCAAGACACCTGCAGGAAGAAACAGGGGAAATATTAGCCATTGTTGTACAACTGCTCGATACTGGGCACAAAACACTTACATGGTCAGTCCTACCACAGTCAGGGTTAGACAGCCAATGCTGAAAGGGGAACGAAGCTTGACCCGATCAGAAAAATATGCGATGACAACCCCGAAAATCGAAGCGACGATATAGATGGGAACAGTCATTAGCTGAGCTGTCTGGCGCTGGTAACCTAGGTCTCTGATGATCGTGGGCAATGAGAGACTGATACCAAAAATAGGGCAAACAACCTGGCCGCCAATCAACCGTTTTAGTACCAGCCTTCTGTTGTCAATGGATTGGGAAGAACGGGTATGCTTACCGCCCAATAGGCTATGATCATAATCCAGACCTGGAAACCTCCAAAGGCTTGCCTGGCATAAACCCACTTGAACTCTTGGTCCTCTGGGACGCGAGTTTCCACATCCTCACTCGAGGCACCAACCATGCCTCCCTGATATCGTAGCCGGTAGATGACGAATTCCCTCTCATCATCGCTAAGGAAGCTTGCCGTCTCCGGATAGTCGTACAATCCCCAGAATGCAAACACTGCGCAAATTACTGTCGCGATGCCCTCAAGAATGAAGATCCAGCGCCACCCGGCCAGACCTCCCACTCCGTCCATCTTAGCAATGCCAAAGGCGAGCAGTCCGCTGAATGCTCCAGCCACAGACGCAGCAGCAAAGAAGAGGGCCTGGCGTAGTTGCATTTCATGTCGACAATACCACATAGTCAGATAAAACTGAGAACGTTAGCGTCAAGAACGCAAACAGAATGGAAGTTGAGAAAACCTACTGCAACTCCAGGGAATAGCCCTGCCTCAGTCACTCCGAGAAATATTCGGGCCACGAGCAAACCATGATAGTCCTTTACCAACCCCATAAGTGTCATCACAGTCCCCCAAGCGACCATGATGCAGGGCAGCCACACACTTGGACGAAGCTTCTTCAGCACCATGTTGCTGGGAACTTCGAAAGCAGAATAAGAGAAGAAAAACACAGTCAAGCACCAGTTATACTGGTCTGGGGTTAGACCCAAGTCAACATCGAGACCCTCGATCTTAGCGTTTCCGATGTTGCCGCCTTGTTAAATACATGAACTCAGCTTTTGAACCACATAAAGATCTAATAGGTTGGTTTTAGCGAAAAGGTAACTTACGATCAAGGTAGGAAAGAAGGTAGAGAAGCGTCAACATTGGAATAATGCGCAAGTCTAATTTGCGCAAAATCTTCTTCTCGTCAAGATGGGCAAATCTTTCCATGGTCTCTCCATACTTCTCGGACACATTTGCGGCATCTTTAACGTTCTCAGCCTGGCAAACGTCCGCTTTGTTAGATGAACTTCGCTCCAAGTCTGCCGCCATGATGAAGGCTGGTGAATGGGAAGATCAGCAATGAGATAATCAATGGACGAAGTTGAGAGGTCTTCAGAGAGTCCTTGAGGATACAACGAAAAGACCATTGATAGACGCATCCGTTTTATATAGCAGAGTGCTAAATCAATCTCTCCTCTGGCTAGCACCGCCGCCAGAAATCTTTGTCCGAGACGGTGGTTAGTCTAATTTTTTGGGATTCAGTTGAAAGTCCGGGGAGGCCGCGTTAGACTGCGGGGTAAGTCTGGGGTACATCTTTAACTATCTGGAGTTAAACAAGAGCCCGTCTCTTCGCCATCCGGCTGGGGGCTTGTAGATTAGACTGCCGGCCGGTGAGCAGGGTCTTCAGTAACCGAGGTTACACGCGATTCAAGGATACCCAATCCGCCATACAAGTATGTGCTGTAAGTATTGCTAGTAGTGCTTGTAGACAGTTGTCTGATAGCAGTAAAGCATAACTTCATTCGCTAATTGGCTCATCATGGTCTTCCATCCACCGGCATGGGTCCCTCAATTACCTGGTAGGTTAACTCCCCCATCCTCCACCACACTGATACGTCACCATATACCGCAAAGGCAATGCCTCTCGGGTTTGCCCAACGGGAGACCAATGGGAGATGGCCTAGCCATTCTCAGACACTCATTCCATAAGAACTACATCTGTGGCTAACACTATTTTTCTGGCACAGAGATTCCGGACTCAATAACCGTGGGCGAATTTTTGAGCAACGAGCGCCATGGCCGATACAACCTGGACCTATCTCGCAGTCCGTACACATGCGGGCTCACGGGCAAGACTTACACGGCTCGAGATGTCGTAGATCGCACCGAATGTATTGCTAGATCGTTGGCTAGGCGCCTACGCTTCGACCCTCATGACGGCACTGAGTGGGATCGTGTCGTCTGTCTCTTCAGCCTAAACACAGTGAGGCGAACCAACATCACAGCACCTTGAGCTCGAACACAAATGCTGATGGCGAATTAATAGATTGACTATATCCCCCTCACGCATGCCATTCATCGCCTCAACGGAATTGTCACACCCGCCAGTGCCGCCTCCTCTGTGGCGGAGCTTCAACAGCAGCTTCGCTCTTCTCGCGCGAGTGCGATTTTCACGAGCATTCCTCTCCTCGGAACTGCCCTAGAAGCGGCAAGAGCTGTCAAGATTCCAGAAGAGGCCATATTTATCCTGCCCCTGCCCCCAAGTGAGACACGAGAAGTTCAGGTAACTGGTGTTGTACCACCAAGCATAGATGACCTAGTTGCTGAAGGGCGTACATTACCCGCAGTGAAACCATTGTCATGGACGAAAGGCCAAGGGGCACGACAGGTTGCTTACCTCTGCTATTCGAGTGGGACATCCGGGCTTCCTGTAAGTCACATTCATCACAAGCTGTCTCATTGCCGGTCGCTAATCCCACCCACCGATAGAAAGCGGTTAAGATATCTCACTTCAACATCATCGCCAATATTCTCCAAATTGCCGCATTTGAAGGTTCAACAAGGAAGCAACGCGGGGTCAAGACGCAGGTCAATCTTGGTGTGCTACCTCTAGGCCACATATACGGTCTAACAGTTATTGCCCTTGCCAGTCAGTATCGAGGCGATGAGGTTATTATTCTTCCTCGCTTCAATCTGGGTACATTCCTTGACTCTGTCGAGAAGTTCAAAATTGAAAGACTTTATCTCGTTCCTCCCATTATCATACAGATGATGAACAACGAGGAAGCTTGTAGGAGGAGAGACTTGACCAGTGTGCGATCTGTGTACAGTGGAGCGGCTCCCCTAGGTGCTGAGCTGATCCGGAGTTACCTCAAAAGGTACCCAGAAGTTGCCATCACACAATCATATGGTAAGCTCATGTTGTATCCGTTCTAGATTGAGTTTGGAGAGCGGTTTGCTAAGCTTTCAGGTCTAACGGAGGCTTCCCCGATGGTGGTAATTACAAGCGAAGTTGATGGCCTTGTTGGCTCCTCTGGGTCTGTGATACCAGGTACCAAGATCAAGCTCGTGGATGTGAAAGGGAAGGAGGTTACATCCCATGAAACACGAGGAGAGTTGCTTGTACAGTCTCCTTCTGTTGTTCTTGGCTATTTCGAGAATGAGAAAGCAACCGCCGAAACTTTCGTTTGGGACGACGACGGCCGCTGGCTCAAAACTGGGGACGAAGTGCTGGTTCGGAAATCATCCCTTGGCCACGAACACCTAGTCGTTGTTGACCGTATAAAAGAGCTCATCAAAGTGAAGGTAAGAGTATTCTTATCTATTGCACCCCTCTCTCCCTGAACTAAAATTGGTGTACAGGGTCACCAGGTTGCTCCAGCTGAGCTCGAGGCTCACCTTATGGCACATCCCTTCGTATCCGACTGCGCCGTGATACCTGTCCCGCACCCCCGAGCAGACGAAGTCCCCAAAGCTTTCGTGGTCAAGTCCAATGAAGCTCCGCTGGACGACAAAGAGACAGCCCTGACACTTTCACAGCATGTAAAGGAGCACAAAGCCAGATACAAGTGGCTGACCGGAGGGGTGGCGTTTCTAGACGTGATACCGAAGAGCCCCAGTGGAAAGATCCTAAGACGTACTTTGAAGGACCAGGAAAAGCAGCGACTCTCGAGTATCAAAGCCAAAATTTAGAATTAAATAAATACACCTGATAGATACTAGACCCGGCAGGGGTGAGCAACATTCCGCATTACTGGTCAAATTAGATGGATTGGTCGCTATTTAGAATAATATTGTCTTCATACCTGTGAGGTTATTGATGATAATTTGCAAGATATTCAAGTGTCAAAACAAAACAAGCCTATGAATTGTAAATAGAACAAGCTATCATATGACATCCACAGAAGAAATTAAGGAAACCCTCCAGATAGACCCAAGGTGCTTCTGTTGAAATAGAAAGCATAATCTCCGCAAGGTTCTAGCACAAGATACATCACGTGCAATATGTTCGTCGTCCTCATGCCTACACAATCTTCTTCGTGCCTCGAACAACAGCAAAAACGGGCCTCTGCAGCCAAAGTTCCCAATAGCTAGGGTCGCTTTTGACAGCCTCAGTATCTTCATATGGAATTACCTCGATGTCCGTCAAGCCACTCTTTTCATGCATTTCCAATGACCCCGAATAGCTCATTTCCACAGTTTTGCCATCAAATTCCCAAGCGGGTGTCGCGTGGACTAGACAGGTGTATGTGAAGCCATCTAGGATTGGTTTTACATTTTTCAAAGATATTCCGTATTTGTCGGTGCTGGCAGCTGGACCGAACAAATCTGCCATTCGAATGCCGAGAAACTTGCCGCCGGCCTTAAGGTACATGGAAATATTCGCCCACATCGCCTTGAGGGTATCAACATCGCCAGCGTGATCAAAGACCCAGTTCGCCATAACGATGTCGTATTCCGGGTCAAGCGGTAAGTGATCCATTGGCTTGGCGACATCGGCCTCGAAGAAACGCATACGGCCCTTGCGATCGAGTGACTTCTCGATTCCCTCAGCAACCTTGAGCATTTCTGTAGACAAATCGACAATGTCTACGCGCCTGGCGCCTGCTTCTACAGCTTCTCGCGCGTGGATCCCACTACCGCCGCCGATGTCAAGGACAACTAAGTCTGTAGCGTCGCCGATTGCTTGCTTTATCAGCTGCGATTCAAGCAGTACCGCGGGCAGGACGCTTGCATCATTGTAAGATTGAGCGGACTTGTTGTAATCCTCCTTTACTTGCTCCGCTGTAGACATGTCGAAGATGGATAAGGAGATTGGGTATCAATAGAGATTATGTGATGAGGATAATAGCAATTGAACCCTGGAGAACAGTTGACATTATGAAGCAACAGATGTACTTTGGTCCCAAACTTGAGCAGGGCCTCACCAAATGAGGGGTTTATATCCCTTTGTGTAGCTCGTTTAGGTACCAATCATCGGTGGTTTCACATTCAGCCGGAGGAGGGGTTGTGTAGGTGGTCCCATCTTCGTGGGATCAAATCACATGTGACAAGTAAATTTATTGACCTCTGATCGAGAAGCAGCACGCAGACTTCAAATGACCTGCAATGAGCTTTGTACCTGAAGGCAAGTCATCCTAATATATGGGCAGGTGAATTTAATGACCTTTGCG
The DNA here is from genome assembly GCA_902141235.2 of Clonostachys solani. Classification (NCBI taxonomy): domain Eukaryota; kingdom Fungi; phylum Ascomycota; class Sordariomycetes; order Hypocreales; family Bionectriaceae; genus Clonostachys; species Clonostachys solani. The sequence continues at coordinate 71,028 of CABFOC020000053.1, forward strand.
GGATGACCATTGGATGATAAGACAAATAAGTAGTGGAGGTTCACTAACTGCAAGTCGTAAGTTGGATACAAAGAGATAGATATAATAGGATTCCATCCCATGGCCTCCGATCTCCTATCTCTCGAAGCTTGGCATTGACCACTTCTTCCCGGCTTCGGGGGCTAGGAGAAGGGGCCGAATCACGATATAGAAGCCAAAGCCGTCTAACTTGGTAAAAATTAAGGGTTCCTCAGTTAGCTCAGTGTCCAAATCCTACCCAATGAGATAAGTTATACTTAATACAGCGGTGTTTAGACTTAGGAGAACGAACCTAAACTTTGCATCCGACGAGGAAGAAAGCAAAGTCACCTGGCACCAGGTGAGGAGTGACGATTGTGCCCTCGTCCCATTCAATGTTTTTTGAAACTATATTCCTGTTACGCTTATTTGAAGTCTGATGACGATATAATAGCGACTCCCGAGATCTGAGAGTCGCCTCTTCAATAACCCAGCTCGAGTGTTAGTCGTCACGAGTGTCATGGTACGATAACTAGGCCAATCATTTACTTCAGCCTAAATGGTCATACAGAGATAAAAGTATAAAAAAGTTCTTTCTCGCTTAACACGTCTTGGCTCCTAGAAGTATTACATATAGAGATAGATCACTTTAGGTCCTGTGGCGACAATTTGATATTATGTAACTCTGTCAAAAGGAAGTGCATTCAATCTTTCCACTTATCGAACGGGCATCCATACCACCCGTTAAGCCTTGAATATTTCCTTGTTCTGTTTCACCCAATCGTCAAGGCTAGTTGATGGCTTGCCAGTGTACAGCTGCACATTTGCCACACCCTCCTGATACCTAGGGAATCGCTCGCCATTTCCCTTGTCCGGACCCTTGGTACCCGCCAATGCAACCATGTATTTCGCGACAGACTCGCTCATTCCACGGCTAAGGTGTTTCTTAAGCCCATCCTCGGGCCCCAGAGTAATGATCTCCAAGTCCTTGCCCAGCACTCTGCCGACTTCCACGTAGCTATCATGGATGGATCTAATTTGGGGCCCATAAAGATACACCTTCTTCTGTCCATTTCTTGGACCTGACGCAAGCACGGTGCCGGCAACTTTACCAATGTCGTCCGGGACGATGTTGTCTTGCTCAAATATGCCGCCGTACAATTGGACTTTGCCAGCGACAACGCCGTCTCTCTCTGCAAGCAAATTTGTCACGAAACCCCCGGGGCGCAGGGCCACATAATTATCGGGCCCAAAGGTATCCTCCAAATTTGCTTCAACTTGAGCGTGGACGTATGCAATGTAGTCGGATGGGGAAATCTCTCGCAAGCCTTGGTTGACGAGGATGGTAAAACTGCTGAGGAATACGACGAACTCGACGCCTGCAGCCTTCAGCGCCTCAATGGTGGCCTTTTGGTGATCTGAAGCTCCATGGACGAGGTAGATGAATGCACGCTTCGCACCAGAGACTTTGACAGCCTCGCTCACTGTCTCTGGCTTCTGCAAGTCGGCCTGGACTCTCTGAAAGCCACCCGCTTTCTCCGCATCCTCGGTCAGACCCGGGATAGCCTTGGTTGTGTCTCGCATCGCCAGCCAGACTTTAGCACCTTGATCTGCTGCTGTACGTGCGGCATACGACCCAACTTTGCCCGTAGGGCCGAAAACGAGAACGGAGGCCATGGCTATTGTGGGATAGTAAGCGTTTGTAGTCGTCTTGGGGATGATTATAAAACCTGGTGATTTTGAGATGGGAAAAAGTAGAGGGAGAAGCTTAGCCTTATATATCTACACCAGCGACCACTTTACGTGCCACCCCACACGTATCGTATAAACTCGTATCAAGGATTGAGTAGGAAGCGATCCAATAGGTCGGTTCTAATTTACAAGTTGTCACTACCCGGCGGAAGGCATATTTAGCTGGCATGGATTTGGATGCATAATCCAGCTAGATCGACGTCTGGCCCAACTCAACCACTGCCAACGGACATATCTAATCCCCGAGGATCCATTGATGGCACAATTAGTAGGCCGTCTATGCATTCTCTCGCTAGGATACTACATATGCGAAATAGGTCTATCCAACGGCTCTATATTATGCTCCTCGTCGTTAAGCCATTGAGATACGGTAGATGAACTCTTTGCAGATATGTAGGCAGACCGATTATCTCGTGAGCTTGAGCCATGCCAACCAGCAGTAGCACTGGCCTCCAGCCTTTTGCTACATTTGATGAATCATCAGCTCCGTATCAAACTTCGGAGAGCTCTCCACTCTTCAGGCTTCTTCGCGTCCAAGCCGGCAACCTTCGAATGCGGGATGGTGCAACATGGCCCCACGTATCCGGAGTTAGGGTTCGGATATATAGAGACCTTGCATGAGAACATTGCCTTGATGTAGCAATGAGACCATTGCCTCAATCTAGCAAAGATTCCACCGTTCACCCTCCGACGGGCTCGGATATTTCCCTCTGCGGCCGAGTTGACCTGACGAACGATAGGACCCCAAGCTCGGCCTTTCCATACACACCGAAACCACCGACATTGATTTTGGGATGATGTGAACATATTTCACTCAATATGAAACAATCATCTAGCTAATACTTTTCTGGAGATGTCTTATTGTTTACTTCCGTCTTTATTGTGGCTACTATTGTGAACAAGTAAAGAGTCATTTCGTCTGCTCACTTTGCTTCTGAATCTGTGGTTAACTGCGCCTGCCTGATCTCCCAGTTCCTGACCGAAGTGACCATTTCTTCTCTTTCACCCTTGAACTTCAGAAAATAGAACGGCCTCCCTATCATCCAGGTTCCTATATTCTCATCCTCTACGTTTTCCTCAGCTGGTCCGACGGCGGCGGGGAGGTTCGTCTGCCACTTCGAAGTGCACATCAGTAACCTTATCTCCCGTGCAAGTCGCCCATTCCTTTAGACGCATCTACTCCCCTCGTCCCAAATTCCTAGAAGGTAGAAGCAGAACAGATAGCAGAAATAGAGCTTTTCAGAATCTTCTCCTTCCAACATTCGCGCCACTACCTGCCGCCAGCTACCTGCCGCCAGCTACCTGCTAGCATTGCATACCCTCGTTCTTTCGTTGATAATTCAAGTGAGTCTCTTCTCGTTTATCAGTCTAAAAATCAAACAGATGCGTTACATGGCGTTGGGCCACGGTTCCACCATATAGCTCGAAGAGTCATTGTACCAGACCGTCGCTCAGGCAGACGTTCTCGCCACTTTTCAATGGTTATTTCTTGTCGTAATGCAGGATGCATCTTTACAGGGAGAACTATTTTGACATGATGGTATGACTCACTAAACCTCCACCTCATGTCTTGCCTTGAAGCTTCAGCTGACTGCGAGTATCCGGCTTCAATGACAAGCGCAGGCCAGTATCATGAGCTCTCAAGACCTGACTCAACTAGGTGTGCAGTTGAGTCACGCTCTGCAGCCCCAACTGTCGATAAAGTACACTACTTCCGGAAAAGTAGTGATTCACAAGCCACCGTCAGTCCTGTAAGACATAAGTTGGAGGCTATTGATAAGAGAAAGCTAACTTACTAGTAAAGTCCACTATCCTACCCATCCCATCCATCGGTAAGTCTACTTGAGATGAAATATGAATGTCATGAAGATGGGGCTGATGAATAAAAGCCCAACCCCGCGTCTAGCACTATGCCTCCGGGGAATGGCCATATTCTCTACGATTATGAATTTTATGGCTATTATTACTAGGAAGTTGCTGATATCGGAATACAGGCTGCCGACGTCGCTGCTCCTCCCCGTGTCGTTGAGACGGTAAGGGGTCATTTGCCCTATATCGGGATTGACTGACATTAAACAATACACAATAAAACAAATAAACAAGTGTGGATATTGAGGAGTAGATACTTGCGTTCAAATACAGTGTAGTCCAGTGCACGCTTTCAAGTCACGTAGACAGATTTAGGCCAGAAATGCCGTGGAGAACATCATATTTAATATAACTACCAAGCTTGTAACAGCTCAAGCCTATATCCTGGAATGCCCATGGTTATTAAGCGGTTGGCTCTCCATCTCTAATTGGTCATCCAACGGTTCAAGCTTCGAGCTCTCGTACGGCTTGAAGATGAAAACAATTGCTCTGAAGGTGTCAGAAGGATTGAGCATCTGCAACCAGGCCCATATCCCAAACGGTCCCCCCTGATATGGATTCGTCAATGACACCTTTGTATCGAAACCTCCCTTTCCGACCAGATACACCCCCCAAGGGTATGCCCAGAAAAAGAATAACGACAGGGGAACCATTTCGATGCAGAGAATCATGTTGGGGAGGCCAATGTGAAGATCGGCGTACGTCAACGTGGCGCTTTCCTTCAGCGACCCAGTGTCGGTCAGAATCCAGAACAGGATCTGTACAAAAAGAATCCATGTTAGTGCCCTTCTTTTGTATGAAAGCTAATTTAGTAAGGACTCACAGCCTGGAAAAATGTCAAACTGACAATCGCCTTGAACGCAATGAGCTTCAGGAGCGGCCGGTGCTTCGCAAGCTCAGCTTTGAGCAGCGCGTAAAACTGGAGGATGGCCAGCATGGCCAGAGTCAGGGATATGGCTCCCAATGCGCCCAAGTAGGCTTTGGCAAACTTGGGGCTGCTCTTCCACTCGCAGTAAATACCCGCAGCTGCCGTGATGTCTGTTCCGATAGCGACGACGAACGACACGATTGGAAGCTGAAAGATCATGATCCAGCGGCTCTAAAAAGAAAAAAAGAAAGGTCAGTCAATCAACTCTGGGCATCTTTGCGCTTGATATGACTATCCATACCCTGAACCACTTTGCTCCGTTGTGCCTCTTGGCTGCGATGTAGATATCCCGCTGGTCATCATTTGGAGAGATGAAGTCGCAGAGGAGGAGGAAGAATGAGCCGATGGCAAACGCCTCCACGAAACCCAACCAGGGATGAATATACACATATGCTTTGGGGAAGGCGACGGAAAGGAAAGAAATGATCGAAAACATGGTGATCAAAGTGGCGATGCGCATGATTCTGGCAGGCCGGGCTGTTAGTCAAAAGTCCTCCATCTCTGCGTTTATGTGAATATCAATCATACTTGACCTGCTCGGTTGGGTTCGAAAGATGCATTGCGTGCATTTGTTTGAATGTGAGCATTATTACGATGGCGATCAACGAACATGCGCCTGAAATGATCATGTTCAGATGGTAGAAATCAAAATTCCCAACGATATTCTGTGTCGCATCTATTTGTCGTTAGATGCTAAGTTCCCCTTTTGTTGCATTGTCATAGCTCACTTTCGTCCAACGAATGGATTGGGCATGAGTGGGAGTCCGTCGGAGTATTGTCATCTTGATGGTTGTTGAATAAGCCCATCGTGCTTGATTATAGTAGGGTTCTTTGATCGAAAGGAGGGCGTATGTGAAATTGTCTCGGTCGACTAACCAATTGATGATTTGATGATGTCCGAATGTTGGAGCACGTTTAGGACTCGGTCGTTGATATACCATCAAAGCGGCCTCCAGGCTTACTGGATGTCAGCTTCCCTTCCACTCTCCAAAATAGCCCATGAAAGGAATCCATGGGCCAATTCTCAACAGCTAAGCCCCCGCTCGCATGGCTTAACAAATTTGGCAGATCCCATCTATTATAAGGCTGGAATTGTGTCTCTTGGTTGGCTGTTCCGGCTCTTGGTGGCTTCTCCGGTAATTCGGCACGGTTGTGAATGTGCCGAAACAGCTCCTGCGTCAGCGCTAAGCCACATCATCACAGCTTGGAAGTGGCTTTTTCAGCCCATTTACGCGGTCTTTTCTTCAGTCTCGATTCCACGAGCTGGACGGGAGATACACGTCAAAGCATAGCAAGCTATATTGATTCCTCTTTCGTGGCTGTTTGCAAAATTATTGCAATGCGTTGAAAATCAGATTCAAAGTCTTCAGTAGCAAACCCCGTGCTTTTCTTACTGTGGCTGACCCGGACCCGTGCATACATGATTGGAATGATTCAACCAGCCGCCCGGCAATATCGGCACTGGTTGGCTACCTCCCCTCCTCCTCCACTCCCGCGAAGGAATTATCCCCCCAAACGTCGAAACAGCGCGGCGGTTTTACGCCCGCCATTTCGTCTATCACTCGTGGCTTGGTGCTACAGGTTGTCGATCATGCCCTGTCGGGTGCACCGCCACACGCCCACGACATCCTCTTACAATATGAGGGGCAACGGTTCAGTTAAAGCTACCACCTTCAAACTAACATCAATCGTGCAGCGAGTCATCAAGCTACTATCTATTCCAAAGAGGATGATATTCATCATTGAAATTTACATTTACCGTAGGGTTAGCAAATTCTGTGACGCCTCGATATAACCTGATCTTGAAAAATGAACATCCTTCCATTGAAGCCTACCCTAGAGCCCAGAGTCTATCAATGTCCTGCAGACGACGATTTAATACATGGTTGACGCCAGTATCGTTCTACCTTGATGATTTTGACAAGACTCATACGTCTTTGGAAACTCTCAAAAAAAAATTGTCCCTAGCGCAGGGATGGAAAACAAAAACTCCAGAGTTAACAGTCACTCGTTACAGAACATTTGTACAGTATAGAATCGTCTCCAAACGTGTTTGTACGGGGAATCTTAATCAAAAACTTCCGGAGGTACCTCTAGAAGCAGAAACTGTTTTACATCCATACAAAAATACAAACAAATGAAATGAAAGTATCGAGAACCCGGATCCGAAGCCCCCGATGTTGACCGGAGACGCGTTCTCTCGGCCACGTGTTAGCATAATTGCAGGGCATATTCTGGTTTGCCATCAAACACGCAAATAGCGGCCAAGTTACGTTGGCTCATCTAGAAGTCCTGACGGGCAATTCGTAATTATCCAGCCTGCTCATTGACAATCTGATTGATCGTCTCTCAGGACAGAGATCTTGCATCTTGATGTGACCAAAACATGAAGCCTGGAGAACCGACGTCGGCAGACCTCGGAGATCTGAACTACTGCAATCGGTATCCAATATGGAGAACAAACCTCAATTATGGAGAGTTCATTTTTGTGAGTTGGCAAAATCAAACCTAATCACAATTTTCGTCATCCTCGGATCCGAAGGCTGTTTTGCCGCAGAATATCGAACCTGCGGCAATTCCATTCACTGGCATTCCCTCTTCTCGGGATTGCGTTGATGTTTGATTAGCTGCTAGGCAGAATTAAAAATTGAAACTCCGAGCCTCCTCGCAGCTGAAAAAGATTTGAATCTCGTATTTTTGCAATGTCAAAATTTTGTAAGAAGCAATCCCGAGCGATCTCCGGCCGGCTTTGGAATGAGCGCCTGCACAATGACGTCGCAAGCCGAGGCCGCATATTCCCGAACGATCTGGACCCTCTAAACCGCACTCGGAGAGACCGTCAAGTGCCGGCCCGTTGCGTCGCTTCACCACGGCATCGGATCCCCGGGACTAGCTCGGCGATGCAGCTGTGAATGACTGTTTGGCTGCTGAGGTTGTGAATGGCGAGAATCTGACTGGTCGAGAAGACAGAGCAGTATGATGTAGATAATACAAAGTTTCACAGTAAATCAGAAGATAAATATCGCAGCGAAGCCTCGTAAACCTGTCTTTTCATCTCGTCACCAATCGGTTCACTAAGCATTCAAATCATTGACAATCTTCTACCTCACTAACAATCATACCTTGTCACCCTAAAACATTTAATAAGTCCAAAGCACCACACCACAATCTCAAACTACATCAACTCGATGGCTTTCGTCGCAAACGGAAATGAGTACGACTTCATCGTCGTCGGTGGCGGCACCGCTGGCAATGCAGTTGCCGGTCGTCTCGCCGAAAACCCCCATGTTCGCGTCCTGGTCGTTGAGGCTGGTATTCCCAACCCTGACCAAGTCCCCGTCATTACCACACCATCCCAAGCATTCAACCTCCGCGGTAGCCAGTATGATTGGGGCTACAAGTCGACCATGATCAAGCGTGACGACTACGAGCGTGTCGAGAAGCCCAACACCCGTGGCAAGGCTCTCGGTGGATCATCTTGCGGCAACTACTTCACCTGGATCCCCGGTTCCAAGCCCACCTTTGATGACTGGGAGGAGTTCGGTGGTTCTGAATGGAACTGGGATGGCTGTGTGGATTACCTCCGAAAGTGCGCCACCTACCATGACGAGAAGAAGCTGTACCCTGCTGAGCTTAAGAAGATTGGCACAGGCGGCCCCATCCAGATCGAGCACGCGGATCTGGTTCCTGAAATGCAGCCTTTCCGCGATGCTCTTACCGAGGCCTGGCTCTCCAAGGGCGAAGTACTGACCGAGGACATTTACGAGGGCGAGATGCGAGGTCTCACTCACTGCGTTGACACTATTCACGGTGGCCAGCGCCAAGGCAGCTTTCTCTACCTGAAGGACAAGCCCAACGTCAGCATCCTCTATGGTGTTCAGTCTAAGCAGCTCATCATCGACCCCGAGACCAACGTATGCCTCGGTGTCACTGTCATCAACCCCGACACCAACGTCGAGCTTAGCGTCTATGCTAGCCGGGAAGTCATCCTTTCACAGGGTGTCTTTGAGACCCCCAAGCTGCTTATGCTTTCCGGTGTCGGTCCCGCCGAGGAACTCAACAAGCACGGAATCGACGTGAAGTTGAACTCGCCTCACGTCGGCCAGCATCTTCTGGACCACCCCATTGTGCCTTTTGTTCTCCAAATCAAGGACGGCTATGGCCTAGACGAGTACATCCTCCGCCAGGGCCCTGAGAACCAAGCCGCCGTTGCTCAGTATGCTAAGGATAAGACTGGTCCAGTGAGCTCTGGCTTCCTCGAGCTTGTCGGCTTCCCCAGAATTGATCAACGTCTTGAGAATTACGAATCTTATCGCCAGGCCAAGGCTGCCAATGGCGGTCTTGACCCATTTGGCCCCGCTGGCCAGCCTCACTTCGAGCTTGACTTTGTCGGCCTCTTCAGCTCTGCTTTCCAATGGCACTACCCAGTTCCCGAGAGCGGCAGCTACATCACTGTCATTGTTGACTTGCTGCGTCCCCTGTCCGAGGGCGAGATCACCTTGAACAATGCCAGCCCTCTGGTGCAGCCCAACATCAACCTCAACTTCTTCGGCAATGACTTGGATATTCTTGCTATGCGCGAGGGTGTCCGATGGACCTACGATCTCTTGACCAAGGGTTCTGGGTTCAAGGACATCGTTGTTGCAGAGTATCCTTGGAAGATGCCCCTCGAATCTGACGATGAGATGAAGCGTGCTGTCCTCGATCGTAGCCAGACGGGTTTCCGTAAGTATATGACTCCCATAGCATATGAAACACCACTAATATATCATGCAGATCCTTGTGGCACTGCCCGCCTTTCTAAGAGCATCCAGCAGGGTGTTGTTGATTCCAGGCTCCGCGTCCACGGAATCAAGAATCTCCGTATCGCTGATGCTTCCATCATCCCCGTCATCCCTGACTGCCGCATCCAGAACTCCGTCTACATGATTGGTGAGAAGGTTAGTACTAATAGAAAACCCATCACGAGAATATTTGGCTTTGACTAACGAGCAATACAGACTGCCGATATGATCAAGGCTGATCACAAGGATATCTACGAGAAGAAGAACATCCCATACTTCTCCAGTCGTATTTAGACAGATGAGGGAAAGCTGTCGCTATTAGCTAAGGTATCCATACATCATGAATTTTACTTTTTTGCTCTCTATTTGTAATCCTACATAGATCTGTTATTTATCTATCATTGTCCCTCATTGACTGCAACAAGTCATTTTTCTTGCACGTGAAACAATACTCCTGAACTCATTACAAACATGGTGAATGTTCACACACAGCGCTTTCTGTCTTCTGTTATGCCTTCTCTGGTGCCATGTCGGTCGGGAGGAGCCGTAACACTCTGAAAAAATGTTGGTACGAAGTAGGAAGACTGTCATCAATAGGATGCTTATACAGCGGCCGACAAAATCTCTCCATCTTCAGGATGAAGCTACAGATCGGTAAGTCATACTGACTTATTGTGAAATCTGGCCCTTTCTCATCCCAACAATAGCTCTCCACGTATCTTCTCTCGCCATCAGAAAAAACACGATGGTCCCCGGTGCTGCTGGGGTACTTGGCGCCATAGACAGCGTCGTAGTAGTACCGGAAATTGTTCGCCAGTCGATGATGTCTGGGAAGGTCGTTCCGAGGGTTGATCAGGTACATACGGGTCCATATCGGGATTCTGCCTGTCAACCAGTCCCACCAAGCCCGCATCACGAGACCTCTGGTCGAAGCTTCTGACAGATGTTCACAGACTGACTCCCTGGTCTCCCCTAAGCCCTTCTCCCAGCCATCTTCAAACTCAAAGGCAAGATTCAAGTCGGAGGCGTAAGGAAGTTGGAAGAATGGAAGGCGGGTGAGGAATTCTCTCCATTTAAAATAAACGCAAGCAGCCATGTGTTCTTGTGGAAATCGGAAGCACACTATGTCTGCCGTCCACCAGTCGAGATAGACCCTCCCATATTTGACAGGTAAGGTAGCTGTGGCTCGACTGAGCGCAATTTTGTTCTTCTCCTCTTCCGAAGGAGGATTTTTTGATGAGAGATGCTCCTCGGGTGGAGAAGGTTCTGTTAATGTTGGACACTTACTTCGTGACGATCCTGGTTTGGCTGACGACTTGGCCTTTCTAAGTTGAGTGTAATACTCAGTTAGAACGATGCGCGATTCCCAGCACGCAGTCCGGAGCCCCGCGTTCCAGTAGTAGTGTACACGATTGGCCTCGGCCCAGGTGAGTTGGCACGGCTTGGATCGCAACTGACGGTGTTCGATCGGTATTAGTTTCGTCTTCTTCTTCGGGTGGACATACATCTCTTTCAGGCCGGGCGGATTCATGTAGATTGATATGAGCCGTGGCAGAAAGCTCTGCCGGTATCCGCCGTGTTCCTCGTTGAACAGGGAGTAGTAGTGAATTCTCGGTGTCTCGTGGCCACAGACGGCCAACCTCCAAATCATCAGACGTATTTGGGTCGGTAGCTTTGGGAAGAGATGGAAATGAGTTATCTGTTGTCGCGAGGCTCCCACTTGAGCCTTTGTAAGGCTGGTCCTTCTGGCGCTCCTGCCAGCGTGTCTCCCCATTCCCGTTTTTGTGCGTCTTTGGTGGATAATCCGTCAAGCTTCGTTTGGTAAACACCTCTCTCGTGCCTTTTTTATCTTCCTTCTTCTTGGGCGTGGTGCCAGATATTGGCTTGGGAATGATAGGTGCGGCTTTTCAGAAACATGAGGTATCAAATGGGAGGGATGTCACAGCCACTTCTTTCTGGTAATGCAGCTCATAGATTGAAGAAGGAGAAGAAAAGCAGCAGAGTAAGAAGAAGAAGAAAAACCAAGAGGTCATATGCGAGATCCGCCTTACAAAAATTTTCACTTCGAACCTTGATGATGATTAACTCCGTTGCCGGGCGACAATGCAGTCAAACTTGAACTAATGCACCATAAATCTCTAACTTTGGTAAACTATGTCGCCCCGTCATTTCAAGGGCAATTTACTTATGGGCTTTTAATAATTATCTCTACGGGCCCGCCCTGTTTACAACGGGTACAAGAAACGTGGGAAAGATAAAAGGTGCGGTCTCGCAAAACAGTTGGCCTAGGAGCACCTAGAGTAAGTACATCTGCTATAACAGATAGTACGAGAAGGATATACCATAATATACATGGCCTCTAATAAGTATTTAGGAGATATTACGATAAATTTTGCCAATGTATATCGCTTTATGCTGCCGTATTATTCCATTCCATTGATCATAGAGAGTGGTCTGCTCATAACTACCCTCAATACGATATCCCATTCTTCTCTCAATCAGTAGTCTCACGCGATGAGTTCCCCGAAAAATCTTCAAATCATTTCATTGACTCCTCATATATTTTCAAGTAATCATTAACTCAAACAAACCTATTGGGGGCAGCCCAGAGGCAATGATACTCCCTCCGGGGGCATCCAGAATTGTGCACACCAAACATTGCTTGTGGCTTACAAATATCAAAGGCCTCGGGTGCGAAGATGCCCATTGGGATATCACCACCCATGCCAACGGTTCTTTGTCAAGGACGTACACAGTTGTCTGGTTCGGGTCCATTGTGGGAGGCGCGAAGCCGGCGAAATGCGCCCCAGTTGAGGCCTTCTTTCGAGAACAGTTTCCGGTGCACATCTTCCCTGGAAGACCCCTTCGTGGTAATCCTACCATAGTTCTTTTGATGAGCGGGCCATATCTTTTTTTCAGGTAAAGATGTCCATCTGATCTAGGATCAAGGGATAGGTTTCCCCATCCCTTACCTACGCTGACAGTCTCGAGTGACCCAAACTTGGGTTGGGCGGAGGTTGATTGTGACATGAATGCGTCTGCATCGACTGTCCTAGGGGAGTTGATACTCGAAACTTGACGAAGTGAGTATCCGCAATCAATGATGTTGTACTGCGGGCTGCTTGGAGCCGACGGCGTCACCTCCATTACAAGGAAACCCGGGCCTACGGCGAAGTTCTCAGCCCGCATAACAGCTCGTGTTGAGCCGTCCTTGTAACACATGGCTCTGATAGGCAAGTTCTCATATCTCGACATTCTATTGTTCTGAAGAGTCAACGTCTCGTGGAGGAGACTTTCTAGAACCATGTGCCAGTTGATGTCTGCTGGATCGCTCTTGGGCCTAGGAGAGGGGTAGGCATTCCAAAAGGTTGGCAGTATAGAGCAGTAGAAAAGAAAATCCTCCTCATGGTCAGTTTTTATTTCATAGAGGCCCATTTCAGACAGGTCGAAGCATGTTATTCCATACGGCATGCGTATCGCAGTGAATGTTCTGGTGCGCACTTTATATGAAGTCACCGAACACTCTTCGATGGATTCTTTGCTGTCGAGCCCATACTTGGACCGGATTTTCGTGCAAATATCCAATCGACACCCGCATCGGCATTCCACAGCCGATAGCAAAGTCGAAATGGGGTTAACCATGTTTCGCAAGATCTCTTTTGGGTCTTGCGTACGCTCGAGAGCTCGCGATCTCAACACGACGAGCGAGTGGTCGTTGAATATGGGAATCATTCCACGCGTAATGGCGGGCCAGAGGGACTGGGCTATGGCAGCTGATAGATGAGCTGGCTTGTCCCCAATTTCCGTCGCCAGCTTAGCTGGAAAGCTCAATGACCGTTTCGGTTTCTTTATTTGGGGTATTTGCCATGGATCAGCGGTCGTCTTCGGGTCTGATATAGAGCATAAGCACTCCGTCTCGTACTCGAAACAGAGGAGGCATACAAGCTCGAACTGAACATCCCGGGATCCGGTGCGCCACAGAACCCGTCGACAGTTGCGTGTAGCTTTTTCTTGCTTTCCTCGTCCTTTTGTAAGAGATACACCGCAGTCGCGGGTATTGGAGGCCGTTTCGATGCATCAACGCCCACTACTCCAGGTTGTTTTCCCTTCTCCGTGGGGGCGCATTTGGCCTCTGTCTTGGCATAACCAGGTGGAGGCTTTGCGGGTGTCGTACCACTCCGATCATGTCTTGGACAATCTCCCTCCTCTTGGTATGGAGGAGGTGGTTCTTTCTCAGAGTCATTGGTGTTGCTCGCTCGGAAAGCGGCGAGAAACGTCTTCTTGTCGAAACCCATGATATGTTATAGATGATTGCGTGAGGCTGTTGTGAAAATGGTGAAATGGCTTGCAGAGTGATGCGCATATTATCATCGGTTCGTTGCTGTGCTTAATTCACTACGTGAGGGGCTCCGCTGAGGCTGAGTCTGGAGTCTGCCTTGTGCTCGACGGCATTGTTAGTGTCACTTGGCATTCATCGCAGATCACTAGAGTCTGGTGATCCCGTCCGGCGGCTTGTGACTGTATTCGCTCGGCATGAGATGTAGAGATCAGTTCGTGTGAAACGCAGATTACCTATTATGAACAAACTTCATCAATCTCAGCAAATGCGTTTTACGCAAAAAATCTCCCTCTGGCAGGTGGCATCAGAATTGTTCTTCTGATACGAAATCCTTTTCAATTGGCCAAATCATTGCCAACTACTGCGCGTTGGCACCGTGGTGTTTGGAAAGATTGGTCTTGAACATAAGGCCTGTATTCTCATCTTACGTCGAAGCTATTTCACATCAAGGCTCAGGGGAAACTCATAAAACATTTGCATTCCAGACTTCGGCTAGACTCGTGGCTTCCTTAAACGCTATTTTCGGGGGGGGAAGAGCCTATTATAAGTGTTATGGGTGCGTATTCTACTCCATATTGCCGTTCCCTTGGGGTCTAGATGCCAAAGACGGAGAGACAAATGGCTAGCTTAGGTATCTATTGAAATACACCGCCTTTGGGGTTTGAACCCTTATTTTGTGTCAAATTTGCACTGCGGTGACCTCCAATTGCAAATCCACTGGTGCCAAGAGCATCATCGCACCTTTGGGTATCCTAGAAGTTACACGACCGACCGGGAAAAGATACTCGTGTACGGTGTCCAAGAATGTTTTCTGGTGCTTTGTGAACCCAAAGGCAGCCGACAGGGGTGATGATAGCTAAAAAGGGGTAACCAAACTGACAGCACGGATCAACTCCGAAGCCAAACTAAGGATCCTTGTCCCTTTGTTCGCGTGGGGCCACGTTTCAGCAGCTGCGGCAACCAATCTGCCACCGCGCGCCGTGCTGACAGTACATGATTTGTTTTCCCAATCCCCCAAATGGCTCCCATCTGTCTCCGTCATCACTGCTAGCCGTGCCGATCCGATCGCGCGCCCCATCCAATTTCAAGGCAGGATGAATGCTTCTTATGATGGTCCCGGAGAGCAGGTGCCGATGCTGGACATCGCCTCACCGACTGACTCCGAGACGCGAGACTTCTTTGAGCGTCCCGTGCGGTCTCGTCAGCCCACTCTACGGCTTCCCTTTATCATTGTCGGCATAATCTCTGTCCTTATGCTCTCGTCCTTCAGTCTCTTCTACTTCCCGCAGCAGCAAGTCTCCAACTCGAATCATGCCGGCCCGGGCACTATGCCAGCCGATCAAGATCATCATGAGGACCATGACAGCAAGCCGGACAATGACCATCACGTCGCCTCAACATCTGTTGTGCCGGACACAACTACAAGCATGGTGGCCATACCAACAACGACCTCGGTGTCCAGCTCAACATCTAGCTCAACGTCTACCACTCAGGCATCTCCCACAGAAACTCTCGCCGTCGAGTCAGGGCTGCCTCTCCCGGAGCAATTCGACTTGAAGCGTGACTTTGTTGTGACTGGCAAAGCAACCGTGCGTGAATACACTTTCAACGTCACCCATGGCCGCGCCGCTCCGGATGGATTTGAGAAGACCATGATTCTCATCAATGGCCAATCGCCTGGTCCGCTCATCCAGGCGAATGCCGGAGACACCATCCGTGTTCATGTCAACAACATGATGCCCGAGACGAGCACCACGCTTCACTGGCATGGGATTGATCAAAGGAATACCACTTGGATGGACGGCGTCCATTCTATCTCGCAATGTGGCATTCCACCAGGACAGAGCTTCACCTACGAGTTCACTCTCGTCAATCAGCGTGGGACCTTTTGGTACCATGCACACAAATCAGTCCAATATACCGATGGTCTCTACGGGCCCGTGGTAAGCAATCACCATCCTCGCCCGTGATGCATTTTTTTCCTGGACTTCTCTTACTTACCCTTCCTCTGTCTCCAGGTCATCCACGATCCTACTGAAGCCATTGCAGGCGTCGATCAGGACAAGATCGTTATGGTGGGAGACTTATACCACGGTTCCGCCGAACAAGTACTTCCTCCATATCTCGGGAGCGAAAACTTCCAGCATAGCTAATCATCGCCGCAGATTCTAAAGGACTACCTGGGACCTTCACCACCATGGAAACCCAGCAGTCCAGGCATCGAGCCACCAGCAAGCAACATCATTCTCAACGGCCGAAACGGCAAAGGTTGCACAGGCGGCTCCATGGCATGTGAAAACGGCACACTGCACTCCACGCACGTAGATCACCTCCAGCGTATCCGCCTCCGGCTCATCAGCCACAGCACAAACGTCCCCCTCTACTTCTCAGTCGACAGCCATCTTCTCGAGATTGTCGAGCTAGACGGCGTTGAGATCGAGCCCATACGTACCTCCCGGGTCTTCATCAACCCCGGCCAGCGATACTCCGTGATTCTCACCGCAAACCAGTCCGCGGGTAACTATTTGATGCGGGCTTCTGCTGCCGCCGCGTGCTTTCATATTCCCGGGCGTCATATGGGAGAGTCTGGTAATGCGGGTCTCGAAGCACACGGCGTGCTGTCGTATGGAGGTGTGGATGTAAAGGCACAGACGATCGGAAAGCCATGGGACGTCGAGAGCTCGCAGACGGAAGGGATTGGGGCCGAGCCCTGGAGCGAAGATTGTGCGGACTTGCCGTTTGATCTCCCGAAGCCGAAGCGCGTGATGGCTGCGTACAATGTCAGTGAGCAGAACAGTCACTATTTCCGGTTCAAGATGAGTCGAGAGACCGGTGTGATGCGTACTTCTGTCAACGAGGTAATCCTTTCCCTGTACTGTGCCAAACGTGACGGCGCGCCCACTGACCATTTCATATCACATTAGACCACCTATACTCCCCTCGAGGACGATGCGACTCTCTGGAAAATCCCCCATCTGGATCTCAACGCTGAAAACTCCAAGTGGGACTTTGGACCAAATCAGCAGGTCATGATATCCCCCGATGCCAGCATGGGAACCCAAATTGCCATCTCGGCAAATCATATGATGATGCATCCGTGGCATATGCAGTACGTTCTTCACCCCTTCTCTCGTATTATTCGTTCATGATGGCTAACATTGACACAGTGGTAAGTAATGATGCTACCCAGCAGAGAGATATGTTTTACTCACACACTACACAGGTCAGAGCTTCCAAGTCGTTGGCTGGGGCGACGGGAATTTCGGAAAGGGTCAGACGACCTGGAAGTTGGACAACCCAATGCGACGCGACACCGTCAGCATGATGGGAGCCGACCACGTCGTTCTCCGCATCGCGTCAGATAACCCGGGCGTCTGGGCTCTCCATTGCCACATTCTTTGGCACGCTGAAGGTAGCCTCCTCCCTTTGCTTGATCAATGAGTGCATGAATGCTGACCTCGTGAACGAATCTAGGTGGCATGTTCATCACGTTTGCCCAGCGTCTCAAGGAGCTGCAGACCATGCTGGGGGCCTTGGCTGGCCCGGACAAAGATGGCATCAAAGAGAGATTTTGTAAGGCTGCGGCGAAGCCAGCAGAAGGCGGAGAGGCGCATGTAGAGCATCCGGCACCGACGAACGCATAGACTGAAATTTTGGGTGTATGAAAAGTTGTTTTAGAGATATTATGTATAAATAGGTAGTAAAGGCATTTCTCACGCCAAATAGAACGCGAGATTGGTTAATGGATTGCCTGGATCATTCCTCAAACTTGAAGTTGGTTGCCTCCAGTGTATCAGCGCCGATAAACAAGTCGCTCCATCTGGCGAATATCGTCCAATATTAGATAGTGACATGTCACTCGCTGACAAAATGGCCTTGAAAGTTTCCTGATTCAGTCATCCCCTGTCACACACGCTCTGTGGTCTTGCACTATTCAGTAGCAGCTGTATTAAACATCTTACCATGGACACAAGCAAAAAGAATGGACCGCCAAATTCCTTATCTTTCAATGCTACGGCAGTACTCATTGTAACAGTCCCGTCCTAGCCGAACAGCAAGAGCGGAGAGCATCTCAATCTCCCGGTGCCAAGCTTAGACATGTGCCCTGGATCATCCTTGGCGATCAGCTCCAGCCTTGGCCTGTGGACCTCCCGAGCAATGAGAGGAGCAGCAGCCGTCTCTGATGCCCCGACTCAGCTAGCGAATCTGGCTTGGCGATGAGCTATAATGCGGGGTGCGCAAGGTCACCACGGTTATGATGCACGAGTTGGGTTTAGCCCACCGCGAGCTCGTCCTCGCTGCCGGCTGCCGAGTCTAAAGAGGGCGAATTGTGCCAGACGCGCGGGCGAATGATGTCTGCCCAGTCCTTATCACTGTGAGACGAGCCTGACCGTTGTCCCCTAGAGGCCGCCAACTCCGGGAAAGCTTATCATTCCAACTGAGACACGGCCGGCGAATGGCGCTTGGGGGATCAATGTCTTATCGTGCTGCGACACACCTGACCTCTTCTCCCTGGGAATTCCAGACTGAACCTTGGGGGTACCCGCTGTAGAGAGCAAGCTTAAAAGGCCGTGAGTCGCAACTCCGCTGGTATGTGACCTGCCGTTGCACAGATGAGGAGCATCCATCCCCATCCCTCTGTTCGATACACATCCTCAGAATCGTAAACTTCCCAAGTTCAGACTCGATTCACGCCGCATAGCGCCATCCCGAAGCTATGTCGGATCTCAAGATTAAAGGCTCCTCCCCGTCGACGACCGTGGGCGAGTCCCAGGATGTGTACGACCTGCAGCAGCTGGGGTACAACCCCGAGATGCGCCGCAACCGAAACACCATGACTCTTCTCTTCCAATCACTCGCGATTGCAGCCGTAAGATGACATGTCCCTTCTCTAGTTTTCTCCAGTACGGGCTAGGCTAAGCGACGGCGGTACAGATTCCATACGGCTTCGGGTCTCCCTTAATCACTGCCATCTACGGAGGAGGTCAGATATAGCCCCACGCTCTACGTCGCCGGAGAATACTCATCGGGAGATAGGTCAGCTTTCCATGTTCCTCGGGTGGGTGGTTGTCTGCATTCTTGGAGAGTGCGTCGCACTATCTCTCGCAGAACTCGCCTCCGTCTACCCAACCAGCGGCGGCGTGTACTACTGGACGTACCAGCTCGCAAGTCCCAAGACCAGGACAGGCCTATCGTTCTTCACCGGATGGATCTGGTTGATCGGCAACTGGACCATCACCTTGTCTGTCAACTTTGGCCTTGCTTCCTTGATCGCTGCCACTGTCGCACTTTATCATCCCGAGTATGTCATGGACGCATGGCAGTTGCTCGTCATCTTCTACGGTATCTGCATTGCCACGTTTATCATCGCTGCCTTCTGCAACGACTTTCTTCCTGCCATAGATACGCTATGTGCTGCATTCACTCTCGTCTCTATTATAGCCACTTTGATTTGCGTGGCCGTCAAGGCTGGCGCGGGTCGGCACTCTCCCGCAGACACTTTAGTAAGTTGAGTCAGTCTATGATGAAATTCAAGGCTATTTACTGAACTCTACCGCAGGGCTATTTTGATCCTACGCTGTCAGGATGGGGAAATTTCTCCTTCTTCATCGGAATGTTGCCTTGCGCTTACACGTAAGATATCCCGCCAAACTCTCAAATATGTCTTGGACTCGTCTAAAGTCGTGCAGATTCTCAGCCGTAGGCATGATCACCTCCATGGCTGAAGAGTGTGGAAATGCTCGAGTAAAGCTTCCCCGTGCCCTGGCATTAGCCATCCCAGTCGGTGGCATTGCAGGGCTCTTCTTCGTACGCCCCCTCCCCCCTTTGCTTCTTCTCTTCCATCTCTATCATTCTGACTAGACATCAAGGTTATCCCCCTCTGTGCCACCTTACCTGACCTCAACGACATCATCGAGAACTCGGCAGCTGCGCAGTCCCTCCCATACATCTTTGCCCGCGTCATGGGCTCACCAAATGGCGGCATGGCCCTGACACTCCTCATCCTGATCATCAATGTGTTCTGCTCCATCTCCATCACTGTGGCTGCCTCGCGATGCACATGGGCTTTTGCCCGAGACCACGCCCTGCCCTTCTCCGGCATTTGGTCCAGGGTTAACCAGAGATATGGTGTTCCGATCTGGGCTTTGACCTTGACCACCATTGTCCAGATGCTGCTCGGGTTGGTCAACCTCGGCTCGTCATCTGCGTTCGTCGCCTTCGTATCTGTAGGCGTCATTGCCCTGGCCGCCTCTTACGCCATCCCGATCGTCATCTCTCTACTTTCCGGGCGTGAGCAGGTGAACAAGGCAGTATGGAAGATGCCTCCAAATGTGGGCTGGGTGATCAATATCATCGCCGTCCTCTGGATTTTGTTTGAAATCGTTTTGTTCTGCTTCCCCACGACTCTCCCGGTCACGGCGGTGAGCATGAGCTACGCCAGTGTTGTTTTCATCGGTCTTTGGGGTCTAAGTGCTGTGTGGTATGGAGTCCATGCGAGAAAGGTTTTCAAGGGGCCGCCGGAGTCAACGGGTATTTAATTTGCGTCTTGGGTGTTGGGTAGAAGGATACTTGTGAATGAGTAGTGTCTAGCTCAGCCAAATACAGGATAAATTAGAATGTATTAAGTCCCATGCGTCCTAGAATAGGTGAGGGCTAACCTCGTACTACTTCGGGTATGGACCTGCCGAACGGCTGGCTCGGATGTATCATGTAATGCTTTACCATTCATTCAATATTGTCTCAAGCTGGTTACCATATTGGGCGATCGAAATTAAACAATATATCCGAAAGTCTGTTCAAAATTGTAAATGATTCAGAATCTCCTCTTCCTTATTAAACATAACCAACTCAAAGAGTGCGCAGCTCTTGAGCAGGGCATTAACCTCATAATATTAAATCAGCATCCAATACGTGCATTCCTGAATCCCAACAGTCGTGCATAAACATATTCCCAGTTTCTCTGTCGCTCCCCGTCCTCCTGCTATGTCTTTCCAAATGATAGGTGACAAATTTAACCAGCGACTACAGCCTTTCCGGTGTATAAATATACATCAATCCACAATCTGTGTTTTTCTACATTTTGTCTACCATGGGGCCATTTTCATGAGGCCACCATGCCTTGCCATCCTCCCTCTCCTTTTACCTACCCTATAGTCACTCGGCTGGGGCAAAGCAACACTTGCGCTCGGAACATTTTTGCCGTCTTAGAGTATCATATATACAACTGAACTCTACAGTGTGCCTAAAAAGAGAGTTCTTCTCTTTTATAGCCCTTAGTTTTCTTCTATTGAAATACTTTTAGTTCTCTTTGACATGGTGTCATCTAAAAAAACAAGCGATTGCAGTCACCCGATCTCAGAATCCAGTTAACCCATGCTAAACCTTCTCATTTCCCCAGTTAACTACATCTACAACTGCAACCTTCCTGTAATAAAATGAAGACACCTTTAGATAATTCCCTTTGGCTTAATGATATTTACGATAGAGATGTAAGTGACATTGAGCTCTGAATTGAAAGGTGCGCGTCGGTCTTATCTTATCATTTATCTTATCTCTGATAAGAGATAACAGTCACGCGTAACAGAAGTACCTTTTAATGGCCAAAGCAACTCCAACAGACTGGCCAGGGTATAATAAAGGGCATCTCCTGATGCTGCGTTGGCGGAATTGGCACAGGATGCTGGAATGGTCCCACGCAGGCCAGCTGCCAACGTATTTCCTCTGCTCTGCCACATCAATCCGGGGCCTTTCGTCTTTCCTGATTGAACCAGTCGAGGCGTAATCTGGATCGTCCTAGCAGAGCTTGGAGCCGTTTCAAGGAGGTAAATAACTGGGGGCCTGGCCCATGCGGCAAATTGGATCGAGGATTCAGGGCTGATTTGCTCCTGGGCTGTTTCAACGGTGGACGCGGAGCCAACCAGGAGCTGCAAGATCAAACATCACCTTGTCTCCTCGGCTGGATTGGCGAAACGACCCGTTAATATTGTGACAAGCATGGCGTAATTTCATTGATGTCCATGCCCCTACTTCATGTCATTATGGCATGCTCCCCCTCAGGATGGATTAATAGAGGTGGGCATTTCTTCTCTCCAAAGGCTTCCCCTTCAATTGATACCCTCTTTTTGGTCTGCTGCTCTCACTCTTTTTTCTTGCTCTCATTTTCAAAAGTCTAAGACTACTTCATCACAATGGGCAGGTCCTCTCTTCTATTCGCTCTTCTTGCTCTGCAAGTCTCGGTCAGCTGGGCTGCACCAAAAAGGCACCACCACTACCACGGGGGAAAGGATCAGACCGACGTTGATGATACCAACAGCGGCAACGCAAACCCGACCGGCTTCGAGGATCTATTCCCTGGGATCCCCGGCGACGTCGAGGACCTCATTCCATCCGAATGGAAGAGCCTCTTCCCCACCGACTTCTTTGGAGGTGGTGATTCCACGCCCGGCCCGGTTCCCATCACCGACAGTGCTCCCTCGCACACGGCCGATTCTCCCAGCTACACTCGTGCTCCAAACTCGACCGGTCGCACTCGTACTTCGACCGCGAAGAATACCCAAGTGACCACACCTACCCGGAGCACCACCCGAACCTCTGGACCGTCGCGGAGCACAGGAATCATCTCCCAGAGCACCGGTGCACCTTCACGAAGCACCAACGTGCCCTCGCGAAGCGTCACTTCACCAGCACGAAGCTCCACTACCGCAGGAAATGGGGGCGGTGGTGGCGGCGATGGAAGCTATGGCCCTACATTTATCACCATCGTACCGACCAACAGCGCTTGAATTATCTGAGGGCACAGACAATATTCTGCTCTTCTTTCATTTGGTCATTACACCAATTCCCACCTTTCATATCAAGAATATAGAGTTATTTTCACACGGACTTCTCCGGGCAGATGGCCTGGGAACTAGGGACAGCTGGCGATGGCAGGCCAACGCATTAGTGCAGGCCATGTGGCGTTGGATTACCGCCAAAGAGAGCTAGAGGAAACAAATAAACAGTGTTGGCGCCCCAAAATAAAGCAAGACTCTAACTTGAATGCTTTCATGTGACCTGATGTGCTCATGGAGGGGCGGCAGCCTCCAGGCACGCATAAAGGCTTAGCTGGCTGGTGGCTTTCTCGTATACGGTATGGGTGTGGGCTCCCACACACTGATATTAAATGATGGAGGCGCAGTTATTGGTACTCCGTGAGAGCAGTTGACTTTTTTTACTTTGGAAAATACCCATACTCGTTGTGCCTTTACTCTGTGGATGGTTGTTCTCCCAACATTAAAGTAAGGTATATTGTAATGCTTGCTTGCTACAATTGAAATAGACATGCCCAACACTTGCGGCCCAACCACACTAACGATAAGCCACTACTCCCTAAAATGAAATCAAACCCTTCTTCTCATTGTTCAGCTCGTCCAGGGCCACGCAGGCTGCGACCATGAGGGCTACGTCGACGCCGGGCGCCACGTTGAGATGGTATGTTTGCGCGCCGCCGATGAGCTCTCGTGCGTTGAGGATCTGGCGGTCGATCCTCGCGACCGTGGCGCCCGACTCAACGTGGATGATGTTGGCGCAGCTGTCCCTCCAGTTGCCGTTCATCTTGAGGGTGTCGGTGCGGCCGTCCTTGGAGGTGAGGGTCAATGTCGCTTCGCTGCCGATGACTGCATTCGGAGCTTTGTCAGCTTCACCGCAACGGGTAGATCAGTGTATTTGGGATCGGGATTCTTACGTTTTCTGTGCTTCTTGATAACAAGATACTTTTTCCCACTCTCGTCCTGGGCGGCAAGCGTGGGGTGGAGAAAGTGGAAGTGCTCCTTCACTATGTCGAAGAGGAGGTTGCCTGCCATGTCGGAGACCGTTTTGCGGCCGGAGATGGTGAGGTGCTTGCCCTGGATCTTGAGAGCTGCCTCGCCGGGTTTGCCTCCCTGATTCTTGTGGACCTCGAAGCTGTCTCCGGACAGGGAGAAGACCTTCTCTGTGAGGATGAGACTGTCACCGCCGGGAGTGATATACTGGTCGAACATCCCCATAGGGGGATGGATAGGAGGGAGCACAGATGCCATGGTGACTTGCTGACGTTTAGCAGAGGAGACGGCAGAATGGGAGCAGTGTCGGGATGTGGGATGGCTTCCGGGAAATGCGTTGAATGAGTAAACCGATGGGCTGGGGATAATCCAACTTTATAAGTATCCTTAATCCTAAGCGCACTTCGTGTAAGCTGGGGACTACTGCTGCAGGGCCTAGACTAGTCTTATCCAACTCTTTGTCCTCCTCTCCAATGAGCAGGCCTCACCAACGAGCACTAGACACCATTCAATGCATGTTTTTCACAACTTCTGCACGTAGACTCGTCCGCTGCTTCAGCCGCACCCCCGATGGCGCCGCCACCTCCCGTCTACTGGTGCAAGTCCTGTAAGCTGCAGCAGCCACGACGTGCTGACTACGGTCTAGGCATTTTTATGCAGCCAATCAGCTGTTGCCAATATGATCCCTTTGTTTAGGGCTGAAGATAGGGATGCTGAGCTGTACGTGCTGAGATGACCTCCTGGCCACGACCCACCGCTTTGTGAGTCTGGGCCGGCCTTAGCTTGTGGCCAATAACCTGGTTGCAACAGGCCGATGGTCGTATATCGCATTGCCTTGACGGAAGATGGCTGGCGACTATTGGAAGTTGGCCTTTTCTACCGGATTCAACTGGCTGTATTTAAGAACCTTAAATTCAGGGACCATTTCCTACATAGCTAGCTGTTACTAATAATAACCACAGGCAACACTGCACTTGAATAATATCATTTTTGAAATATAATTTACGTACAACTCATTCATCTCTGAGAATATTTGAGTGCCCTAGAGGGGTGATGTGTTGGTTTGGTTGCTATTTATGTACTTTTCTGATGGTGCAACCCCCTCTTATCAAGCGTAATGTAGCTTACTTATCTTCCTTTCACTCCCGAGATATACAACAATCTGCCCGTAGCCATGTGACTTGATGAGTGTCCCCAAAACTGATAAATACTTATCTGCCATGTCCCCACTGGAAAGACTGCGGCCTGACTAATTCGATGTGGAATCTCTCAACCACGTTACACCACTTGGCTTATAAATCAAGAGGGGGGACACCGATATAAATTGCTACGTCTTGCGAACCTAAAACTCTAGAATAATGTACATAATTGTATTCTAGACCGATTTCTAACGTGCAAGATTGCAACTCAGAAGCAATGCCTGAAGCACAAAAACATACCCCACGCTCCATCCTGGAGAAATTCTACGATGCAGAGCGTATCTACATGTCAGCCCCCGCGGACAAGCGAGACTTCAGCGGCATCGCAGCCACCCTGAGCCCTGATTATCGACTCTTACAAACACCCGCCCTGCCGTATGCGGGCGAGTACATTGGCCCAGAGGGCTTGGAGAGATGGGCGAAGGCGATGGCAGACTACTTCTCGGTTGTGGATGTCAAGAAGCCAGAAATCTTTGAAAGCGAGGGGTCCAACCGGATTGTAGTCTACTCCACCGTCCACTTCCAGGTCCGGGCTACTGGGGAGGAGGTGGATTACCCGTTCTGCCAGGTTGTCACTGTGGATTTGGAGAAGGGTGTGATGACGGAGATGCTGCCGTTCTATTGGGATGTCGCGGGGGTGAACCGCTTGCTCGGGTACACCCCCCAGAATTGATCTGTATTGATTTGGGCTTGGTTTTATCCACAAGAGGGCAGAATATGCTACTTATCATTAAGCTCTGGAGAGTAACAATCCTTCTTTTACCTTCACCAACAGCTATCTTTTGCGGCCAAAAAAGCGGGTGACAGCCGTGAATTGAGGCCACAGTTGGGTTCGGCCTCATTGCCCTGGCTAGACAGTACAGTCATCACAAGCAACACTCCATAGAGAAAGGGAAGAGAGCCTACTAGAATAAATTGATCAAGAGCTGAAACACCATGCGTTTGAAAATCACTAGAAAGGAAGGCAAGAAGAGTCCCCCCCCCAGTCCAAAAAACTGAAGCAAAAGCGCAGCCAACTCGCCTGATAGTATAACTACCACAGTTAATGTGCCTGGCAGGTGAAGAGGGCGGCCGCCAGCGTAGGGCTTGTGTTTCTTGGCAGGGTCCAGCTTGAAGTAAGGCGCTGGAGTTTAGAACAGAAACTTGGAAATAAGTTTAAATTTTCTATCCTGGATCTCCAAGTCTTTTACTTGCCGAGGCATATTTCATGGTCTTGAAGGGGTAATCTAATCAACGTTGGCCGCAATATCGGAAGGCACA
This sequence comes from Clonostachys solani, assembly GCA_902141235.2. NCBI lineage: Eukaryota > Fungi > Ascomycota > Sordariomycetes > Hypocreales > Bionectriaceae > Clonostachys > Clonostachys solani. The sequence continues at coordinate 96,956 of CABFOC020000053.1, forward strand.
TGAAACACCCTTGCAGTTGGATTTGGGAGGCCATCCTGGCGACAATACAACAGCAAAAGAGAAGCATGTTATCTTGAGTGTACTACTGCCTGGGATAGCTTCTGTAATTGTTTGGATAGGCGGTAGAATTAGAGCCTGACCCACTGTCCACTTTAGAGGTGATGTATTATTGCCGTTGAGATCTTTTGAATCTGGTGTTTGAGTTATATGCCCTTTCATGTCACGCGTAGGCATGCTTGTTACTGAAATATCCTATGCTAGATTTGTGGGCTGCTGTATTCCTACCAACTCCAGCTTGTTCCATGTTATGTTTGGGGAGAGTAAAGCGAAAATAGGATCAACCAAGGCGAAATTTGTAATCCAATGGAGAAGTTATGACAGCCAAGGTCAGTAGGAGAGGATGCTTGCTTTTTGTAAGATATTGCCACCAAATAACAATGGGGGAATATCTGACACTTCAATGTGTGGTCGCATAATCTACCTGGAGCTGGCGCATGATGCCATTCCTTATTTTCTTTTTCTTTTTCTTCCCCCCCCTGGATGATGTTCCCACACGGAGTTGTGGCTCGGGTAACGGTAAATCCGGTTGAACCCGTCTCCATCTCGTTTCTGAGTCCTGACATGTTGGGAAGGGAACTTCAATTAACGATGTAAGGGATCCGGCAGTTGTAGTGAGGTAGCTGGTAGGCCTTGGAACCTCATCTCCGGCACCCTACTCTCAATCATTGTGAACACCATGTTGCCTTAAGATTCAAATCTCGCTGGCAAAACGGAAGACCGATGGGCTGTGAATTGCCCCCGCTATTTAGATCAGCCTTGGATCCCCTGTCCTCGACGGCCCTTGACGCAGATCCAATGATTTGAGAGGATTCATCCTCACCCCACTGCTCTGCATACATACTCACAGAGTTTGACAGACGCCACTTATTAGCGGCGTTGGGATGCCTAACTTCTTCTTATCATCGCACCCCCACTGCGGGAAGAGAGAACAAGGGCTGCGGAAAGCTAATGGGCATTTTTGCTTCTTAGATTTTTGTTTCGGCCCCTTCGTATGGGGCCGAGGACTTTTCATCCCCGTGAATATGGCCTCATGTCCTCCCAGTTTGACAGTACTCATTTAATGCGTCCATTTCAAGATCAAACCATAGCGTTGCGTTCATGTTTGGTGTCAGTGAACTAGGAGAAACTTCTCTGAGTGTGCCTACCCTTCGAACGCACTGCATCTGATAGGACTAAGTACTCAGAGACCCTTACCATCGGCATCCCGTCAAGCCTTCGGGTGACTGCATGAACGTCGGCGTTGACAAGATACGTGTCAACACATGACCGTTTTACAATGTGGGTGGGGACGATAGACGCTTCACAGGCCCACGGGAAAATATGAAACTTGCAGCTGGTTGCGCCAAAAGCAACCATTCGGGAAAAAGTGCTCATCTGCGTGTAATTGGATTAGCTCGGGCACAGCTAGGGCAACGCATGAATCTCGACCCCTGTCCATCTAGGGAAAAGCCTCTCTTGAATAAGCAAAGACTCAGCCTAACAAGCCCATTTGACAGATCGAGAGCTCTACTAAACCTTTTGCAAGTTGCAACGGCACCGGACACTTATGCCCCCATCAGAGTGACACTTCTCCACTTCCCTTTGGCCCCATTGTTGATCACCTTGATCTTATACCTTACGGCCCGTCGTGATGTTGTCTGCCTTCATTTATTCTTGGCCGTGCCTCATCGTCATGGGCTTCTCCTTTCCTTCGCCAGTCTAACACATAAACGTCAGTATTCGGCCTCCATGTAGAACAGTCTGGGACAGCCATGGAAACAACAACGGCTAGCCCCGAGCAGCCAACGCGACTGCCTCACCACACCGATGCTTATCTAGCAGAGAACAGGGGCCCAATGGTGGTGGCAACCTGCGTGACCCTGGCCTCGATAAGCACCATCTTCGTTTTCCTTCGCCTATTCACCCGAGGAAAAATAATGGCCAAAGTCCAGCTTGATGACTGGTTAACGTCAGTATCTGTGGTAAGAATTCAGTCGCTGATCCCCGGCCTGTCCGCGAATATACAGCTAAAAGAAGTTGAAGTTGCTGCAATGGGCCTGCGTCGCATGCGTTGTGCTGGCTACCGAACAAGGAAACGGGCGGCATGTTGATACCCTGAGCGCTCGCCAGAAGGAATGCACAATATTCTGGACCTTGCTCGCCTTCGCCATGGCAACTCCTGGATTCGGCCTTCCCAAGATTGCCGTCGTGGCTTTACTGAATCGACTGATGAACCCGGCAAAATGGCATGCGTACTTCCTGTGGGCGCTCTCGGGAACCTGCATGGCGTCGCTGGTTGGCTGCATCATCTTCCTCTACTCTCTGTGCACACCTGTACAGTCTCTCTGGGCGACGGACATGCCCGAGAGGAGATGTTTACCAACAGAGACACTGGTAAAATATTGTGTGTTTGCTGGCAGTAAGTTGGATGTTATGAGAGTGTCTGGCGAGCTCGACTAATATTTGTCATAGGCCTCTCGGCTTTTACCGACCTTTACCTTGCGATATATCCCGCAACTGTGCTTTTCAGGCTGCAGATGAATATCAGGAAGAAAATCGGCCTGAGTGTGGCCTTGGGTATAGGATCTGTGTAAGTGGTTGGCTGGTTCCGGCCTCCCGATATGAGCAGTTGCTAACGGAACCAGGGCAACCATCATCGCCGTCACGAAATGTACCCGGCTGCCTGCTTTGGCCGAAGTGGACTTTAGCTGTACGCATACCCCATAGCTCGCTGAGTTTTTATTGACCCTGACTTGAAACTATAGATAAAACAGCTGATCTTGTTATCTGGCTCGTGTTAGTGCTTCCTATTCTTCCGTTGTACGCGCGTGTGGATAACACCAGCTGACACCCAAACAGCGGCGAAGGCACCACCATCATTGTGGCTTCATGTATCCCTCTTCTACAGCCGCTGGTAGAGTTTATCTTCGGTCGCCGAGCTCTGAGCTCATCCTCCGATCCAAGCAACTTTACACCAAACCGGCATACGCGAGGGAAGAAAGACCTAGAAACAGGCACGCACATTACAAACAAGCGCCGTAGTCTACGCCGTGATCCGAACCACGATGCCTCTGATACCGAGCTGGTGGAAGTCGAATCACAGGAAACCTTCTTGCGAGAGCTCGACCCGGTCGAAACTGCGGATCATCTGGCATCTGCAAGCACTGATGTGCATATGGGCAAACGAATTTTACGGACGGATGTTGTAACAATATCATATGACAGGACTATAGAAGGGAAGATAGATGAGGCAAGGGCTGCTGGTAGGTCTTGTGACGACCCTGGCCATGGTTGGGTGAAGCTCTGAGAATTAGCAAAACAAGACGGAAGGCGGACTTATTCGACTCTTAGGGAAGAGGATGATGGTCGCCCGGGTCGACTTGATTAGAGGAATGGGAAAAGGATTAGAAAAAAATAACCTTTTTGATCACAGTACTTGGAAGTGGCTGTTTTGAATTGTTCGTAATGTGCTTGTGATCGTGATCTTCACTGTCGGGTGTTAAGTGCCGAAGAAGGAAGACAGCGTCCTGGTGCATCGCACTTGACGCTGAAGCCAGAATGGTGCCGCATCAGGGAGTAGGCGGATTAATCAGAAGGACATCATAGCGAGCAGAGGGAGAACTCAGCGTTGGTCAATTGTAAAATCAGAGACATAGGTGATGTCTACACACCAATGGACAAGGAAGGAATGCTTTCAATAAAAGGAAATTCCTAGTCCATTAAGCAAAAGACTTACGCTATTCGGCTGGATTGAGTTCAGCACCATGAGCAAGCATATTTCTCAGCAATTAAGAGTATCTCGGAAGGATGCATACCCCTTGATTAATAAGGACAAGGGTGTAGAAGATTTCTGGGGTTTTGCTCTACACAAGCCTAAAAGGATAAGGTCGAAAGATAAACTAGCACAGATTTGAAACCTTTGGGATACACAATCAAGCTGATGCGAAACTGCCTAAAGAGGGAGAAATTAATGACATGAGGTCGTGTCGTTATAGGCGGGCTTACAGTCCGGACTCCGCACTTCTGATGCGAGTTCTATCTGGTCCACCAAAGCAATGGGCTATAGATTATTTCAGCAGGATAGGGATATGCCCGAGTGTATGATTTTAGGTGAGAACCAAAATCATTTACCGTGTGGTGAGAGGCTCTTTCTTAGGACATAAGGCTGATATTGGATCTGGATAGTTGTTTAGGTGTAGGGGGAAAGAAAAGAAAATTGCGTCCGGTGCTGGCTCATTGCTGGCCCAACGCTGCTGATCTAGACCCAAAGGAATATCATTCACGTAGATAGATGTGGACAACGTCTAGTTATACGCGTATGGCATGACTGGGGTGGAGTTGCGGACTTTGCGGACGCCGGCGCAGGATTGTGCCGAGCGTCGTTCCATCCACCACCTTCGGTGTTATAAAGCCTCGGCTACTCGCTCTCCAAAACTGAATGATGGGCTACTGAACAGAAACTTGTTACTGCTATCAATAGTACGTTATCATTACCATGGCTTCATCTGAGGAACGTAAAGGCACCATCATCGTCACCGGGGCCAATGGCGGTCTTGGCTCCGCCATAGTGACAAAGATCCTCGGCGAAAGAGAACTGGCAGCAATATATACTGGCTTGTACACTGTCCGCAAGGCTGCCACCGCTTCAGCACTCAAGAACGCATTGAACGGAGCTCCCCATGCTCACAAGCACGAGATTCTGGAAATGGATCTTGGATCTATTGCCAGCGTACGAGATACAGCGGCCAAACTGAATGAGCGAGTTGCATCGGGTGACCTCCCTCCAATTAGGGCTCTGGTATTAAACGCAGCGTATCAAGACAGCGAAGAGATTGTATGAATTCTTCCCATATCAGTCAGGATGGGCAATATGAGCTGACCCAGTACAGAGAATGTCGGATGATGGTTATGAGATGACATGGCAGGTCAACTACTTGGCAAACCAACTCCTGGTGCTGATGCTCCTACAGAGCATGGACACCACTCACGGTAGGATAGTTATCATCGGAAGCTGGTCTCATGAGTAAGTATTTGGAGGAACACCTTGTATGGCATTCCCACTGATTGTATCCGTGTGCAGTATCGATGATAACAGGAATAAAAATGGCGGAGAGCCGTACAAAGGCTTGGATACCCTCTATCCAGGTGCGAAAGAGCTCGGCAAGGGAGAGTGGAGCAGGCCAGATAGTGGTGGGGGATGGTACACGGGATATCGACGATACGGAGCGAGCAAGCTTTGCGCCGTCATGCTGATGTAGGTCGAGCTTTGCCCTGTTACAATAATATTGAACTTTACAAGCAGCTGATACTAACAACACATCCTAGGCACGAACTTGCGACTCGTCTTGGGCAAGATCCAGACCTTTCTAACATTGCCGTGTTTGGTTTGGATCCAGGCGCTATGAGCTCTGATATCACTCGTCGACGCGGTCTCGGCATGAAGGTTATCATCAAGGGATTGATGCCTGTTCTCGCCCCGATTATGGTATACGCCAATCCCAATGGAACATTTAGAACCACTCGGAAGAGTGCCGAAGATGTCCATCGTCTTTGTTGGGAGGTGAAGCCTCCCCCTAAAGGAAAACTTCTCTATGTGAATGGCACGGACGAGCTAGAAACCTCAAGAGAGGCTCGAGACGAAAAGAAGCGAAAAGAATTATGGGAATATGGCCTGGAAGTAATGGAATTGAAAGGGGAGGGGACTGTGCTCAAGAACTGGCAGTAATCTCAAGTAGGGGTGTTAATTGTTTTCTTGTCCTGTCTCTCGCATCAGATTCAAACCGAGACTTGTAAGGTACCATCTAAGGTACTATTAAATGACAAATACTTTAGTCGTAACTGTATTCAGTCATGACTGTTGTGCAACCGCCTCCAACTTATTGCTATTGGTGCCCTTCAGTTAAATTTCACCAGCTCTCTTCGCTGCTCTCCGCCCTCATTTGAGCTCGACCCTGTTTTAACCACCAAAAAGATATTGGAGAATCCCCATAAGCCTCCTCAGGAGGAGGAACAGTACCGGCTGCTCTACCTTCACGATAATACATCGCCTAAGCACTATAGATCGCGCGGTTTTGTGCCTGTTGAACTCGCTGTCCCACCATGCCTCCCACGACAGCACCTGTCACCATGCCACCGACCATAGAGCCTTCCCCCATTGAGCCAACAACAGAACCAGCAGCCATTACGGCATTTTGAATTTGGGACTGGTATTGGGGGTATGGTCGCGTGTCATCTTTTGAAAAAGGCGCATTCGCTCGACCTGGACCTGAGACACCTTCAGCTGAAGTTAGGGTTGATGGGGAACATGTGGCGATTCTTTGCTGCTTTTCTCGGTGCTTACACTGCTGAGGTCGTGAGATGGCTCGGAACTAGCCTGGCCATGTGAGTGGAGGACCTTATCGAGAAGGGTCATGGTAACGTGGATGTTGAGTGTTCCCGATGATGTAGATAGGTTTATCAACCATCAAGAAACGTGAATTCAGTTGTTATAAAGTCTTACAAGGTAGTTGCTTCCCAGAAGGACTTACACAGATTGATGAGCTTCAATACCTCCCTTGCGTCCAGTTCCTCCCTTTATGTTAGACTCACCTGTTCAAGCCACGTGCGCATCAAATTGGGAGATCCTTTCCACTACTATCCCACTTCTTGCCCAGCAACCATGACATGCCGTCCAAAGCTACCTCTTTCACCTCTCGCGTGTGATAAGCTGGATACGCCGGTGTTGCCCAAGCAACGTGATTGGAATTCTCAAGCACGGAAAGCCTAGACTCCACCCCTGGCAAAGCCGAGAGCCACTTGTGATATACTATTGCATCATCCCGGAATGGATCGAGCCCTCCGCAGTAGATGAATACTTTCTTCGGATGGTTTTGAGTGGAGCTTGGATCAGAAGTGTCCAGATTGATAGGTGAGAACCACGGAGTGTGGACAAAATCACCAATTAACTTCTCTAGCTCTCGAATCTGGGTGATGTTAAACCCATCGGGGTCGGCGTTCTCAATTCTGGACTTGAAGTCCTGTTCATAGTGCTTTGGAACCATGGCATCAGTAACAAGCATTGGAAGGTTGCAGAAGATGCCAGTGATGGGATGTTGAAGACTAGTCAAATTGCTGAATGTACTCAGTTTTGCAGCCGTAGATCCGAATATACCACCGATGACGGCGGAAGCAGTCCCTCCAGCGCTCAGACCTCCAACAATAAACCCCCGGTCTAAGTCGACGGTCGTTCCATCTTGGCGCAATACGCCGTTATTGAGGTTATTGGCATCCGACAACCAGGAACAAACCTCCCAGGCAATCTTAATAGGTGCCGGAAATGGCTGCTCTGGAAGTTGGTTGAGGCTTGGGCAGGCCACAACAGCAGAAAACATAGACGCGAACCCTCGGGCAGGCGCTAATACCAGATCAGGAGTACCTGTAATAAAGCCGCCGCCGTGAATGTAAACTATCAAGGGACAGCGGAGCGGGTTTGCCGCTGAGGACTTTGGCCAGACTACTTTGGTCCGGTTGGTCTGACCATCAGGTAACGGGACGTCAATCCACTTCTCATCGAGATCATCTGGGCATCGGCCAATGTACTGGACACCATCGGCCTCAGCAAGGGCCATTTGCTCCCGGCGTTCTTCAACCGAGATGAGTGTAGGGGCCATCGGGATAGGTGCACGAAGAGATGAAGCTAAGCAAAGATGGTGCAGTTTATCTGGGCGTTTCTGTTGATACAAAGACCGACTTCGAAAACACTGGGCGCTCAATTCTATACTTGCTGATTTGGTATGGAATAGTTGCAAGAGCACAGCTGGGGGAAATGGCCCATTCGCGAGATTCATACTGCCTTGGGTACGCATATTTCCGGAGGGAGGGCAGACTAGATATTTATGCGCATTCGGGATCTCCCTGATGTGGACGGCCCGTCTTTAACACATTTAACACGCGGCCCCCGGCGGAAGCATCGGCTATGATGTACAGATTCTCGCTATTGGCATCACTAACGTTTAAGGTGGATTGCCAACTTTGCCACTGGTTGATACAGTTTAACCTTGGATAGCCCTAGAGGGGAGCACTCGTAAGGGAATATGGCTCCGTTTAAATCCAACTTGCGTTGATCCCTAGCATGTCGAGTATCCGCCTAATTGGCGTTGAGGTGTATACCGGTTAGTCGGCACCATGGAGATTACACTAGGCTTCCCCTCTTATTTAGGTCTCATCTATGCAGTATAAGCATTTTTTTGTCATTGTGGGAGAAAGATTATTGTAAAAATAGTGATCGAGTCGATTATACGTAGTCTCTTCCGGGCTGTTAGATTTTATCGAACCACTTAGGGTCAGAACCTGTCTGATTAGATTTGAATAGATTCCTGCTTTTAAAACGAGCGAGACTATTTGCAGGGTATGGAGCTCCTCGCAACGGTAAATGAGGTATTCGGCTGGAGTTTACCTGGGCTTAGAAGATCGACCAAGCCTATCGCCACCACATTCCGAGCTCCTCATATTTTGGGTTCTTTGAAACGATGTCATGTTTTCAATTGAAGCTGAGTAATGGCACGCTAGGAGCATAGTGAGTTGATGACGGGAAATCTTCTGTTCCATGCAAGAAGCATAGGAGAAAGACTAAACCTTGAGATATGAGAATGTATATCCTGCTGTTTACGAGTCCTTAACGAGCTCTAGAAGAATAAAAAGAACCTCATCGATATTTAAGCCTCTTTCATGTATTTGGATTTAAAGTGAGTGAATATGTGATTCTAACATTGCTGATGCTTATTGCGAAGTCTCACAAACTGCTTTCGGACTAATCCATGGATGTGCTAAACTGCGAGCAAGTTACTTTGTAACCAATAAAGCCTGCAGTGCCTCCTCAGTGTCGTACTTTGCAAGAAGGCTTTTCCTCAATTCTTCAATTTCTTCTCCCTTTGTCGCCCGTACCCCGTCCAGCATCTCCTTGGCCGGACCAATAAGGTGTGCGTCGCCAAAACCCATGATAATTGCCATCAGCACCACACTATCCCCCAGCTTCTGCATCTCACCATCTTCGTCTAGCCCATTCATAATCTTCAATAGCCTCTCGAAATCAGCATCCCCAGGCGTGACAATGACCCGGAGCACTGTCTCCTCGTCTCCAACCAGGTACTTGTGGTACTGGCCAGGATCCACCGACGCCTGCTTGCCAACCTCCAGCTTCTGAGCTGATGCCTCCAAAGCATCCAGGTCAGGTTCTGAAGAACTGTAGACTGAAATGGACCCGCTGATTAAATCAAAGGTTTCCTGGAAGCGAGAGTGGAAGTGCGGGGGTACTGTAGTGCCCGGCGTCATCGTTTCGATGAAGATGGTACGGGCGCCCCCATTGAGAGTAGTTGACTCCTCTAGCTGGAATCGGCGTTTGTCCCAGCGACGGTCGGCTGACATTTTTGCTGGTCTTAGAAAGGATGTTGAAGTTCAAGGTGTTGGATAAAAGGCGAAAGTTGTTGGAAGGAGGATTAAGTTCAGTTAAGGTTCCTCATTACACGACGTGGCGATGTTTATAAGGGTGAATATGGCACCCCACATAGAGCTAGGAACACGCTCCTGCTGACGTCTTTCTTGTTGGATCGTGGTTAGGGCGTGTCAGCATTTGAGGGTACTCACAGCTAGTATTTCCAATCATGGATTCATTCCCCGCTGGCCAAGTAAATGGTTTGTTCTCCACAGTAAGCGTATTCACTTGTTGCAAGCTGGTCTGGCGCCCGCAGTGTCTCCATTTGGGTAGTTGAGGGATTGGGGGGAGTGAATTGACGAGAACAAGAGAGAGCGGTGAATCGTTTGACCTGAGAACGAGTATGTATTGTGGTGATGGTGCATGTATGTCTTGTTACACGTGCTTTCAGGTTGATGATCTCAATTGCTCAAGAACAGATTAATCAATTATATTCAAGTCACCGCTGTCCATTTTACGACCGCCATTTCAACACAGCAATGGCGCATTCAGGTTTGTTTCTGGTCCTCCGTTTCAAGCTAGGTAGTATTTGGCTGTTGGCCGCTGCTGAATGACCGTCCTCTGCTGTGCATGGGTTCCGTATCTGGGTGCTGACACAATTCATTCGAGGACGCAGAGTAACAAAAGTTATGATTCAGTGACATTTTCTGATGACAGCTGTGAGTTGGATGGACATTCACTAGTGAGCCTCATGTCAGATGAGATTCGGGTGCACAAAAGATCCGAGCAGGGTAGTACCGAGGTCACCACATGAGCCAATTCTTATATTGCCTCCTCCCCCTCTGTTTTTCTGTTCTCTTCCCCTCTCGATCATACCTGATTCACCCGATTGATTGCACTTGAAACGATGCCTTCGGACGCTGAACCCGGCAAACTCGAGGATGTACCTCGTCTCGTTGAGATATGGGAGGCATGCTTCAACAGCGAAATGCTGCATGCCCTTTTCCCGCCCAATGAGATCGGGAGAACATACCTTACCAGAGCCTGGAATTGGTACATGGAGGAGAGCTCGCCACCAAAGGTCTTTGTAATCCGAGACGACGACGGTGCGTACGATCCACAGGGAGGCTATTTGCGTCTGATTAACCAACTGACATGATTCTCACGAAGGGGTCGTCCAATCTGGCATTGTCATATATGCGCAGACTGGCGAGCCCATCAAGTGGCAGGACAGGTGGGCACCACCGATCAAGGGCATGAATGAGGAGATCTTCGAGGCATTCTGTTCGTCGCTCGATTCTCAACATCATGCCATCATGGGCAACCAGCCGCATTCCTGTTCGTATACGTATTTTCAACTTCATCCATCCGCTATGATTTTCTAACGAGACTTGAAGTTGTTGAAACTCTGATGACGCATCCTTCCGCCCAGCGTCAGGGCTTTGGCTCAAAGCTTCTGGATCGGGCAGCTCGCGTTAACCCGGAACTACCCACCTACCTTGACTCTGCAGCTGACGCCGCTGGATTGTACCAACGGGTCGGCTTCGTAAGGCAGCCAGAAGAGCTACAAAAGAACCCTGATGCCATCCCCATGCTTCGGCCCGCAGTTGGAAAGTAATTGCGCTTATCTAGGAACGGAGGGGGATTTATTACGTCGAAGTGAATTGCCGGTTTGTTGTTCATTCCATTCTGGCTTGGTAGTGTGGCATAAATAAAGCTGGCGATTTGCTTATCTCGGTTATCGCCATTGTTAACCTCATGAACCTCGTTGTACTCGGCATAATGCATAGGTGAACAGCAAAGTCTAGCACACTTACTACCAGGTATTTGATACTTGAAGTTCCTATGACGGCTTCCGTGTTGATCCTAATTCTGCATGACGCGAGATATTGATTGAATTACAAAAAGAATAAGAAAGAAACTCGCTAGCGGCTAATACATCTCGATACAATATAAATGTTGGGGACCAAGGCAAAACATATGAATTGGATAGATAGTGGATGGGAGAACAAATCTAACAGGTTGCAGGCGAAGGAATTCGGGGCCGTCTCAAACCGATACACTTGTAAATAGATTACCAATTGGGCAGAATTATTCAACCAAAAGGACAAACGCCAGCTTGAGAACCACATAGACGTCAAATGGGAGCCTCCCAGTCTCTGTGGACGGGGATAGAACCATTATCTAACTTGTTGATCATCGGTTCATCAGTTTCATCGTCGAACCTAAAGTTGTCCCATGACCCGGGTGGCCCATGGTCTTCAAAAAGTTCATCCAATAGCATCAAGTCCTGAGACCCAAATGGATCGCTCATATTTTCCGGGTGGGTGAATGGAATCTCACTTTCTGTTGAAAGGTCGGTTTGGAATTCGGTTGGCGTACGTTCGATCAGCGTACGGGGTTGCCTCGACTCCCGTGATTCATTACTCATCATCGGTGAGATCTCCTCGTTCGTCACTCGATCAGGGACATCAGTCCTCATTGGTAATGACGCTATAGCCTCAGTTTCTTCTGGGCTGCGATTCAATAGTAAGGGTGGTTGCTGGCTATTTGGTCTGCTTGTAACTAATGTATCCGATGATGACGTAGACTGTTCGGTGCTGGACTGAGGAACAAGTAAACCATCACCGTTCTCAGCATCACCGGTTGTCAAGTTCTCAACCAAGTTCGCAGTCCACCTATTAGCAATTTCCTGTAATCCTCTCATCAGAACGATGTCAAAAAAAGAAGATAGGTCACGTTCTAGATTTGAAATCGATTCCAGAGCAATACCGTGTGATGCAAGTGTCGAGGTGATAATTCCAGGGCCTTCAGCAACCATCATGTCTTGAAATGCTTCCATTTCAATCGTTAAATCCGTGTTCACATAAGCGGACCTCGGTCGGGGGCGATGGTTTGGGAAAAGAATTTTGAAAATGGAGAACCATTGATCTTCAAGAGTCATACGATGGTTGACTCTCCTTGCTAATTGTTCTTTCTGCTCCCTTGTGACACCGTCATAAACAATATTCTGAACCGGGCACATTGCGTTTATATCGACCTCAAGATGTTCATTGCGCTCATCTTCTGTGTGGAAAATCTCCTTGCAGCGGGCACAATATATTGGTAGCTGATGACATCGGGACAGGTGTTGTTTCACATCCTTCGGTCTTTTGAGGGTGTATGAGTAACAGGAGCGGTACTTGATAGGATCCTTCTTCGCATATGGGCAGGCCAAGGACGCTTGCCGGCCACCCGACTGTTTACTTGCACGAACACGTTTTCTTGGAGGACCTCTTTCATCTGCACCATTCTGGTCATTATTTTCATCCATCTCATTGTGGTTTGCACCGTCGCCAGCTCGTTTACTCCCAGATGACGAACTGGATGATCCAACCGAAGATGATACGCGCGGGGCTTGACCAGACGACGTATTGTCCCCGGCATCGACTACACCCGATGCGCGTGACGTGCCCTTCTCTTTGGTGCGGTTGAAACAACTCTCGTATAACCGAAGAGCTTCCTCCGTCGCCTTCGATTTTATATCAAGGAAGGGGTGGCCATCCGGAAGAACCGGAACGCTTTCGGAATAATCAGACATCCAGACAGAGTCAGATTCTGAAGATTCCTCATCGGCCGCACTGGAGGCATCGTCTTCACCGCCCCCCCCCGCAATGGACACAAGGTCGGGAATTTCATAAGAAGCATTGCAATTTTGTTGGGTTTGCTCGGTCCAGACCTCTGGAAATCCATCCGCATCAAGGTGTCTGTTGACGGAGCAGGGTCGAAATGGGCTTCCTTGATCCTTGGATTCACCATGCTCGTTGAACATGCCGATGAGAGTCAAGTCGGACTTGAAAAGCCCAGATCCACAGCCTGCAGTCATCTCATCCGGGCATGAGAAGACGTTGTGTACAGGAATGTCCATTTGGTTATCTTCCAGCTGAGTTGCACGATCTGGAAGACATGAGCTGTCCGTTTCCTTTGAGCTAGCTTCGGTCATGCCTGGTACTGAGTAGTCGGTAGATTCAGTAACAGATCCTGAGGCAGCTATACCAAGTTTCCATTCATGGGAGGTCTTTAGCTTCTCCGCAACTGGGCCATTATAGGGTGCCTGTGATTTTTGATACTCTATCAGAGCCATTTCGTCAAGGTCTTCCTGAGTGACCGCCTCAACACGCCATGATAGGACGGAATCATATGACATTCTTTCTTGCCAGGAGCCAGTGCATAGTACGCCTAGGTCTGGCGGATCTGAAATTCCTTCCACATCGGTTTCATCGGGTATGTCGTCGTCACTCGGGACAGAGTTTTTATCCGGCGTCGAATGGATCTCTGCATATACCGAGCTCGATGTACTCCTGTTCTGTATTTGCACACCCGAGCCGGAGTCGCAAACAGAAAACCTGCCTGCGCAATCAACTTCAAACAAGCCAATTTGGCGGCGCTGCCGGCTGGAGGGTCGCCCTTGGCTAGCCGCTGTTATCTGGTTTGTCATTGTCGAAATACTCTATGCCAACGTACTTTGCGTACCTTATGGGATGATTAGGCGGATGCATATTTACGTACATGAAAGAGAGGAGGCTGGGTTGGGTAAGACTTGGTCTAGTGCTGAGCGCACAATTGTGCGCTCGGCTTCCTGTTGGCACGTCTGTGCGCAGGTACACCATGTTCTTACCTTCCAGGTATGACGCCTCGGTTAAGATTGAAATGCACTAGAATTGAACATTGCTACGTGAATGGCAACCCGCAGTCTCGATAGGAACGATTGCCGTGAAATCTCCTATCTAATATGCATCGACCACGACGATAATAAATATCTCAGTCTACATGCTTGTCCTCTTCTGCAAAAGATCCAAAGTCGAGCAGTACCGCAAACGAGTCGTCAAGAACGGCTGGGGCGGCAAGATCCCAGCCATCGGACCTCCATCTCCCTTTTAGACATAGTTAAAGCTCTATAATCATATTAGAGATTTGCATCTCAGTGAAGAATTGCAACACTTGAGGCAAATGTATGAATGCGAGACCTTTTGGAGACGCTCATGTGGGAATAGCTTACCCTATAGACCTCTCCTCACCACTGTGCACCTACGAGAATGAAGCATGCTTGATATTGTATCAACTGTCGGTATGATCGATAGATGCAAGGGGGTATATACTATGGATAAGTCAAGGTCATTCAAAGCAGTTGTACTTTAAATACTTTCATGATTAGGATATTCACATACCAGAAAAATCTAGTGTGAGGTTCGGTTCGTTGTGGGGATTGGCTTCTGTGGTGTAGTGGTAGCATCTACTTAGCAAGTAGAATATCGTGGATAGTTTGTATTCCTATTCATAGATGACGGGATATTGTACGAACCATGTACTAGTATGTCATAGATGGAAACACATCTTGCCCTATCGCTACAGTAGGGTTGACAACTCATATGAATCATTGCTCTCACTTTCCATTATTTGTGAGTCTCGTATTTGATGCTTGTTCACTTATCTGCCTTGATATTGATGTCTAAACTAATGCTTGGGAAATTGGCCCACTAGAGAGCACTTTACTGCAAGAGCCCATTCTCAGTGAGCCACTTCGTAACATTAGCTCCATCACGCTCGACCCATTTCTGCTTCGACTTAATAACATCCAGACTCTGCGCGAGGTCTAAACTGAAAACGTCCGTATTCTTGTCCGCAAAGAATGCCTCTACCTCGATGAGCTGATCATGCTTCGTCAATGAACTGGTCGATAAAACAACGAAGTTTCCCAACTGCTTTCCAGACGGTAACCTCTTCACCATAATATCCCAAGTGGACTTCATCCAAGTCCATAGAGCCTCGATGCCAGCCCTGTGGCTTCGAAGTCCGCTAATGACCATGTAGATATCCTGTGTTTTGACCTCGTCGCTCAGTGCGAAATCCAGAGTACGTTGGATAAGCTCCGGCTTCCTGGCGAAGCCTAGGCATCGGAGCACAGTATTCCGCTCACTGCTCTGCTTGGCTGTCTGGTACTCCTTTATCAGAGCATCGTATTCAGCCTCGCCTCCGTACTTGAGGACAGTGCTAAAGACGCCCGAGTGCATGTTAGGGTGAACGGCGCCTCTGTTGCCCTGTGTAAATTCTTTGAACATGGCAAAAGCAGCCGCCTTGACTGGTTCGCATCCACTCATAGCGGCTTTGGAAAACACGAGAGCCTTGAACTGCTGGACTGTGTGGTCGTCCATCTCAGTGATATCCCAGCCAACCTTGTCGGCAATGCGTGCAACCAGCTTTTGCTCGAGGGACTCAAGCGCCACATTGACATTGTCGGCTTCAAAGACCCAGGCTTGTCGAAGACTAGTGATGGAGTCGGTTATGACTTTCCATGGAATATAAGCCTCCTCGGACTCGAAACTCTGAAGAAGGGACAATAGTGATGGCGAATCCTGGTAGCCGGCAGCTGTCAGAGCGCTGGAATCTGCTATCAAACCGGCTCTGTCTTCGACACCCAGCAAGCCTGCCTTGACATTTTGTCCTAATTTTTGCAACCGCTCCGGGGTGTACAGCGTCCGGTATATACCGGAATGCCCCGAATTGAACTTGAAAAATGCACTGTCTGGAATTGCAATCTCGGCTTCCCTGTCGTTGAGGATAATATTCCGTTGGAGGCCGTCTTTAGTCAGAAGACTGAGTGTCACCGGATACAGCACCTCATCTTCAGCAGGTGTAGCGTCCCCCGTTCGCAGAAAGCGGTTCTGCTTGACGTGGACTTTACCATCAGTGCCATTTTCCGACACAGTAATAACCGGATATCCAACTTTCTTGGTCCAAATATCAGCGAGACGCTCAACATCTTGGCCGCTCGCTTCACTCAGGGCTCTCCAAAGATCTATAGACTGAGTGTTTCCATAGGCATGTGCTTTCAAGTACTGGGTGACGCCCTTAAGAAACACCTCCTCTCCTAGGTAGACCGAGATCATGCGCAGAACCGAGGAGCCCTTTTGATATGAAATTGCATCAAATATCTGGTTGATCTCACTCGCCCGCTTCAAGGGTACTTCAATTGGGTGAGAGCTGCGAAGAGAATCCAGACTCAAAGCAGACTGAAGATCATTGACCACATAACTATGCCAAACCTTCCACTCCGGATAGAAGACGTTGGCCGAGTACCAGGACATCCAGGTGGCGAACCCTTCCTTGAGCCAGAGCCCGTCCCAGAAATCCATGGTCACAAGGTTTCCAAACCACTGGTGGGCAAGCTCGTGCTGCACAACTTCTGTGACCCTTTGCTTCGTGGCCGCGCTTGATGCCTTCTCATCAAAGAGCAGGTCGACGACTCGGAATGTGTTCAGGCCCCAGTTCTCCATGGCGCCAGCCGCAAAGTCAGGCACAGCGACCATGTCCATCTTGGGGAGAGGATACGGGTTGTCGAACTGCTCCTCGTAGAATCTCAGTGTGCGTGCACCAAGCTCAGCCGAATAGATCGCGTGCTCGACATTCTGATCGGGCGTGCAGTAGACTCTGACTGGCACGCGGAAGTTGGTAGACTCGTAGAATTTGAGATGACCAATGACAAATGCAACAAGATATGTGGACATGAGGGGCGTCTTGTTATAGACGACAGCCTTTCGTTTCCCGCCAGTCACTTGGGAATCGACTTCCGTTTGAGAGGCAGGATCCATGTTGCTGAGACAGATCATGTCGTGGTCCGCGACGAGGGTGACTGTGAAGGTGGCTTTGAGGGCCGGCTCGTCAAAACAAGGGAATGCACGGCGGGCATCGGTGGGTTCCATTTGGGTCGTGGCGATGTACTTGAGGTTGCCGTCCTCGTCCTTGTAGGAAGACCGGTAGAAGCCAGCCATCTTGTCATTCAGAATACCCGTGAAGCGCTGGGTAAGCTTCAGCTTTTGGCCTGCCGGGATCTGTTGGTTCAGCTTCACGGTCTGTACGCTGTCGGCCTCAGTGTACTCAAGCGAAGGCGAGGAGATAGCCGCCCCCTCGTCGGTTTCCACTGAGGTCTCATGGATCTCAAGGTCAAGCTTGTGCAAGGCGATAGAGGTCGTTTCTTGGGCGACATCCAAGTGGATCGTGACAGTCCCTTCGTACTTGAACGTGGCGAAATTTGGCTCCAGGGTGATATCGTAGTGTCGCGGAATAACGTTGGTGGGCAAAGCCTCTCGGCCGCTCTGCCCACCGCTCCCTGAATTGCCGTTGTGGGACTCCATGATTCACCAGAATATGTAACTTGTTCGTGCTCTGTGGCCAAAGCGATGGGAAGAATTGAAGATGGGGGGTAATCGGAAGCGGTGGTGCGGGTTTGAGAATAGAGGTGGGGAAGGGCTGAAAATGGGGGAATTTATAGACCAAAGGTTAGTTTCCGGTTCGGTAGTCGCTTTGTTATCTAATTAATTCTTCCAAGGAGATCTTGGCCAAGGCTAATATATTAACTTTGAGACGGATCCTTACAGAGCGCTGTGATGTCAACGGCGATGGCACACACATGATACTTCGGCACAGTATGAGGCTATTTTAGGCAAAGCGGTGAGCAGTTTACTCCGAGCTTATTCATCGGGGCGGAATAAGTCCAGAAGGTCTACGCCAGATTACACTCTCCTTGCCGTGCGGGTTTTCTCTCCTTTGTGGGGGAATCTTGTTCTTTATTGACTGTGTCTCTAGAAATCGTGAACCAAAAGCTAGGATGCTGTGATCAACGCCTCAAATCGTCCCGGTGCGTAGCTATCCAATTCTTTAAACAGATCTAAAAGATATTTTTTCTCCTTCTCATTGGCAATTTCGAGAGTTAGCGCAAACGCATCTTGGTGGATGTTGGCCAGAAACAGTTTGACCTTTCGCACGAACGGGATGAACTTCCACAATTGATAACACCTTGTCTCGAAGGAAGCGCACAGCGCTTGTGAATCAGAAAGCTGGTAGGCAGAACTCCACTTGTAGCGCAGCTGAAGGAGACATAGGTGAAGACTAACAAAGGAAATGAGAGACTGGACCAGGTTGGTTGACGAAAAGTGATAGCAAGTCCCGTGAATAAACGTTGAATCGTTAACCTCAGTGACAGCTTTCAACTCCATCGCCTTCTCCATTGCCGAGGAGCTGGTTTCCCCTGCTGCAGCTTCCATATCACGAAGCTCGGTGGCCATTTTTGAAATGAGCGGCGATACATCGAATCCTGGGGCCTTGCCAGATGGATTGTTGATGGTCCTCATCCCTCGCATAATCTCGGGTAGCCTCTGCGAGACATGGTTGTATTGCGTGAGAGATGATGCTAGCATTGGCTGCAACTCTTCAATTCCAATATAATCCGTCATGCAGGCTACAATGGCGTCCTTCCAAGCTGGATCATCCAGCATGTTGTTCCAATCAGTTTTGACCCAATATGGTACCTGTATCCCGAAGTCAATAAATCAGCTCGGGAATGGAGTCATAAGCAAATGAAAGCCCAAAGGGCAGGGTTACGATAATTTCGCGGGTAGGCAACTAATAAGGTGGGCGACGTTAAAAAATGTCATCATACCAAGATTGAATAGCATTCACACAGTAAGCTTGCGTAGAATTTATCGTTTGGCTTAGGAGGACCTAGCCTGGCCAGCAGAGTGGCGATCCCCTTTTCGTGCATGAAACGACGATCTCCAGGGTCGAACAGGTCTTCTGTCCTCTGCAGGATGGCGATGGATGCCAAAGTCTCCACCGAGATGGCCTGGCCTGTGTCAAGCGTACGGGATAAGCTGCGAATAGCCTTGCCATACAAAGGCATATTGATAAACTCTGTAGGTGGTGCCCTGGAGCGGTAGGATGCCCACACGGAGCAGAGAAGCGCAATGGAGTCCCGGAGACTGGCATTGCCTTCTAGCCGCACTGGGAAATCTTCCAATCGCGCCGTCTGCATGATCATTTGCCGTTCAGGAGCATTATCAAGATGATGCACGAGCCGAGCAGCGATGCGATCTGCAGAGGTGGTCATGGTAGGCCGGGGTTGGGCAAGGCGAAACGACATCATGTAGCCGGAATGTGCCTGACGGACGGTACCAGGGATCGATGATTGAGAAACACACTGAAGCTGGAATGGGCTTTGCGACGGATCTCCCGAGCCGCCGGCGCTGGGTTGAACTGGCAGTCTGTGATTCGGATGGCGTCCCCTATGGACGAATTTGATCAGCTCAGTTGGGCCCGTGCAGACGATACCGTGTCTCTTGCATCTTTCGCATGATGGCCAAGTCTCATCGCACTGGCGCCCGCGTCAGCCCTCACTGGATCCCTCCAAATATCGATGACGCAGGTCATAAGAGACTAACCTTTACTCTGCGAAGTTTGCAGTTTGAGCATCCTCGTGACCTGGGTATTCCAGGCATTTTACAAGATATAGCCAGCTGTTGGGACTGAACTTGATACTAGCCGTTTTAATCAATTGATTGATGCAAATTGTTGTGACTTGTGATGGTGGAAGATTCGCCGATGAACTAAACCATCGTTCGGGGCCGCCACTTGGCTGACTTCCCCTGAAAATTTCAGGCCACTGGAACATTCAAGCTGAACTGTCCAATGGAAACAGCGTATTCTCGAGTGTCGATGGAAGTAACATGAAAAGTGGCCTTAGTCATCAGACATCCAGGATCACTGTTCGGGAAATATACAGCGATAATCAAGCCTGAGAATTCAACAACACTATTTTGTAAAAGAATCCTACTTGCGCTTCGCCTCTGCGTAACTCAAGGACGAATCGTGGTGGGATAGAAATGTTGAGCATTAAGCTACCATATTACCAGAACATCCCTAGCAGAAGTAGCCCTAATCCAGACTTCTCGCCTGCCAAGTGATTATTGAAAGCAAAAAAACCCGTCGGTCAACGCCAAAGAAACCATCTAGAAACGGCTTGCGAGACTCTCGAAATTACCAGTTCGCATACACCACACCCTCATAAGCCCCGAGGGTTATGCCATCCTCGTTGAAGTCATCGGCACCCTTGCCAAGTAACTTCTTTGCGCAACTATAGCCCTTTAAGTCGACCTGCTGCTCCCGATCCGAGAAGTTGAGCAAGATCAGAGCCGCCCTCCCGTGAAAGCTAGTCATCGTGTATGCAAAGATGTCCTCGCTTGTTTCATACTCTGGCAAGACCGAGAAATGCCCGTACACAAAGACATCTTTCTCTCGCTGTCGGAGCTCTAGAATCTGCCCCCAGAAGGCTAATACGCTGTCACCGTCTTTTTCCTGCTGCGCAACATTCCACTCTGCGTAGTCCTCGTTGACACGCATCCAAGGGTTGCCCTGTGTAAAGCCGGCGTTCTTGTGCGCAGTCCACTGCATCGGCAGCCTCCCATTGTCACGTGCCTTTAGTCTCATCTCCCTCATGACATCCGACATGTCAGCTCCCGGGCCTCTCTTCTTAAGCTCAGATTTGTAGTAGTTTAACCCTTCGACGTCAATGTAGTCGTCGATTTTCCACGACTCTGGCACATTCGCCATGCCAATCTCTTGGCCTTGCAAGAGGAAGAGAGTTCCGCTCAACGTTCCCAGATATATAGCCAGCATCTTGGCCGCTTCTTTTCTGTGCGCAGGTATATCCGATCCATAGCGTGACAAGGAGCGACCGGAGTCGTGGTTATCCATATAAACCGAGTTCCAGCCGTCGAATTTAGGCATGGCTCCTTGCCAGCGGCTGGTGATGGCCTTGAGCTTGGAGAGCCGGAAGTCATCTCGCTCATATTTGTGGTTGGCTCCGAAATCCATATCCACAATATCTCCCGTGAACAGCATGTCCAGCTCATGCCTATCCTTGGCGACGTAGCTGGCGACACTTTCCTCATCTTTGGTGAAGCCTAATTCTCCGACAGTCATACAGTCATACTTGTCCAGGACCTCCTCTCGCATCTCCCGGATGTACTCGTGCATGCGCGGGCCGCTGGCAAAGTACTTGTCTCCCGGTTGGAACTCGGCACCGGGTCGTGTGATGGGTGCATCAGGGAGATCCGGGTGCTTCGACATGAGGTTCATCGAATCGATGCGGAAGCCATCCGAGCCCTTGTCGAGCCAGAACTGCATGTCGGCATATGTCGCTCGACGCATATCTTCATTGGCCCAGTTCAGGTCAGGCTGCTCAGGTAGGAAGAGCGATAGATAATATTGGCCCGTGGGCTCGTCGTAGGTCCAGGCACTACCGCCAAAGATAGAAGCCCAGTTGTTGGGTGGCTTGCGACTCCCGTCTGAATCAAACTTGGGATCACGCCAGAAGTACCAGTCTCTTTTGGGAGACGTCTTTGACGAACGTGACTCTCGGAACCATTCATGCTCGTGGCTGGTATGGTTGACCACCAGATCTAGGAG
This sequence comes from Clonostachys solani, assembly GCA_902141235.2. NCBI lineage: Eukaryota > Fungi > Ascomycota > Sordariomycetes > Hypocreales > Bionectriaceae > Clonostachys > Clonostachys solani. The sequence continues at coordinate 118,683 of CABFOC020000053.1, forward strand.
TACCTTGATACCCCTGTCATGACAGCCTTGGATCAAGTTTTCGACATCTTGGATAGTTCCATAGGGGCGATGGATGTCACGATAGTCAGAGACATCATATCCCATATCATGCTGAGGACTCTTGAAGATGGGGGATAGCCAGATGGCGGTCGCTCCTACTGACTGGATGTAGTCAAGCTTTGAGATGATGCCCGGGAGGTCACCGAGTCCGTCCCCATCTGAGTCAAGGAAGCTGGCTGGGTAAATTTGGTAGACCACTACCTCCTTCCACCATTTCCTGTCCGGAGGGGTCTGGGCTGGCACGGCTGCTGATGACATTTTCGTGGCGTGATCACGTTCGATGCGAGGAATCTAGACGTCGTAATCAACTACAAATTTGGTTTGGGGCTTTTTATACCCGGTTGCCACGCCGGTGCGACAATAAACGGCGCATATCGACCTTGGGAACGCAGTGGAAACAGGAATCTCGGGTGAATCAATCATTAGGAGGTCCGACGTCGCGACCCGGTGAACTTGGATGGGTGAATTATGATTCGCTGACATCCTACTCGGAACAACCAACCCACATCGGTCCGACAAAAGGGAAACTATCTTTCAGCCCTTACACACGCTAAGTGGTTTGCCAGCCAATAGAAATTCAACCATGGCCCCCATAGCTGGAGTTTCCCGAATCCATCTCTAGGGGGGTGACATGATGAACTTTTACGGTCATGGATGGTCAAGACTCCACTCAATTCCCCATGGGCAGTATTCAGTCGGAAAGAGTTCCAACCTCTTTTGACGTCTTCCTGGGGATCGCGACTCAGCTGCACTTGCGCGATTAGTATAAAGTCAGGATGAGTTCCCCTCGAGGAGCTATAGGAACGAAACCTCACAACCACTCCAAGATCACTTTAACTGTTCGAATCAGCCCCTCTTCATATCCCACTCAGGATGACTACCAAAACTGAGGTATCCGACCACATCGAGAACGCACCTGCCTCAGACTCGGTGGCCGTACAGAATGCCATTGACGCCCAGCGCCTTACGGCAAAGCAGCAGTACCAACGCCTTTGGTCAAACCTCAAGAAGGACAAACGCTATGTCATCTGGTCAATCTACATCATGTCCCTTGTCTTCGGATGGGGCTATGATGCCGGTCTCTCTGGCGTAGCTGTTGCCTTCCCTGAGTTCCGCAAGGTTTACGGCGAATATTACCACGTAGGGGACCAATACGTGATCCCCGCGCTGTGGCAGTCTCTCTGGAACGCAGCTAGCACCATCGGACAGGTCTTTGGAGCTTTCCTGACGGGCCAGTTCGCGGACCATGTCGGCCGAAAAGCCGTTCTGTGGACTGCTGTCGTCTTGTCTCTTGCTTCATCTTTTGCACTTGTCTTTGCCCCGAGTCTCCCTATTCTTTTCGTCTCCAAGCTCCTTCTAGGCCTCTCGGTCGGCCTGTCAACTGTTACACCTCCGCTGTATGTCACTGAAAATGCACCAGCTGCCCTTCGAAGCTCACTTAGCTCTCTCACCAACGTCATTATTGTTTTGGGCTTCTTTCTCTCGTCCATCACTGGATGGGGCTCTTCACAGATAAAGGGTGAATGGAGTTTTCGACTTGCGTTTGTCATGACATTCCTCGTTCCCACACTTTTCGCCATCGGCCTCCCCTTCCTGCCCGAGTCACCAGTTTGGTACGTCAAGAAGGGAAGAGACAGCGATGCTCGAGCAGCCATCATCAAGCTCTACGGTGAGACTGTTGACGTTGAGGAACGGCTCAGCTTTATCAAGTCTGAGCTCGAGGTTGCTGCTGGTGAGGCCAACATGGCCAGTCAGACAAGCTGGAAGGCTATTTTCTCCAAAGAGCACCGGGGCCGAACCCTTGTTGCTGTCATGGGATTGCAATCCCAAAACTTCTCTGGTGGCTACTTCGCGAGTAAGTTGCCCGACCCTGAAATTTGTGGACCAAGTGCTAACCTCCGCAGACACATATCAGACGTACTATTTCGAGCTCATCGGCCAATCCGACCCCTTCGGGTTGACTGCTATATCCTCGACTCTCCAATTTCTCTCCAACTGCGTTGCCGTCTCAGTTTCCGATATCCTTCCTCGGCGAAAGTCCCTTATTGGCGGCGGTACACTGCTCTGCTGTTGGTCAATCATCATCGCCGGAACCTCGCTTGCTGGCACAGGGAATGGAGCGGCCAATACTGCCTTACTTGTTTTCATGATCACGTGGTCGATGCTTTACACCGCCACTGTAGGTTGCTTCGGTTGGGCTGTCGCTCAGGAGACTGCTTCTCAGGTAACACGTCCCAAGACCATTGCTTTCAGTCTCGTGTGTCAGCAGCTCACGGCGCTCATGCTGTCGTCCGTGTTCCCGTACTTCATCAACCCGGACCAGCTCAACTGGGGCGGAAAGGTCATGTTTCTGTTTGTTGGTGCCGAAGTGTTCATCCTCGCCAGTTTGTTTTGGTTTCAGCCCGAGACAAAGAACAGGACTTATCATGACATTGACTCCCTGTACGCGCAGGGTGTTCCCCCAAGAAAGTTTGCCGAGTATGTGGTGGACGACGGAACCGTGGTTCAAAAGCCACGTGTGTAAGAGGGATGGTTGGTTATTTTCCAGGGTGTTTCTCTTTTAGGTACCTTAAGAGTGCAGCATTCATCTATAGTGAATAATAGCAACACGCCTTTGAACTTGGAACTTCAAAAAATCCAGCTTCTTTCGTATAGGCTGAGTAAGAGACCTAAGCTGATGCAGGATATTCAATCAACCTACCTTTTGCTAATAGTGACTGAAGTCACGTGTTCCAACCACACAGTCCGAAGTAGCGTTATAACTCCGCATTATATAAAGCTTGTCCCCGCAATGTTCAAACTTTGTTCACCCGACCCGCCATTCTTACCCAGCCGTCCCTTGATCAGGTCATGTCAAGTCCAGCAGGCTCAAGATCCTTGAGAAAGCCCTTCAAAGTCCGACAAGCATGTGATGCTTGTCATAAGCGGAAGATTCGCTGTGATGGCTGCAGGCCGTGCCTCAATTGCCGAGGGCCAGGGGTAGATTGCACCTACTTGGCCGTGCACAAGAAGACTGGACCTAGAGGCCCAAGACATGCACGAAAGTGCCCCCTTCGTAGCCCCGGCCAAGATGTTCCTCGCTTTGGGGTCACTGGGACCGTTTCGCCGCCATCCCCTGAGAGGTTTCTTCAGTCACCTGAAATAACTGAAGCTGTCATTCAATGTTGCCTCGACGCCTACTTTGAACATAAATATCCGCTCACGCCTATCCTCGACCGCCAACAACTCAAACAAACTCCGACTTCGGCCGAGCAGTATGGTCTGATTACGGTCTGTTGTGCCGTTGTTGCACTATCACCAGAAATACTGCCCCCAGACAAGGATGATTTCACGATCCCGTCTGCTGACTTCCTGATTTCCGAAACCCTGCGTGCCAGAGAGTACTGCGATCTTGTCGGGCAGCCATCCTTGACTCATATCCAAACCTCATTCTTCCTATATGCTGCTTTCTTCGCGATGGATAAGGACAACTTGGCCTGGCATCACCTGCAAGAAGCTATAACCATGCTTCAAGCATTGCGCTTGCATGAGGAAGCAACTTACAACAACGCCGACGATCCACGCTTCATCTCGTACGCTCAACGCATGTTCTGGGTACTGTTCATCACTGAGAGAGCGTATGCACTGCAAAGGGACCGGCCAACCAGATTACAGGACGTGCTGAAACTACCCGTCGTTGACCCAACGCCCTCAGACGCTGGGATTTTGCCAGGCTTCCTCGATCTCATCTCACTTTTTCGCCCCTTTGACTCAGTTTTCATTGCGCACTGCAACTCTCCGACCTCATCAACCACAACAGACTCGGCACGTCTGTCAAACCTACAGTGCCTCCTCCAGTACTCACTACCTGATCTGTCGAATCTTTCCCAGGTTCAGCAAGCAGACCTTCTCATATCGCGTCAGTGGCTCAAGATGGTGGTATGGAAACTCTGCGCGTCAAAAAGAGTGCTCAAAGCCGCTGGTAGCGAAGATGCCATGTCGCTATATTACCCAGCCAGCATCGCGCGTGACATTGTACTCGTGTCTCATCTTGTACCAACTCAGGCTTTTGAAGCTAACGGCATTGGAATCTTAGAGAAGGTATTCGACGTCGGTTGTTCTCTTGCAGATCTTTTGTCATTGCAGCCGCTAGGAAGCCAGGCATCAACTATGGATGTTGGCGGTATTGACACGTTAATGGAAATGGTGAGGATCGTGGGGACGAGGTTCGGGGGGAATTATCGACATCTCAATATGCTAGTAGACAAGGCCAGCCGATGTTTATTTATGAATGTAGATCGAAGTCTACCTCTGCCGGTCGATGAGTGTTAAAATAATATCGACTGAGTTTCATCTCATATAAAACGCTTTACTAGTTTCGAACTATCTAGCATGCTTTCTCTCGAGCCTGACAACGACATGCGCAGCTTTACTGAACATAGCGGAGCTTTTCCCTACTGGGATAAATGAGGTAATCTTTGCAATATTGAAGTTGCATGTAATTATGGTCGCCACTGTACGAGGGTGTTTGGGAATCTCCTTCACGTGGTGGCTATCACACCCGAGTGTTTCTACACTGCTCGCTACGTCGCTATATATGAGCTTAATTCCATTCACCTCCATGGTGGCTTTGCCTACAATTAAGAAGCTATGGTCAAAGGTAGAGACTTTCAAGAAGATACTAAATATGGAAGATTTGAGTGAGGACGGCGAGAGCGCATCCTCGTCGATGTAAGATAGGGGGAATTGGAACATGGGCGCTGCAATTCCCGTCACGACGGCTGGTCTGATAGGATTATATGTAGGGCAATTGATTTAGCTGCCTTACGTCGGGAGGATTTGATTAAGAGTATTTCCCAAGCATGCTTGCTTTCAGTAAAAGCATGGAGGCAAGATCTCAATTTAGACTCGAGCATATTGATAAAAACTTAACAGTTGGATATTCTGCATATAAAGTAAATCGAAATGGAAAGCAAAAGCGATAATGCTTGATTAACAAGTCTAGCCACGATTTAGTCTGTTTTTATAGACCAAACGAGGGAAGTGATGAAGTTACAACGGGCTAGATGGAGACGGGTTTAGAAAGAGTGGCATTGTTCTTGTCCCTGCGCTTCACCAAAATCTTCACGCCCTTTGGCGGGAAAAGAAACTCAAATAGCCAGCCATTCGTGGGACTTTTGGCCTGTGTGTCAGCAAGCTTGATGTCATAGTTGAGGACAAGGTGATGTATGAGCATCTTGAGCTGGAAATCGACTAGGAACCGCCCTGGGCACGACGTACGGCCACGTCCAAAGATGAGGAGGTTCGCAGTAGAGATCAAGGCGTGCGGGCTCCAGCTGCCGCCCACCTGCTTCGCCGTCGAGTCGGCGATGGCATCAGTCTGACTGGGTTTCTGCGTTTCCTGTTGCTTCAAGTCGTCGTCTCGTAGCTTGACAAAGCGAAAGGGGTCGAAGGCGTTGGGGTTGGGGAAGTGGTTCTCGTCGGTGTACATGGGCTGGCTGACGACGGAGACTAGAGTCCCCTTGGGCAAGGCGAGGCCGGTGTCAGTGTGCACACCGTCTACCATGACCTGGCGGACCATAGCCCGGTTGGTGACGGTGTGGGTTCGCATAGTCTCACGGGCGACGCTGTCGGCAAAGAACATTTGGGCAATGTTTGCCTTTGTCCACAGTTTGCGCGGATCTCCGCCGGCAGCATCTTCAAAACGCTGCGCCTCAGCACGCAGGATCTCAACCGTGTCATACTCCTCGTCTGAATCCAGAATGTTACGCAGTGCATTGGTAGCAGCAAACCCAACTTGGTAAATGAATCCCAGGTTGGCCATGATCAGGCGCCGGTTCATGGCGTGGAGGTTCATCTCCTCGGGTCGTTTGACTGCGGCCACCCGAATCATTCGCTGGATAAGATCGATGGGGTCCTTTGACTTGTCATGGGGATTCGTCGCAACAAGGTCGAACCTTTCCTGAAGCAGTCCCCTGCAGCGCTTTTCAAGATTCTTGAGTGCGCTGTATGCGCTCAAGCGACCGATAAGAGCGCGGGCAAAGACCGGAAGGAAGCCGAGGGCGCCGGCACTAGAGACAATCATCTCGATGCTGTTGATGGCTGATTCAAGATATGCCTTGTCTCGGCCTTCCAAGTAGCAATATGGTAGTCAGCAAAGTATGACTCTCCCCCATTAAGATATGTGACCACTTACACAAGAGCCCAACAGTGAACCGTCCGCCTGATCGGTTGATGATCATGCGTGTCGTCTCCATCAGATCCACAGTCTTCCAGTTGTCTGAATCTTTTCCGAGTAGTTCATCTATGGAGAGTTCTAGCTCCTCCCTTACAGGGTCAATGAATTCCTCGAGCTCCTGGCTCAGTGCTTTGCGAGTGACATCGACGGCCCACGTGTCCAGCATGTACTTGGAATCCCCTAGACTATGGTGGAGCTGGAACATCTCGTTGAAGGCCTCCCACATGCCCAGTACGTCACTGGGCTGCGACAGTAGCCACTTGATGGATCTATGGGGGAGGAAGATCTCTTTTCGACCACCAAGAGTAGGGACGAGAACCGGAAGGCCCTTAGATGAGAACTGCCGAGTAGCATGTGTTAGATCGCTTGTGTGGTTCGTGGGCGTCTTCATAGACATACTTTGGTCCAAACTTCATGATACATGGACGAGCAATTAAAGTAATATTGCAATTTTGTTTTCGTGCTGAATGTTGATGATCCTGGCTTCTCGTGAATAAGTGAAAGGTCTTTCGGGAACCTTTTACAGTTATCCTGGGAGCCTTGAAAGCTCTGGTAAAAGCGGAGGATGGTCAAGGTTGATGCCCCGAGAGCGAAAACAATGAAATAATGTGTGTTAAGCATTCCATAGATTACTGAGGCCAACATGATAATGAAAACGGTCTGGATACGGAGATAGATTAGATGAACGAGTGCTATCGACGATGAAAAAGGCTGACAGGAGTGCCCGAGTCTCGATGGAGGAGCAAGTGGTGCACCGCACCAAGTGTGTAAATGCATATCTTACAAAATTCGGATTACTTTTATATGCTCCAAAAGCCTTGCAGATATTTCTAGGAACATCGTGATTTACTACGCCTTACACCAATCGCTCGCGCTCCTATACTGCCGCATTAGGGCCTTAGCCGTAGGATCCAGCATCAGGCTTGGTTGATTGAATCAATAGCAAAAGAGACGAATCAGGTTGGTCCATTGAAGTATGGCTGACTTGGTGTTACAGGGTAATATTATTTCTTGGCGTGCTATTCTAATGCACATAATCTCACACACACACACCCCAACTCGGTAAATGAGAACCCATTTCTTGGGTTGCAGCCCGTATGAAGTTGAGACAAAAGCGCCAATGAACTCCGCAGGGGTAATGTATTGGTTGGCTTTTGTCGGTACCACCACCTCAATTCCCTGTGCGACAAATGGAATTCATCAGTGGGAGTTTACGTGACCCCGATTTAAACAACGTAGCTGAGAAAAACATAGTTGCGACTCGCAAGCCTGTACCTAAGCTCACGTACATGCAGAACCTAGCCTATGAGATTTTAATCACAGTCGTCTAGGGAAGGCCACATTGGGTTGCCACAACGCCTCCGCGATCAGGGTTCAGCTGCTGAGAGTCTCGGACCTGGCCCTCGCGGCCCGAGTAGATGCCTGGCAGCTGGCCCCTGACCGTGTCTCACTCCCTCCCTTCCCGTCATTGGCCTTGTGTGGAACATGTGCCGTATCGGTATGCGGTGGGAGGTCTAGAACATCCCTCCTAGGCGCCAGGAGTCACGCGTCCTCTTTGTTCTCCGCCGTGCCACAGCCACGATCATCGCTTACCTGTTTACCGGCATCCTGCTGTCGGCCGGCACCCGACCACACCCTTACCGAGACCAGCAAGGCAACTCTCTTCTCCCTGCATCGACTGAGTACTGACATCGTCTTTCGTGGTGCCATAACCACCTCCTACTGCTGTCAACTGCCGTGTTGAACTTGTTCATGATCAAGGGCATGTTGTAGGCCAACATCGAGCAGTCCCTAGTCGTCATCATGGGCTCTGTGCCAAGCTTGTCTGCGCTCTTCAACATGGAGGCAGGGTTCCTCCGCAGCTGGGGTTCTTCTCTAAGCAGCCTTGTCCACTTTACAAGCTTTCAGCGGAGCTACGGCAGTGCCTCCGCAGAGGAAGACCCGATGAAAAGAGCCGGGCGGGGGGTGGCAGCGAAGATGACCTGGTCCGATTGAGTAGCCGGGAGGTACCAATGAAGTAGGGGCGGTTGCAGGATTGACTTTATCTACACATCACCCTGGTTGGTTTGTTACGACGGCCTTTATAGGAGCAACTATCCGTAAAAGTTTAGCATGCACAACTGCAACAGTGATGACTACCCGGGAATTACATAAAGTCCAGTGCACTTGATCCAACACAAGTGTCGATCTGTCTGATATGTACCCAGTTAGCAACATTCCAGCTATTACTTGAGAGCCAAACGATGTTTTCTGAATACGCGTATGCATCTTAGACTGTAATTAGATCTGACATATCTCATGGAAGGGGTAACTTGCCTGTCAGTGTCTCTATCATCTCCAAATTGTCCCTTTACCCACTCAATGGATCCGCCATCCTTCGTAGTAGGCAAAAGTTATGAGCCCGATATGTATAACATGATTTCAGATATATCTACCCAAAGGCATAATTCCCTCAAATTCTACTGCAAAACAAGAAAGAGCCACTCACATCTGTCACAAGCGTGGCGGTGTTGGCACCTTGCAATCATCTCATGATATAAGGTCTCGTGTTGGCCGGTGCCATTCTCCACTTCTATCCAATAGGAGCTATGTGCTACGCTGTGATACCAGAGTCTGCATGATTACTGCTTAGAAAAGGTAGCGGTGATCGACGTCCTATGGGGAGACAGGCGACTAGTGTGGTCAGATTGATCGTCGATTTGGGTATGAGATTCGGGTCGATGTTGGTTCTGGACATGCGTCAAGGAGTAAATGTGGGGTTTCGTTCACTTTGCAAGATGCAAAGACACTCCCTCCGCCCTGCCCTGATCCTGTTCATGCTTGCCTGTCCGTATGTGGTATTCGGTAAAGCATGCGTGTGTGTGTTACACGCCGGTAATCTCTTACCCCCCCTCCTCCGCGTCCCTCTGCCAGCCGCACTGATCAACCTGGAACCACGCACACAGATCCTTCCAGCCGACAATGGTGAGGGTGCCCAGATCCTCAATCTCCGGACATGTCTCCTAATGTGCATCTGTAATGGTCAGTGATTTGTGCGAAGACCCTGTCACTACTTACTGCCGCGTCAGTTTGGCAAATGAGCCAATCAGAGGCTGGGATACGTTGTAGACATAAGAAAGCAGTAAGATATAACATAATAACATGTATATGTGATATTTGGTGGCTTGAAATCCTATCTCTCCTGAGACAAGGCGGTAACATTTCGATAAGCTAGCGGGCAGCATCCTTTTGCAAAGGATCTTCGAACGTCGTATTTCATGTTCAGCTGCCGAAGTAGTAGCTATATGTAGAATCGGAAGGATGAGCCACTAAAAGATTAGAGAATGTGTATCAGGCACGTCAACCTCCCTCTAGTAGGCGATTCTAGTGGGCGATTCCCTCGCACTATTCGACATGCCAGATACCGAGAATCACCATTGATCCATCTTCACAACAATCCGAGTGAGCTTTCCGTGCTAAAAATCAGCCATTTACGCCAACATGGAGAAGCCAGCCTTGCACCCTGATCAACACCCATGTATGCAGATGGAAACACCGCCGAACTGGTCACAGATTGGAGTATCCTTTAGACATATCGGCTGCTATAGGTACGCTTCCATCTCACAGCGAAATCATCCCATGGTTCACTATCTTTCGCGATACCCGGATACATCCAGAATGTCATTCTACTATACCACGAGTTGCAGATATATTTTAGGCCAGCCACGGCAGCGCTGTACTATTTCTACGGAATGGGATTTGCCAGGCTAGAAAGGTCGACTCCTGACCTCGCTGACGACTCTTGAGCAATGCATCGTCCGCCGTGGTTACGAAGATCGTATGCCCAAGCGAGCCGAGGAATTCGCCCATACCTGGAAAAATAGCGAGGAACCGAGAGCCATCCGACATCAAATTGAACCAAAAGGAGTATCGGCGTCGCGGGTAATGAATCCACTTCAGGAAACCATTGTGGCCAGAGCAATCCATGAAGCAATGCTGCAGTAAGCCAACCTCTATAGTGCTGGGTCACACTCTTAAACTACGATTTAAGAGATGCTGAGAATAAATGCAAAGTAACTTATTAAGGTAAGGAGGAAAGATACATCTCAATGCAATAGCGAGAGGATTGTGAGCTGGGTGAGACCTACAAGGGTAATGTTACAAACGTAGTTGTAGGGTATCTAGCATGGTTCGTTGAGGTGGCACTATACGGGGTAGGATATATTGCCAGAGGTTCTATTATGTGTATTTATTATCATTGTATAGAGGTTGTGCTAGCTATGGTGATATATGCCTTTGATGTTAGGGTGGAGCTATAGGGTAGACTAATCCTACTCACGTGGGGTGACACGTGACTCCCCCCAACAGCATCAGCATCATATATGAAAAGGGGCAAGAGCCAAGCATTGCCCCATCCAACGATATTCAAGTCGTTGACGTATACGGCGGGAGTAGCACTCCAGGCTTTGCTGACACCCATGTCTACAGCTGGTAGACGGCTTATTTGCTTAATTACGGGCTTGTGGCGGGGCCTGTGGAGGTATTGAATTCATTCTCGCGAAGTGGAAGAAAGTATTGAGAAAACGCTTTTTCATCGGCCAGCAACACCGGGCGATCGTTGTGACTCCAAGGTAGCAAGCTCAACCGGCCGAGTACGATTAGGAAATAATTGGCACACATTTGAGGACAGAAACAAAAAGTGTAGCAGCAGGGAGGTGGTGAGAATACCAAGGAAAGACTGGAGGGGGCGTAGGATGCTTGGTTAGGGTGAGCCCATAGTAAGATGCCATAAATAACTCCATGCCCAAGAAATGGGATTAGAGGCGACTGGCACATGGGGCAGCGCTTCCAGTGAGATCACGCCCGCCGCCGCTCTAGCCGGCACCGCCATTCCTCCGCGCGAACAATCCGATCCCAGACTTGTCCTAGGAGCTCGAAGATTATGGCTAGATTGCTACAGCTATTGCAGTAGTTAGGTGTAGGCCAGGCTGTGACATTGGATGCGTCAAGCATTTCTTTGAATCCCTTCGTGACCAGTTGGTGGGCCTAGGCAATTTGAATTCCCTATGGTAAGCTACTCTTACGATGACTTGCTTGTTTCTTGAAAGACATATTTATTAGACACTGCCTAGATGAAACCCCGGCTTCAAGGGAATTACTTGCCGGATTCTGCCCCATGCCATACCGGCCAAATGTTGGGCAACCAGAATCGCGCTGCATCTTCAAATTAGAGAAAACACCTGAACTGAACCACAGAGGTGGAGAAAAAGACTGAAACATCTTTTTAGACAACTACGAGATTAAATTTCTTCCGGTGCCGGATTCCAACGAAAGGTGACTAGAATTTCTATGCTTCACTTTTTGGAATGTAGCATTATTCTTCTTATCAGGTAGACGTTCGGTGAGCATTATCCAGCACCATTAATAAACAGCATCATATCCTCGAGATATTCAATGGCTTTGCTTTGCACACATTAATCATCCTTTACTTCCAGTCATTCAATCATAGAGCACTTTCTCAGAGAAGCGAATCAAGATGAGAAAAGGCATTAATATCACCCACGCCATGTCTTGGGCAGTTGGCATGGCATCGCTACTGGCTGGCCGTGTATCAGCTGGGGAACCCGGATATGAACAGTACCCAGATATTGTTACTGTGGAGGTTACTAGTATGGTATACCTTGAATTCGGCGCGTGTTACAACCAATGTCAGCCACAGACCACTGCTCTGGAAACTTCTTGCTCCACTCCGCCCCCAGTCACTCTCACACTGCCGACTCATGCCCCCAAGGGTCGGAAAGAGACTTTGTCTCCCACATGCAGCGAATGCCATGCCACGGTTATCCACTATGAGCCGAACGACGCCGAGTTTATAACAATGACCACAAAGAAGGGCTACGGTCCGCACCCTACTGTCTCGACTGTTCACCCAGAATGTCCTGTATGTACAGGCACCGTCATCATCTGTGAGCCCGTTGAGCCAACCGCAAACGCCTACATCGGCGCTGATGGGCTCGAGACAATCGTACTTCCTGGGGCCGAGACAGATGGCCCAAGGGTGACCATACCTCCTCAACTTCCTGGAGAGCCTGCTACTGTTGTCATTGGCAAGCCAGGATTTGATAAGGACCCTTCGAAAGCTAGACTACCTGGCGCTGAGTATGGCCCCGATGGGCTCAAGACAATCATACTTCCTGGGGCCGGGCCAGATGGTCCAAGGGTGACCATACCTCCTCAACTTCCTGGAGAGCCTGCTACCGTCGTCATCGGGAAGCCAGGATTTGATAAGGACCCTTCGAAAGCTACACTACCTGGCGCTGAGTACGGCCCCGATGGGCTCAAGACAATCATACTTCCTGGGGCCGGGCCAGATGGCCCAAGGGTGACTATACCTCCTCAACTTCCTGGAGAGCCTGGTACTGTTGTCATCGGCAAGCCGGGATTTGACAAGGACCTTTCGACAGTTACACTACCTGGCGCTGATTCCGGCTCACCAACAAGGACACTCCTCCCTACAGGGCCTAGCGGCATGCCTATCCCTGGCGAGTCTCCGATTGTGGTGGTTGGGGATGGAGATGTTCCTGGGTTTGGTAACGGTAGCAAGCTTGGCCCAGATGGGGACCTTGAAGGGGGAAACAAGCCAGACACCGCTGCCCCAAGTGCAGGGGGGAACAACGGAAATGGTGGTGGTGACGGGCTTGCCGGGGCCACATCACCTTCAGGCACATCGCCTTCAAACACGTCATCGCCTTCAGACCAAGCATCTCCCTCAGACCAGACACGTCCTTCAGACCAAGCATCCCCTTCAAACCAAGAATCTCCTTCAAACCAAGCATCTCCTTCAGATCAAGCATCTCCTTCAGGTCAAGCATCTCCTTCAGATACAACATCCCCCTCAGGCACATCACCTTCGGATGCATCATCCCCTTCAAACCAAGCATCACCTTCAGACCAAGCATCGCCTTCGGACCAAGCATCTCCTTCGGACCAAGCCTCTCCTTCAGACCAAGCATCTCCTTCAGACCAAGCATCGCCTTCAGATGCAACATCCCCCTCAGGCACATCGCCTTCAGACCAGACAGCTCCTTCAAACACACCGTCGCTTCCAGATGGATCGTCACCTTCAGACACAGCATCCCCTTCAGGCACATCACCGCCTTCAGTCACAACGCCAACTACCCCTACCAGTTGCGTACCAACAAGTTCTCCCGCCCAGTCGGCTTGCGTGACGGCCCTTCCTCAAGCTTGTAGCCAAATTGAGACGCTCAAAGGGCTTGCTCTCCTACCAGCTGTTCCTTTGTGTCTTGCGGCGCTAGGTCCATTTGCTATTGGTAATGCCGCGACTTGTCTTACCACGTCTAGTATCAGTATATTTACTGCCGGAAGTGATATTATCAACTGTCTGACCAGCGCCTTTGAGGGCCAATGTATCGATACCCTCCCACAGGAGTGCCAAAACCTGAAGACCAAGACCGGCCTCGCTCTTATTCCAGACCTTGCCACATGTGCATTGAAGCTGGGCCCATTTGCAGTTGGTTCGGCTCTCACCTGCCTCGCTTCCTCTTCAATTACCGATTCTTCAACCGGCATAGGAGTCGTTACCTGCCTCCAGACGGCTCTCGGCATTTCATCGCCTGAATCGAGCAATGCGGGCGATGACTCCTGTGCCCCGAGCACCGGGGGGCAGACCTGCGTTACCCAACTGCCTCCAAGTTGCAGTAATCTTCAGACTACCAATGGGCTTGAGCTCATTGTGGCCATTCCAACATGCATTGCTTCTCTCGGTATATATGGTGTAGGTAACGCGGCGCAGTGCTTAGCCACCACCTCTATCTCAGTCAGCTCAGTGGGCGGTGATATCATCGGTTGTCTCCTGAATGCTTTCAAGGAAACATGCATTGCAGATTTGCCCCCAGCATGCTCCAACCTCGAGAATGATGATGCACTGAAGCTTATTGTGGACGTTCCGCTTTGCATCGCTGCGCTTGGTCCGTTTGCCGTCGGCGGGGCGTTAACTTGTCTCTCGACCAAGGCAGACTCTGGAAGCAGTATTGTCGACTGCCTGAAAAACGCCCTTTTCTAAGAACAAGAGGAACTGGCGCTCCTCGGCGGGAGACCTTAGCGGGGAGTTCCATGCTTAGGGCATTTGAGCAGTAGGCTTACAGGAGGAGAACTCGAATGCTGTGCAACTCTCATCAGAACAATAGGGCCAGGTTAGATAGCGGTCAACATAGTAACTCATGTTGTTAATATACTAGCAGGTGGTGAGGAAGAGCCTCTCTTCACTCAAGATCTCGAGCTGGAAAATGAGCCTTAATTGCAGACGTCTCATCTGCTAGTCGAGGTCTGAACATGTCGTCAAGTGATTAACTCAAGATGGCGTGTGATCGCTGTCGCTTGGTTAAGTTGAGAATTTAGATAATTTAATATTTGAAAACTGCGAGCAACCCCATGTCCATTTCTGCTTCCTCGTTGATAGGCGCAAGGGTGCCGACCCTATTTGATACCAGACTTAAGAGGTCGCTATCCGTCAGCCTCTTTGAACTAGCCCAATGGCCCCCTGCACGTTCGTGGTTTAGGAGAGATTGGTAACTAATGTTTAGGAAATTAAACTTTTTTATGGCTACGTTATCAAGAAGATATCAATACTTAGAGTTAAGCCGTACATATAAATTCTAACCTTTCTTCATAGAATAGGTTTACGTACAAGCTATAATTTATATTTAAACATGATTTTATATCTATTAGCAAGTTAAGTCAGGAGCTAATATTAGCTTTATTTTATTCACTGTGTTGAGATGGCGGGTACGGCATCTTCTATTGTTGTTTTCAACTATATACTCGAACTCTCTCCCGTATTAGCTTTATTTATTTCCTTCTAATAAGGGGTGATTATCTTTCGGGAATGACTGTTGCGACGATACCCCACACTGTGATATGATGTTCCGCTGGCGAATTCCGTGAGAAAAACGGAGCAAATCTTCCCTATTTATAATATTCACAAACTCAGTTGCATGAATTTAGACATAAGTCTGATCAGAGCCTGCGCATTGCCTGGAATACATATAGGAATATTGCAGTGGCCGAATCTGACGTTTGGAATATGCCTTCGCTGATCCTACCCCACAACACCGCAGCTGAAATGTGGATGGCGGCCTGTCTGTGAGCCCGCAAGGCAGTTTTACATAATCTCAGCTGAAGCTCGGCTGACTCTGAAATCCCTCTTCTCCAAGTATGTATCAAACAACGACGCTCCAGCGTTGTGACCAAACTAGAGACGGAATCACACAGATACTCATGGTCAGATCAGCTGGCTCATATCAATGGACCCTCTCAGCACTACCGCCAGTGTCATCGCCGTTCTCCAGCTGACTTCCAAGATAGTCCAGTACCTCAACTCAGCCTCAGGTGCCGCAAAAGAACGAAAAACTCTTCGCGATGAGCTACGGGCATGTGAGCGCGTCCTGGAGCAGCTCAAAGATAGGTGCGACGAAGAAGGCGGCGACACGGAATGGAACAACACTATTAAGGTGCTTGAAGGCCCGGATGGCCCGCTGGGCCGCCTTTGGGTTATGCTACGACAAATGGAAGGCAGGCTTCGGAGAAGAGATGGCCCAGCGGAGAGGTTGATCGCGGCAGTGAAATGGCCATTTATCCAGAAAGAAGTCAAGGAAATATTCGGAGCGATGGATCGGGAAAAATCGCTTCTGACGCTGGCTCTCAACGGTATCTCAGGGAGGCTGGTTCAGGAAATAAAGCGCACTGTCACTCAAAACCGCGAGGGTCTCAAGACCCTAGTCAACACATTGAACGCCCACTCAGATCAATCCCGTAGTCAACTGTCGGGATTACAGGACGGAGTAGATCGGATTCAAGCGGCGCAGTCAAGTTTACAAGAGAATCTGGTTCAGTTCCATCGGTCTCAAGAGGAAAAGGAGCTCGATAAAGAGTGGAGTGCTATTCTGGAATGGCTACCGACACTCGCATATTCTACCCAGCATCGGGATATCATAGATCAGAGACAGCCTGGAACTGGACAGTGGATTTTGAAATCCCCAAACTTCAAGACGTGGTTTGAAATCCAAGGCCAGACTCTATTCTGTCCGGGCATCCCTGGTGCAGGCAAAACAGTTCTAGCTGCCTCCGTGATCGAGCATCTCATGTCACAAGCTCCAGATGATAGTGGGATAGGTGTCGCGTACTTGTATTTCAGCTATCAGAGGCAGGGCGAACACAACTTGAGCAACATCTTTGGGTGTCTTTTGAACCAGCTGAGCGCCAGTCGACCTACGCCTCCAGAATCTCTCCAATGTCTTTACAAGAAGCATGCCAAACAGAGAACACAGCCATGCCTTGCGGAGATTTTGAATGCTCTGTATTCTGTTTCAGCTGAATATTCCCGCGTGTTTGTCGTGATCGACGCAGTCGATGAGTACCAAATATCGAGCGGGCACCAACGCCAGTTCGTTGAAAAAGTTATCGACTACCAGAAGAAGTGCGATATCAATCTTTTCGTGACCTCGCGATTCATACCTGAGATTGTGCGGTCGTTTGAAGGGGCCATGTCGTTAGAAATTCGGGCGACTGAAAGCGACATACAAACCTACCTTGAGAATCAAATGTGGCAGCTCCCAGCATTCGTGCAGAAAAGTCCAGATTTACAAAAGGATATCGTTATTGAGATCTCTAGGGCTGTTCAAGGAATGTTAGTGCGACAAGTTATTTAACAAATTGTAAAGTTCTAACGGCCTCGCTAGGTTTCTGCTCGCACATCTACATCTTCAATCTCTACGAAGCAAGAAGTCTCCCAAGGCTGTCCGCAACGCCCTTGAGAAGCTCCCAACTGGCAGTAATGCATATGATGTTGCGTATGGCGAAGCGATGGAGCGAATAGGCTGCCAGAACGACGACCAAAAGCAACTTGCCAATGAGGTTCTCCAATGGGTAACTCTTGCGACTAGGCCCTTGACCACCTCTGAAATCCAGCACGCAATTGCGATCGAAATAGGGGAAGCACGTTTCGACACTGACAACATAACGGAAATCCCTGACATGCTCTCCGTGTGCGCAGGGCTGGTGACAGTAGACGAAGGGAGTGACATCATGAGATTAGTCCATTACACGGCCCAGGAGTACTTCAATAGGACGTCCGAGAAATGGTTCCATAACGCCCAAGAGAGAATTCTCAAGGCTTGTATCACATGCCTTTGTTACGAAAACATTGAATGCCCTCCAACCGAAAGCATATACCTCGACAATGGGCTCCTTGACCGAGGTTGCATGTTCTACATCTACGCGGCGAGATGCTGGGGGCTCCATGCTCAGCATTTGAAGACACCGCCTCAGGCCGTGCTGCGTTTTCTGAGACAGAAGGTAAATGTTGAGGCATCTTTCATGGCCATTTTCTCGCCCGCCTCGTCGCTGATGAGAACGGATCGCAAAATCCTCCTGGACGTTCAACGGCTCGTAACTGGTCTTCATTTAGCGATTCGCTTCAAGTTGACATCTACTGTCAAGATGTTGTTGGGCGAAGGTGGTCCAAATTTGGATGCAAAGTCCTCCTTCAGGATTGACCCTGATGCTCGAGATTGGTATTTGCAGACGCCGTTGACATGGGCCGCCCAAGCTGGGCAAGAAGAAATCGTCAAGATCTTACTCTCAGAGCCCAGTGTCAATCCGAATTCCAGAGACAGGATAAATCAGACACCATTATTAGTCGCCGCAAAAGGTGGATTCGTAGGAGTTGTCAAGCTTCTACTGTCGACGAAAGGTATTGAGCCTGACGTGAAAGATGTTGACGACCAAACGCCATTGGCATGGGCAGCGGCAGGTGGGGAAGATGAAGTTGTCAAACTTTTGGTTTCCGCTCCGGGTGTGGATGTCGAATCGAGAGATTGGTCGAATGGAACTCCCCTGACGCTGGCAGCCTTTGCTAATCATGTAAAGACTATGAAGATACTGCTTTCCCTGCCAGGCGTCGATCCCAACTCAAGGGACAAAGACGAGCGAACACCGCTTGCTTGGGCTGCTAACAACGGAATGAGGGCGGCCGTGGAAATGCTCCTGGCAACACCAGGCGTGGAAATTTCCCCAAAGGACAAGGCAGATCAAACGCCGGTGTTATTAGCCGCCAGGAATGGTCATCGAGAGATTGTTGAGATGCTGATGGTTGCAATACAAGGTCAAAAATCTATCAAAACTGATTCCAGAAACTAGAAGTCGGATGATTAGACATAGACGCGGCAGCAGGGCATTCGCTTCGAGACTCAACTCAAGCCGGGTGTCAATTTGATAACTAGTATGGAAACATTTATACGGTGGGGGTGGGGGTGAAGGTTTCGCTGTACGTCGAGGAGACTTATAGATACATCCATGGAACTTCCAGCATGCCCAGTATCAGAAGTGCTATCATGTCTCAAAGCCAGGACCAGTTGAAATTGCCCCGATCCCGGATGAAAAAAGGCACCCATGCCATCCCACTCACCGCAGACTCCACAAAGTACAAGGAATACAGCCGGATATCATACGTGGTCGACGCGGACCGCAGCCCGTAATTGAGGTCAGTGCATGATGACAATGATGATAGTGTTTAACGTTGCTGCGTCGCTTGAAATGAAGACAGCTTCTAGCCACGGCTACATGCACATAGTTTCAGGGAAATGGCTTGTTACAGAGACTGCGTTGGTGAGCGGAGTCCCAGGCAGGTGTCAAATGCCAAGAGTGCCGTGTAGATTGATCGGCGAGGTCACTGGATTACCAGACAACGTGCCTGCGTTTGTCTTCTTTCATCGCTTTCTCCTAGCGAAATCCACTCACATTGATATTTATTTCTCCACTCACTCTTTTGGAAGCCCAGTTTCCGCGGGATTCACGACAATCCTAGCTTGTTGTATTGGAGCTGCCGTACAAAGCAGGGTCGTCCGAGCTCCCTCCTCGATTTAAGTCTCTTTCCATGTTCCTGGTGACAGTTCTGCACATAACGTAAGGGAATGAGGCAAACATTCTTTCTTCTAAACCGTTAAGACAAAGCTGAATTTTGTCAATCAATCAATCAATCATTCTCACTCGAACTTTGAAAGCGAGCGATTCATTGTGCGAGGAGCATTAGTGAAAAGTAACTTACATTGTTTTTTTCCTTTATGCTATGTTCGTTTACTAGCGTATGTGAAATGAGTAGTAGATCCTAGGGTTGGAGACGGCGTTTGAAGTCTCCTTTATTAGTTCTATTGATATATAAAGTCGTTCAGAGTCATTGTATGGTTATAAGATGATAAAGAAGGACAAACAGGCTACTGATGAATTCAACAATGCACAGTCTGAATGAAGAATATAATGCGCATCTTTTATCCCAGTTCATATAAAGGGACATAAAAATCATAAATTAGAAGCAAATCTTCCAGATATTAAGTTTCTTCATTCATAATACTATCAAATCCCATCGACATCGCGAAGGTGGCATAAAAATCATAAAGGTTTTGGCACTTTGGCAATCAACAATGGATGCAACCCATCCAAAGTCAATTTTGGAGTTGCTCACCCATCCGAATCCAGCAACAATCCATAGGAACCTTCAAAGCGGTGGTAATACGTCGCATCAAGACTGGTATATCCCAAAGCGCATTATAAAGTGGACTGACTTCCAGGACCTTCAAATCTTGAAGCAGTCTTTCAACGGCCGGCTATACGAGGAAGCCTGCCGTGAACGGGAAGGCTTTCGATGCTTCCCTGAGATATTTGATGAGGAGAAGATCATTTTAAGTGAGACAGAAGTCAGAGACTTGATTGTACGATGGGTTAAAGCCAATGCTTTAGCTGGCCACAAACCTATCGCAGAGGAGTTTCATCCACTGCTCTGGGCCAAAGGGGACCGACCGGACGCGAAGAATGCCATGCCCCCTTTGTCACCGCCAAAACCTAAAAGGGTTATGCAAGAGCGACGAGTTAGTATGGAAGCCAAAAGGCGTAGGACCGGTCATGGCCGCGTTGGCATTCCGGACTCAGGTGCGATCTCGCCGATCACGAACGATTCGGAATCAGGAAATACGCAAAACTCTAGAAAAGAGAAGTTCCCGATTGAAATTAAGGTAGGTTCGAAGTGGAAAAGCGACTGCTTGACAACGTTGCTTGACAAAAACGGGGCGTGGAAGAAACGGAGAGACAAACAAAACAACGCCATGCCAATCAGGCAAGCTTTTACTTATTGTGTCCAAAACATGTGTCGGTATGGATGCATCTTTACTGACAGAGAACTTTTTCTTTTCCAAATTAGCGCCTTCGATGGGAAACCAGGTGAGTTTCAACATCCACTGAGTGGTCGGAAGGAAGATAGCTAAAGGATTTCATCTTTAGAAAATGTCGAAAACCTGAAAGACTACATGCGAGAAAATGGGAAAATGGAATACGCCGCAATACCATATAAGAACCACTGTCTTGAAAACTTTGAAGATTTTGACACCTGGACGGTCAACTTGGCAATTTGGTTTATGCTCATCCTCGCGGCACAATCCCACGAGCTGGGGTGGTCTTATCGATCCTTGAGAGATTTTCCAGTGGGCAGCACAGATTTCAAGGGTCCTTCCGCGATAAATAGAGAAATATCGAGAGGATCTAATGGCATTGCTCGCCAGGAGGTGGAAGAGCGTGAGGAAGGTGAGGTGGACGAAAATGGGGATGGCGTGGGGGTTGTTTCTGGCTCTAACGACTCTGAGGGGACTATTTCTGGCTCTGAAACCTCTAAGGGGACTGGTGCTGGCTCTGAAGACCTCGATACGACCGAGCTTGATCCCACGGTCTCCGGAACAAAGCTTAAAAGTAGTCAAAGGAGGACGAAGAAGAGGAAGCACAAGAGATAAATCAGGCGACTCCTTGGCACCCTACGGCCAAAGGGTATCGTCGTCTGTGGTCGACTTTCTTTGTGTATGTTCCATCAAGAGTTTGTTTATTTTTGCTCTCTTTATTTGACAATTGTACGCACGTCCATTAGTAAGGGAGAAAGAAATTTTTAGCACATTTGATAATTGTCGCGCCAGAAAAAGGTCCGAGTCAGGTACTATCTCGAGCAAAGGACGACATAGGGCCAATTCGCCCTATTCAAACAATGAATCATTCTATTCCGGGACCGCGATTTATTTTAGTGACGGCCTGTGTCCTAAAATTAGGTTCATTGAATTCTCCTCTCTCAGATGCTTCATGAATGGTATAGCCTAAGGAGGCACGGCGCCTCTATAAAGATGTCAATGGTCGTCGATCAGACACAGAAAAGAAAACTGGTTCAATTACATCAGGCTATTCAAAGCTGCCACGAACGCCCAATAATGTCTCAGTGGGACAAGAGCAAAACACTTCCCAAGGAGCTGCCACTGTGGCCTGGCCCAAAGCTCAACTTGTTTAAACATCATGATTCGCCGATTGAATGGATTGAGCGATTAGGGGAGTATGATTGGAGACCTCCATACGAAGGCTACGTGTTCCGAGCAAGAATTAGAAACCGGGAGTATGCGATTAAGGTGGTGAGTGATTCAACATTTACTAGCTCCCCAGTGCCAAAGCTTAGATACTCATGACTATGCCATTGCATTTCAGTTCAGGTTCTTCGACCCGACTGCGAATCCAGAGCACTATAGGTTGATACTAGCCGATCCCACTCTGGATAACATTGCCCATTACGATGACCCATTCTATAACGAATGTAGAGCTTACGGCCGGATCAATGAATATATTAAGAAGAAAAAGTCGCCGTCGCTGTCCAATATTGCCGCCCCGTGTCATGGCTTCTTCTTCCTCAGGCCCAGGGACACTCATGAATTGGAGAGGGACTATCACCTTAACGTAGGTTACGGTGAAATCAACGTGGATTATCAGGACAGCACCGTTGGGGGACTTAGGCCCAGGGCCATTGTCAAGGACCTTGCGCCGGACCTATATGAATATTGGGATGGGAAAATGCTGAATACAATGCTCCGCGGAATCCTACGCCTCAACCGGCATGGCATCCTCAACCGCGACATAAAGGCGGATAACTACGTAGGCACACAACTCGTGGATTTTGGCAGGGCAGCGACAATGCCGGATCTCATCTTCGACCATCTCCCTAATTGGCAAAAACCAAGCGAACTGCACGTGGATCTGATTAGATTTCACGAGATGGTCGAAAATTTATTTAATGATAATTTCATCACAGCCGAGGACGTGCGGGCAATAAGGCACCCCATGGCGCGCCGGTCAGACCCGGACACCTCCTCTGGGGACCTTTTGAAGCTTCTAGAGGACAATCAGGACGACCAAGACGACGGAGGCAGCACAGAGGACTGAAGGAATCAAGATCAGCTTTGCGACGAGTGTATGCCAATTTGGCGAGTTGTTGACTTTTTGTTAGTGGATTTCGTCCGAAATACTTGTTTTTACCCGCAGGAAGCGGCATTGGCTGCGAGACGAAGTGTGAGGTTACGATCAATGTTTTTGAAATTAGAATTAAAGTAACAAGTATCAATATTTATTCTGTATGTATGTGTAAATTTGTTTATTCTCCTTATTAATATCGATAACACGTCGAGTGTACGCTTTAATTTTTTTTTTTAGCTTGTGACCGTGGAAGGTGGCCAAGTCGCATGTGGCGGAACAAATGTTTCCTTCAAGCTATTTGGCTGTTCATCTTTCTCCTTGCTTTCACAGACAGCATGTATGATGTCGATAGACCTCCTTTCCGCTGCTGATAGACATCAACTTGTACAGTCCCGGATCTCGTTCAAGAGGAAGATAATAACTCGTCAGCCAGCAGGCGTTCCAAACAAGCCTTTTTATAGCCAGGAAATGCTTGTTAATAAATGAGAATTCTTTGGCTAACAAACAAAGATACGTGGATGCCGCACACGGCTAACATCAATATATCGATTTTGACTCACTTCGGGGAAATATTTTGTGTCTCGGTTTTGCACCTGGATATATAACTACTTGCGTGTCCCTCAAATGGGAGGAGCTCTTAAGAGGACTTTCCGCCTACCGCCTTCCTTATAGTTCAGATATTTACTATTTCATACAATGATAGCTGGATCGAAGGCGTGCACTTCACTTGGGTGCCACTTTGCAGCTGTCTCTGCGGAGCTTCAACTAGAGGCCTAGCCACGAGGGCTCACTAGGTTTAGGCATTCGGCCAGATCCTCGCCTTATATGTGTGACTGACGATACTCCTAGGTCGTCACAGAGTTGGCGGAATAAATCATCACCAGTAAGTTTGGAATTATTTGCCTAGGAAGGGACCTCTTTGTAAACGTTGGAAAGGTCATGCCTTTCTACCCAATGTACCCATGTGGGATTTCATATCCAAGATAAATGAATTCTGTCAACCCTAGATAAGTGAGCTGGGCGCATACTCCTAATCTTCCCTTTAAAGGCACATATTTCTGCAGGGTCTTACGGTATTTTCCTAACAGCGATGCTATTACTTTATAGAAAATTTCAACATATTGAGAATTTGAGATCCCCGAAGAAGTTCTGGAAGAGTAGGAATGTGTGCCTTACGAGACTGTAAAGGCTGAAGCACAAGCTCACTGGCGGACTTTTGCATACAACGGAAGCTGAATGAATCAATAGCTAATGTGTTTGCAGTATCACCCATTTGACCTTATTATTCGCATTGGACCTGGCTTTTAGACTTTGCTCTTAGACATATTCTTGGTCTACAAGGTGATTGTCGATCATCGCCCCCTTTGGCCCTAAGACGAGGCTTGGACTCAGAATGCTCCAAACTGCTTTTGATTAAGGTATTCGTTGCTGCTAGAACGTCGGAGGATGTCACTAGCTAGGTAGGTTGTGTCCGAAATGTCTCCGAAATGTCACCTTTAGCATACATAAAACAGTTTGACACGCCCGCAGTCAAAATTTAGAGTCAGACGGCGCATCTAAATTTCTGCAACATTATACACCTTCACCATAAAATACCAGGCAAAACACGGTAGCGAGCAGAAATGACTCGAGATATACTCATTGTTGGAGCTACTGGCCAACAAGGCAAGGCAACCATCGACGCTCTCTACCGGGCCAAGAAGTTGTCGCCAGCTCATCACTTTCGAATACTGGCCTTAACACGGTCCACGGCGTCATCAAAAGCACAAGCACTTAAAGCGACATATCCCGATATCATCCTTGTCCAAGGCGACACCCAGGCACCAGAGCACATCTTCAAGGCTTATCCATCCATCTCATCAATTTTCCTAGTCACCGTCCCTCCAGATGACGAAGCCCAGGCCCTCCCGCTCATACAAGCAGCCGTCTCAAGCCCGCAGTTTGACCACTTTGTCTTCTCTAGCGTTGATCGAGGAGGCGACAGTGCGAGCTGGTCCCAGCCAACGCAAGTACCCCACTTTGCTGCCAAACATCGTGTCGAGCTCAACCTCCGCCAGGCGTGCTGCGATGCGTCTAAGCGGTGGACGGTGCTAAGGCCGACTGGCTTCATGGATAGCTACAACCCGGGATTCTTCGGACAACTCATGGTATCTCTGTGGGCGGCGGGCATGCCAGCGGACCGCAAGATGCAGATGGTGAGCACCCATGACATTGGGAAATTCGCGGCCAAGGCGCTATTGGACCCTGAGGGATGGACCGGAAGGGCTGTCGCGCTGGCTGGCGATGAGCTAAGCTTAACAGAGCTGCGGGATGCGTTCCAGAGGACGGTAGGCAAGACGCTGCCAGAGACATACAAAGTTGTAGCGTATCCTGTGTTATGGATGGTAGCCGACGCCGCCAAGAGCTTTGATTGGTTTAGGAGCGAAGGATGGGACGCCGATATAACTGGCCTAAGGAAGGAGGTGCCGGAGTTGCAAGACTTTGAGACATGGCTTCGGGAATCGAGCAGGTGGGAGTGTATCGACAGCGGTAGATAGTAAACACAGCAGAGCAGGAAATACAGATATGGCTTATAAGAAGTGCTTCGGCATAAGCAAATAGCAGTGACGTACGGTGATCCCCTAACCATTCGACAGAGATACCTGCACTAGGGCTATAGTAACTCATCAGTCTGTCAATTTCAGTCCTTACCTCAAAAACATAGCCTCCCTTAAAGAGTAACTTGGCCAAACAAACAGACTAGAGGAGTCAAAAGCTCGTAGGTAGTGGCAAGATACAGTGGCAAAACTCCCAAAGTATCTGAATGAAATTGGGTTGAGAGCTGTGTGCTACTTGTGCCCCGTAAAAATGGTTTCCGCCGAGATGTGCTTTGGTTTGATCTGACCCTAAAATTGTCTACTTAGGTATAATGTTGTTTCAGGCGTCTTAAATTCATAACTAAGCTAGAGTGTATATAGAAAGAAACCCGAGTTTAAAGTCTATTGGAAGAGTTAGGCAAGGACTTTTAACTCTAATACGGCGATTTTAGTTTTAGAAAAGTGACCTCAAGTGCTCAAGTACAAGTGGTTTCCATTC
The DNA here is from genome assembly GCA_902141235.2 of Clonostachys solani. Taxonomy (NCBI): domain Eukaryota; kingdom Fungi; phylum Ascomycota; class Sordariomycetes; order Hypocreales; family Bionectriaceae; genus Clonostachys; species Clonostachys solani. The sequence continues at coordinate 144,355 of CABFOC020000053.1, forward strand.
TGCAATCAACGTCATCTTATCCTCTGCTCCTTTGATACACCAATGCCCTATAGCCTCGCCAAGCATCGGATCCAGTCGATTCAGGTGTATCAGTGGTTCTTTTGTTTTTGACAACATTGACATCTTACACATGACACTAATCTGTCTCTGGCCATCCATTGTCTTAACTTCCTGCTCAGCAGCGGCATGTTCGATTAACTCCGCCATGGGTCGGTTCCACGAGTCTCGGTCGAGAGGCAGATTGACTTCTAACATAGTGGGATCTAAAACCTGAGAGAGTTTTTGTGCGGGGTTGGTCGAGACAAAGACCGTGTAGAGCAACATATGTAGCTTGAACTGAAATAAGCCAATTCTATACCCAAATGTTAACAAATACCCACTATACTGTCACTTCGCACACCACGAGACCCACGCCTACATGTGGCCCCGAATGTAGGAAGGGGGGGGATGCTGCACCTCTGATAGGATTGTCGTAAGAGGAAGGTTTCTGCTTCAGACAGGAAAGGTTGAGATTCTGCGTCAATTCTAGACTGACTATACAACCCGGAAAGTTTGCAGAGCTGTACTAGCATCGAGTGAGTCATAAGAGCATAAGACAACCCATCCTTGCCGATACATGGGAACATAGCAAGTATTATAAGGACAGTCTGAAAAAAAGGCAAAAACTTGCTGTCCGGTGCAAAGGATTGATCCCCCTCATGCGCTTTGCCTATCAACATGAGCTAGGATACTGAAATTAGTTGTTTAGAACCTCATCGTCTCATTTTGAAAAGGGACATGGCATTCTCACAACTTCATTAGAGGCCTGCACAAGAAGCTTTTTATACAGGCCTCGTACGAGGATTTGTTTTTCAGGCATCTGGCTCAGCCAAATCCCGATGATAGTCACGGCCTGTAGCAACATTGGGGGCTGTTTTCGGTTTTGGAATGTGTGCCAATGAATGAGGGGCCAGAATGGGTGAAACCTTTCAAAGTAGAAATTCTGGAATTGGGATTGCCCCATGTTATTGTTCAAGTTCAAGGGCGTTAGTGTACAGTTGGTGTTGATAGAGGAAGCACCAATTTCCGTGTGGCTGATATTATCCTGCTGTAGGCATTGCTGATCCCCAAAGCCCTGCCCAGTTCCTGCCTGGCTCCAGATGCAGTCCTGGTTCCTCGTGATACAGGAGTAACACACAGGTTGCTGGCCGTCACACTTTCTTTTGGCATGGCGGCATGGGTTACAGGCCATCGTCACTCGGGAGGCGACCTCACCCGTGGCAGAGGGCTGGTGGGTGAGTATGTGTCTATCAAGGGTGTCCCTTCAGGAAGCAGGTCAGTCATGGTCGATTATTCATAATGTGGTTGCACGACAAAAGAAGGGTTGTAGGCTTAACTGAAACTACCTACTTTCTTGTGAATACTGTATTACATGTTGGACAGGTGAATTTCGTGTTGAGTTCATGTTCTCGAAAGTGTCGCGAAAGATGTTCCTTCCTTGCGTACGTTCTATCGCAGCCTTCTCTGTTGCACGTAAATGGCATTTTGCGGATCAGGGACAGGAGCCAGTTTCGAATATTGTTGAAAGATGCTCCGGTAGGCATTGCCGGACCCCGAGTGAATTTAACTAACCGCGGGCTCCGCGGATCGCGTCCTCCCGCCGGATGTACTGACTAATTCCTAGACTCGGCCTGTATCAGTCATCCTCAACTGGGAGTTGAAGACATAAACAATTAGGGGCTTTCCACCTTCCTCCAGCCCTTGCGCTTGCCGCTGTAAACAGCTGACCAATCGAAATGATCGTCCCACGTCATGTCTCTTGATCTGACAATGCTGTATAAGCTTAGTAAACAGCTCAAACTGATCCGGTGGGCATCAAGTCTATCCAAGAGCAGGTATAAAGATGGTTAGCAGGATAGGAAATACGTTCAACCACTCTCCTCTCAGCCATAATCGATCAGAGATCCCTAAGATTTGTCAAAGCTTTCAGATCCCCACAGTATTCATACAATGGCATCAATCAAAACCGTTGCAGTTGTTGGTGTAAGTGGCAAAATCCAGAACCAACCATATTCCCTTCATTGACTTTATGATTTCTTTTCTTCTCAACTGTAGGGAACCGGTGATCTAGGATCCATAATTGTCGAGCAACTGGTCAAATCCGGACTTTTTGAGGTCACGGTGGTTACCCGGGGCGGGAAAGGAGGTCAGATTCCAGCCGGTGTCAAAAGCATTACGGCTGACTACGAATCGGTCGACAACCTCGGTAAGGTCTTGACTGGATTTGATGCTGTTGTTTCAGCTGTCGCCGGGCACCTTTCAGACCTTCAACTCCGTCTTCTTGATGCAGCTATTATTGCTGGCGTGAAGCGATTCATCCCTTCCGAGTTCGGTTCTGATACTCGACTTCCAAAGGTGAAGGAGAGCCCCCTCACTGCCGGCAAGATTAAAGTCGATGCTGCCATTCAGGAAAAGGTTTTCAAGGGCCTGATCGAGTATACGTCCATTTTGGGTGGACCATGGATTGATTGGATGATGGGCAGTGGCTACTGCATGTCTATTCCGAAGCGTCATTTCATTATCCATGATGATGGCAACCTTAAATTTGCTCTTACAACACGAAAGGCGTTTGGCGATGCTGTTGTTGGGGCACTGAAGAACTCTGAGCATACCAGGAACAAGGTTCTAGCAATCGAGGTGATCAGACTGACACAGAACCGGATCATTGAGCTTACTAAGGAGGCGCTCCCTGGTCAGGCCATTGAACTGGTCCATGTCAACACACAGGAAAGATACCAAAAGGGGATTAAGAAGTTACTTTCGGGTCAATTTGATCCCTCGATGATTGCAGACATCGTGTGTGGGTTCGTGTTCGACCCTGAGATGAACATCTTCCAGGACGCGGAGGAGGGGAACCGTCTGCTCGGTGTGCAGAGGCTGACTGAAGCGGAATTCAAGGAGATTCTCAAATCAGGGCCCTTTGTGAATTAGGCCAGTTGCAATTACAGCTTACGGCTCTTTTGGCCAATTTGGACGCTAAAGTAGAAGTTACTTGTGTAGACTAGACTTCTTTTCGTTGAATTTACAATGATGTCATAACGGTTGATAACCAAGACGACCAGTGGGAGTTTCATAGGTGGTCCAAAACCAACGGCTGAGATATCATGGCTAAACTTATTATATGTTTACTTAAATAGAGATGGCTTCTCCTGCCAGAAAGAGAAAGGCCGATAAAGTGCAAGTCGTGGGTTTAGAAACCTACGTAGGTCGCCATCCGTTTCGTGCTGAGATATCCCTCAGCCATCAAGCCATAAGAAGAGCCTCTCCACAAAGCACTGATAACGCTACTAGAGTTATGAGTTTTCGGCTTTTAACTCTACGCAAGTGGACATCCAGCTTTAAACTGAAGGTGAGAATCGATGGGAGATAGAGATTTCTATCCGTTCCAAATCCTTCAAAGGTTTTGAAGACCCAGTGGTTTTTTTTTGAAACCTGGGGCCCAAACAGATTGCGCTGAAGGCTATTCGTCGAGATCAGACCAGCATCCAACCCTTTCTAACTATTTGAAATGATTTTTTAAAAGATATTAAAAAGATTTAGAATGCTTAATATAGAAAAGGCTCTGATTCGATTCGGAAAACCGCCAAAGTGTCATCTCAACGCAATGTACTTGACGTTCTGTGCGTCACTCAGCCGACTCTAATACTAAAGCCACAATACCGCAAAAGTCTTCTTTCGCGCGACTCGATGATGTCTACAGCAGATCGATTGTGTCCTCTGACTCCCTCGGAAACATCAGACCTCTCTATCTTAGCACCCGAGGACACGAATATTCTGCTCCTGGAACTACTTATATTTCTCCATCATGATACCAACAATAACCACTCTACTACATCATTCAAAGATAAGCTAGAGGTTGCTCGAATAGAATTGCAGAAAGTTGATAAAGTATCTTTCGACCTTTTTGCAGATCAAGTGGACATTGATACTTATGATAGTATTGCTCTACTTTTCAACACATTCACAAGCCCCCACCGTTTGAGAACAGGAAAAACGGTGAATTGATCTACCGGGGCTGAGGAGATATTGAATATTTTGTTCATTACGTTGTTTAGGCCTTAGGCCATAAAGCGCAAGAGTAGTGGTAGAATTACAATCCAAGGCGCTGTTAACATTGGTTCACGTTGCGTTGATCTACTTATCCAGTATACATCATGTCGTCGGCCTTCCTCTCACTCATGCTTGGAAGCCATGACTTGAAAATCCTCAACATCCTTGACTCCCAGAAGCGCCAGGGCAACACAAACCGCTGCACCTCCTGCAAGAAATGTTCCCGGCAGCCTACCCATATGCCCGCTGGCGACCGCGAATGCAATGCTGCAAATGTCCGCCATGTCGCATCCAAAGTTGGCCCAGAGCATTCTCTTCAGTTCTGCCCTGCCGGACAGCGTCTTATCGTCGGCGTTAAGAAGAAGATGACCCAAAGCAACACCACGAACACCGAACATTCGAACAACAGTGGCCGTTTCATTGGAAATAAAGAATCTGAATAGTCCGCAGATTAAGCGCGGGGCAAGGAGGCTTGCTGCCCCTAAGCCAATGCGTGCATAGCCGAGGGCCTGGATTGCACAGACGGCACCCTGCACAGGAGGCTCGGAGGTTGATTTGTGTGTTGTAAGATCATCCGAGAAAAGAGGCTTAGGATGGGCTTCGTTTGGATAACTTGGGGGAGCCATGTTAGAGGAGTGGTAAGTTAGTTGGAAGATCATTCAACCTGCAACGTGTAGAGGAACAAACATTTTCATGTAGAATAACTTCGGCAAGCCATGAGCTGGTGGCTTTTAAGGTATTTTGCCTGACATAAAGAGAAAGATTCAGCCTGGTGCTCAGTGCATACATAACGTTACTACAAGCGACCCACAGTCTATTCGTAAATCCGTAGTAGTGTCTGTTTAGATTCCAGGATCAGATACAAAGTTAATTTGAAAAGATAGATCTGATGGCCTGACGAGGATGGGCGGAGAAATTATTGCTCCGCTTCTCTTGTCACCTCCACACAAACATAACGTTATGTTATGAAATCCCTGCACCTTGTGAGTTCTATGCTCACAGGGGGAGCTGGAGCACAGCCGAATTTAAGTACATAAAGTTTAGAATAGAAATATTTTACGGCGGCTAAGTATACGGAGACCTATACAGTAAATAAAGTCATGGAACGGTAATTCATGGCATATGATATGTAGTACTTTTAGGGACTAATCAGGTTGAAAAAAGACCCTTAGCATTAATAACTGGTAACACCTACGAACTACCCAGGCACGGCACAGCCTTAGTCTGACCCAACCCCTTAAAGGAGTGCCCCCGCACCTTGTGAGCTCACCGTTCAATCCATCCTTCCTCAACATTTACTAAGCACACTGTGAACATAACATTATGCCTCATGAACGACGAAGAAAGACAAAGACAACAGAGATTGTACCAAGCTCAGGTGATCCGGAACGTAAGCGCGTATTAAACATCCTAGCACAAAGACGGTACCGTACGTATGCTGGGTTTATTTTATTTTCTCACTCTCACCAGATAGAAGTCGTTAACAACGTCACAGGCCAAAGACAGAGAGAGAAAATTGCAGTTTTGGAAGCCCAAGCAAAAGTTAAAGAGCTGCCGGAAACGCTTGGCCAAAATCAAGTACTGCCGCACCCTAAGGGGTACACAGAGCTAGTCTCCAGAACACGTTCAACGTCTCCGCCAAATGTTGCGATTGAAGAGATGGTGCGTAGCTCAGATGGCTTCGACCTACCAGACATAGATATCAGACAAGAGTCTCTAAACATGTCCCCCCTTCACTATTTCGGTGAGTAAAGTCGTATTCATACCCTAGTTTTTGGATATGAGTATGCTGACAGCTCAAGATACGGGTAACCTTTCCACCCCAGATCCGTTGGCAACGTCTTCCCAGTCAAGTTCGACCTCGGCATTCCAGACCACCTCTGACTTCCCACTAAGCAGTGACGCCCAGCTTCAAGTGCCGCTATTAAACGCCATGCACGCATTTTCCTCCATTGCTACATCTTTGAACCTAATGAATGTGGTCTGGGATCCTAATTATCTTCATGTTCTTTCGCCAACATCAGCATCTGATCTGCCCCTCAATCTACAACCAACACCAGCCCAGCTGACCATCTTGCATCATCCTATCCTTGACATCCTACCATGGCCTTCAGTCCGTGAAAGGCTTATATGTACACTGTCACTGCCCTCGATATGTCGGCCACCAATCGCCCAGAATGATGATCCTTGTAGTACAGGGCAAGCAAACGCCATCCAGCGGCTGATACATGATCTTGATGACCCCCAGGAGGGCATTAGGGTATATGGAAACGTAGTAGGGTGGGATAATTCTAATGAGCTTATCGAAGACGCGTGGGAAATTGGGGGTTGCCTCTATCGAAACTGGTGGTTCTGTATAGATCAGAGTGCCATGGTGATAACTGATAAGAGAAGGCGAGAACGAGGCGCCTGTCCTCTGAACTTAAATAAAGAGTAAATATAATATGACAAATATGCGATCAATATAGTTTCACCATTCCAATAATACAAAGCTATAACAGTGCTTGTCTCTGTTTAAACCCATGCTTATGAGGGGAAGGAGGGACGGAACCGGCATAATTGTTGTTTCCGGTCCCGGTTTTAGTCCGCCGGACTTCCGGCTCACCTCGTCACCCAAATCCTGCCGCCTTGACTCGTCGGTAATCTATTGTCTTCTCATCATCATCTCAGTTCCGTCACTCTGGATTACCAGCCATTCCATCCGCCGCAAGCCTACCCGGTTTCGGAGCGTTTACGATTCTTGGCTTGACTTGTGTGGTTGGTAGCACCCCGTCCACCAAGAGTCTACACCGAAACCGGCTTGTTTGTGCATAGCTTGTCCACATCACCCGTCAAGCTCGTTGAATTTGTATTTTTTGAGCGCCTGATGGATTATCCTGCCCAATCAGCGTCCCTCCGAGGCCCCGAACGCAAGGCCTGTGCGAATTGCGCCAGAGTCAAATCCAAATGTATCACCCGTTCAGAGGGCGGTGGGTGCGAGAGGTTGGTGATTGGGGAACTGCCCTGACATTCGCAGAGGCGTAAGCTAACAAGCCAGATGTCACCGCTTGAATAAATTATGTGTCCCTTCGTCGCCAACCAAACGACGCGGTCCAAAGAGCCACGGCGCATCGCGCCCAAACCCCACGTCGGCGCGACTTGAGAAGAAGCTGGATGACCTCATGTCTCTAATGAGACTCCAACAGGCTCCGATTAATCTTCCAAGCGTCTCTCCTCGGCTTCAAGAGGCCGGCCATGACGATGACGATGGCAACGAAACTTCGCCGACCTTGACGAACAATACGCCTACAGCTTTCCAGCCTGATACGTACGCCGATGAACCCTCCCTCGAAGAAGCAGAAGCTGCTTTCCGACGATTCCGTGACGAGATGGTTGTAAGTCATTACGGAATATCTTGTTTCATTATCCCATTAAGCTTACCATGCCCCAAGCCCTTATGTCCTTACGTCTGCATTCCGAATGAATGGGACGCAACAACGCTCCGACAACAATACCCATTTCTCTGGTTGAGTATCATGAGCGTAGCCTCACTCTCTACAAAAACACGATATTCTCTTGGTCGCCAAGTAAAAAATATTGTAGTTCAAAAGATCGTGGCTGACGGCACGAGGAGTGTCGACATGTTGCTTGGAGTTCTGACATTTCTTTGCTGGTAAGAACAATAATCATAACATAAAGGCTGCGCTAAATCTTAACAGGATACACCTACTTCCCATGGACAAGCTGTTTGGCTCTATGGCTTCGCAAATCGCAGTGTCCTTGATCCAGGATCTGGGTTTAAACATGACACCACCGGAATACCCGTCCAAGGTTGGGCAACTCTTGAACGGTAAAGGGTTTGGACTTTTGCCGCAAATCCGGAAAGAAAGAACTATGGAAGATCGAAGAGCCCTTATAGGAGCTTATATAATTACCTCAATGTGTGTACTAGAAGGCTGCAATGCTCATACAACTGCCCTCAAACGACTCGGCTAATAACGTCCGTAGGACATGCCACGCTTTTAGATCTGCTGATGGCCTTTCCTGGTCAACTTATCTCGACGAATGCTTAAACTACGTTTCTCAAAATAGCACTGCACCACACGATCACATTCTTATCACACAAGCGAAGATGCAACTAATGATCAACCGCCTTCGCTCGGCGTACCGTGGAAGTAGTAGTGTCCAAGTACCTACTATCTATTCCGATGCTCTCCGTGCAGAACTCGAAAGCCTTCTAACTCTTACCGATGGGGTCAGCAATATCTTTGACAATAACTGTGAGTCAATATTCAAGCTCGCTGCGGAGTCAGGCTGACATACCTTCGTAGCAGCCATGATGAGGCTCTACCATTTCAGTATGCTGCTGGTGCACGAATCTCTTCTTAATAAATCTCCATTGTCACACGACAAAGACACGCGTATATTTGAGGACTATCAGCGCGTCGTCAACTCCCTACGATCCTGGCTTGACCTGTACTTTTCGATACCGATGGACCACCTACGATTTCTGCCCTCTAGTAACTACAGTCAACTATACTACGTCACAGTGTTCATCTATCGAATCACCGCTTTGAAAGTACCTACCTGGAATTCACTCTTGAAAGAAGTAGGCGCGGAACTGGTGCCAGTCTTAGATAGAGTGATACAGAGATTTGAGCAGGCGGCGTTATCCATGCCAGATTCCGAGACAGATCAGGCTTTCCTGCTCGGCATCCATAAGTTTAGTGCGTTGAAAGCGGTCTTTAAAAGTGAATTTGGCTCCGGCATAGATGGGGAAAGCGGCATGTCTCTCTTGCCGCAAGATATCTTGATGGGCATGTCCGACGCGGACTTTTCGCCCTTCCTCATGGACCCGGCAATGTTTTCAACGATGCAGGGCATCTTCGATGATATCCCGTGGCAATGAAGTATCAGTAGCTCGGCTATAGTATGTTCTGTTATCAATAGCCGCCCCTTCAAATATCTTCGAGTTCAAACCAAGGCATCATTTTTATTGGAAATCGACGTCAAAATTAGCCCCGTTAACCCACATTCTGCCTTAGGCGCTAGAATCTAGCCAGATTTATCATGTCCAGCTTGTTTGTTTATCATCTTGCGAGCCTTCAGTCTCGTGACAGTCTCCCACACTCCGGATATGGTCACTAACTAAATATCAATATACTTTTAACGGAAGCTTTGGTGCTGTGGCTCAAATTTGCGACTTCACAACTATAGGACGAATTTGCATGGTGACCAGCCCCAAAAAATTGATCTTGCAGGCGTTTACCGGCTGGTTTGTGTGTGAAGAAAGTCTAATCTATAGGGTTATAACTGATAATTGAATATGACAGAAGTGGGATTTTCGAGCAATGGTGTTGACATGGAACATTTTAGTAACTCATTGTGAACTTGGGGAGGCATGTTGAATGCGATGCCCTGCCGACCACTCCTCTTCTAGACACCAGAGATGGTACCGTTTCTGGTGACGTTTCGGATGGTACATCCAATACTATTGTATTTCGCAGCATATGAGCCCGAGAGAACGGCCGTCAACCAATTAAGAGCTGCTGACGCACTGTTGTACGCCTCCTCGAGGTGTGAACCCACCGAGTTTCTCTCGTGCAGGATGTTGGCGCCGACTTGGCAATACCGTTCTACAAGGGCATCTGTATAGGCAACCTCACTAACTTCATCCTGAATAACCACATAGGAGAAAATTGGTATCTGTGGCACACCGTGGTAGCCCATAACTCCATCTCGATTGAGGATGTTGTGAATGATGGGCGATTGGAACGTTGCGAAACCATTTTGGAAATACTCGCCAATATCGTGGCCCGCAAAGGCAACGCCAGCCTCATCAACGCTCATCTTCAGTGCCGCAAGGAATCCAGTGCTGTTGTATGGTCCGGAAGCTTTAAGCTGAGAAGTCACATACTCCCGCGCCTCGGGGTACTGCGCGGTCAGACCAAGGAGGGAGCTTGGCACCAGACCAGCGAAGCTGCCACCTGAAACAGTTTCGTAGACGCTAGAAACATTCGGTGTTAGGCCTCCCAGAGCGGCACCGACGATCGTCTCGGATAACTCTGGCGCGTATTGAACCATAAGCTCGGAAGCCCACTCTGCAGCAAGCGCACCGCCAGAGTAGCCCCAAAGTGCGACTCGGGCTGGGGTTGTGTTCATACCTAGGCCAAGTGAAAGAACGGCACGAATCGAGTCAATGGAAGCATGCCCTGAGTTAACTCCGGCCGTGAAAGCGGCCAACGGGCCTTCGTAGTCGGGCACAGAAACGAACAGCCCCAGTGCCAAGGCAGCATCAATTTGCTGAGCATATTGAGTACCATAGAGTGTGTAGCTAGGGCTGGAGTCAAGAGAAGCAGAGTCATAGGGTATATAATAGGACAACAAGGCGGATTGGTTGAAGGCTGATTGGGCAGTACTATTCAGACCGACCTCTGGGACAAGAACGGTTGTGACGGCCCAAGTCGGTTTGTACTGACTATTGGTGGTGCGAAAAAGGACATTGTAGGCCGTAGATGTGTGACCCATTGTGTCAGTCAGGTTCCCTGGGGCATGTCGGAGCCGGAGGACTGTTCCAGGCTTCACATTTTCGTACCCAACTGGCGCGGTGTACCATGGATCTTGGCTTGGTGGGATGGGTGTTGAAGAGGCTGCGGCCAAAAGCCCCGGACAAACACTCGCCAAAACGAAAATACACTGAAACATCATTCTGAGAAGGCTATAGTGTGTTTGCTTGAAAGTATGAAGGAATAATAATTGTAGCATTGACAAGATTCACAGAGCCATGGACTGTCTGCTGGCTTTTTATCTCGAGATCCGGCTGCCTCGGTGATCTCTCTTACATGGATATATTACCTACCTAAGCCGGTCCTTTGCCTGAGCCGGATCAAGTCAGCCCGACGGCGGGATGCTTTCAGGGTCCCTCAAGGAAGAGACCATCGCCGCCGGGCATCCGGTCGTTCAACTCATCACCTACCGGGACAGAGGGAGTGGGCATCCAATTCAGCGGGGAGCAAATGGGGGAAAAAACCGAAAAGGAAAAAGAAGAAAAAATAAGACTCACAGAATTGAAATTATTGTAGGGCTAGGTTTTCATAAAACTGCTCATGATCCAATACGGAAGTCATCAGTGCAATGGCTTAGTCCTACCCTCTACCTGTACCATTAGTTCATAGCGTTCCATAGGTACCTAGTATTAATTGCCGTTACCGCTTGGGAATGTTATCTCGAGATTCCCGAGTCTGAGCATCCAGATGTCCTTCAAGTCTTTTTATATTGTCATATTGAGACATGGAAACTGTCATTCATTTTTTAATGCCGTGTACACATCATATCAATACCCACATACGGCGCGGGGTCACCTACATAGGTAATTTTGTAACCGTTCCATTAGGTACCACAGTTGCACGCTGTTGCGCCTAACACTGTCCCTGGGCGTGATCCCTACGCTAGCACTACAGGGGCATGAGCCAGACTCCGCCATCGGCTCAATTGACAATGACGTGTTTCGCTGCTGCGCGTAGAAATGCCAATTGCCCCTCCACCAAGACCAAGAAAAAACTCTTCCCAAAACACCACAACTCCTGAACAGCGACACCCAGCGACTCTGGCCGGCCAGCTTCCAATCGAACGAGACAACGCGCGAAACCAAGAATCCAAGACGGCACTACGCCCACATCCCATCAATTCACGGCTCCGACAGTAACGCATCGAAGACCAAACCCGAGACGTCGTCGCACGCAATGAGCGGAACTCCGAACGCGGCCGGCGAGTCCTCGCCATCGAACATCGCAAGCTACAAGATTGTAATACCCCGATTTGATAACTGAAGGAAGGCGCCCTTGTTGTTGACATCAACCAGATTGATAGCACGTTGCGGGAAGCCGACCAATGGGCCACGAACACCCTCTCCAGAGACACCAAAGTGGCCATGTAAGACACTATGCCAGCACCTCCAGGCCACGATGCTAATGGTGTGTAGTGCGAAGGCCCTGGACTCGTTCGCCGTTGACTACATTGAGATCACGAGCCCCTCCTTAAACGAACAAGCATTCGAGGACTCCAAGGCTATCGCTGCCTTGGGCCTGAAGGTAGGCGACACCTGTGGATCAGGACAACAAGTAACACAGTTGACATATGGCTAACCAATTGGTCAGGCCAAGGTCCATACCCGTTCGTGACGTCCCTTACAGCGACCGATTCAAACACTGACGGAAGCAGACGTGCGCTGTCATCTGGATGACGCCAAGAAAGCTGCAAGTTTTCCAACCGCAAGCCCCCATGGTGGTAAATCTGACAAATGATGGATAGGTTGATGCTGGTGTCGGAAGTGTTGCCCTTGTAATTGGAGCATCTAGCTTTTCCTCCGACGTCTCCCACGAGAAGAGCATGGAAAAGATCCAGGAATCTGCCGTGGAGGTGATTACGTACCTGAAGAGGTCAGTCGGGCTCATATTCAATGGCCTACGAATGTATTCCACTTCCATGGCGCATTGACTGACTGCTTTTTGCTGTTTAGCCAAAACGTTGAGGCACAGTTCTCGTTTGAGGACACCTTCCGCTCCGATCTTGTTGACCTGCTCAGTCTCTACCAGGCTGTTAAGGAGGCTGGCGCAGACCGGGTTGGAATTAACGACATTATGTATGTCGAACCTCGTGCTTATATCATACAGCCGATTTGCTAATCCTGAGTAGCGGCGGAACTACCCCTCGTTTGGTAGACGATAATGTGCGAACACTTCGAGGCAAGTGGCCCGGATTTCCTCTTGGTAGCATAGGAAAAGCTGACCGAACGAAAAGGCGTCATAAATGGCGATATCGAGTGTCGCTTCCACGACGAGACAGGTTTGTGTTCCTGTCTTCTTTGTGATCTGTTTCCAAGGCTGACGAATCTTAGGTTGTGCCGTTGGAAATGCGGTGACAGCCCTCGAGGCTGGTGCAACCCATATTGATACCACCGTTCTGGGAATTGGTTAGTAGTAATAGCTTTGGTGTGCTGGATGACGTCAACATGTAGCCTGGACCTAATACATGTATCTAGGCGAGCGCAATGGTCTCGTTCCCCTGGGAGCTTTCTGTAAGTGTTGCCACTTGTCATGGTAAATATTGTTGTGAGTGTACTAACGAAGACTTGAAATAGCTGCTCGTATGCTCGTCGCCGCACCAGAGTACGCCAAGGGCAAGTACAACCTGAAAGAGCTCAAGGCACTTGAAACCGTCGTCTCCGAAGCAGTCAACATCAACGTGCCGTACAACAACCCTGTAACGTAAGTACCACGTACCAGCATGATGAACGATAACTCAGAACTAACCTCCTGTCAAGTGGATTTTCCGCTTTCACTCACAAGGCGGGCATCCATGCCAAGGCCATTCTCAACAACCCTTCAGTAAGCCAATCGAAGCAGGGTACGCATATACCTAGAAGCTGACACATGCAGACCTACGAAGTCTTCGACCCGGCAGAGTACGGCATCACGCGCAATGTGGCCATTAACAGTCGCGTGTACGTTAAAGTACTCCTGATCTATTGTGAATACTTGCTGATCATATTTACAGAACCGGTTGGAATGCCGTGCGCAGCCGAGTCGACCAGCTTGGTTTAGTCATGACCGATGATGAGGTCAAGGCAGTGTAAGTGCCTTTCGCCTTGAACCAAATTATTCTAATTACTAACAAGAGCGTGACAGCACCGCCAAGATCAAGCAGACAGCCGATACGCGCCCTCTCACCATTGAGGACACAGACAACATTCTGCACTCATTCCACGCCGAGCTTCACAAAGCTTAGATGAAATTTCAATGCTGAAGTAGCATGCGGCCCAGGTGGTTTATGTCTATTGGGTAACACGGCGTTTGGAGGAAGAAAAAGTCATCCCATTTTGAAGTACATGTGGCATCAAACTTTACGACGAGAAATTTTGATTGGAATCATCTTTCTGTTTCTCATACATTCTTAGCTCACGATGCGTCTGGTGCTACTCCATACAGTATATTTATTCTCCAATGCATATATGCATATGGAAGAGAGTTCGAGTATAAAGTTAAACAACAATGGGAGATGCCAGATCAGACATCTCAACGCAATGACTACGAAACACAATACTCTATAAGTCGTAGGTTAAGTAAAGGTCAATAGATGTTCAATAATTTCTAACTGAGTGATCCAACGACGTTAAAAACTCTCGGAGTTAGCCTCGCTTGAAGATCTCCCCATATTGAGAAAATAATATTGAATGGTAGTGGTTCTCTCGGAGCTTCAGATGCCTTCCAACTTCACCCCTCGGGTTCCCTTTCACAATCCAGTAGTAGAGAGTCGAAAACCCCGCACTCATCTCGGCCATTTCCTACCATGCACTTGGACTTTAGACCGCGATGCTCACAGCAATCTCCTGAAGCTCCTCTGCATGCTTGGCCAGATCCTTGCCCCAATCTATAATTTCTTGTGTCTCCTTTCCAAGTGGGAGTCTCAAACCGATGTCTCGGTCGGCAAAGACCCCAGTCCGGTCAACGGCCTCGACGATCCGAGCCGCCGCAAGCACTGGGCTACCTCCATGAGCCTTGACCAGTTCACCGCCCGCCGCAGCTGAAAGAACCATATCAGCAATGGTACCCAGGTAGGGTTCGCTTCGAGGCACGTTCACTGCGGACAGAGCGGTATCCAGAAAACCAGTAGGCATCGAACCGGGCTCAACGAGAAGTGTTCTGATTTTGAACGGCTCGATTTCCTTGGAAAGACTCTCAGTGAACCCTATTCAAAGATCGAGTCAGCATTCTGTCTATGAAATGGTAGACAAGACCGTACCTTCGAGTGCGTGCTTGGTACAGGAGTAGGCGCTGATTCCGGGATAGCTTATGATACCGCTCACACTGCTGATGTTGACGATGGCACCGCCACCTTGCTGACGCATGATCGGTATAACGGCACGGCAGGCTCGAATAGGACCCATCACATTCACTTCCATAACCTCTCGAATCGTTTGAATGCTAGTTCTGTTAGCACATCAGATGAAGCTCCTAATTCAACGACGAGGCGAACCTAAGGTCCTCGACGGTTCCTCCGACGCCGTATCCGGCATTGTTGACGAGAACATCAATGTGACCATATTCTTTTTCAACCTTGGTGATGATTGACTCAATGTCGCTTAACATCATATCTAACTCGATCCACTTGGCTCCTGCACTTTCGAGCTCAGTGACCTGGGTGGTTGATTTAGATCCACGGCGGCCTGCAACAACAATATGGCCAGCTTTTAAAGCCGCCTTGGCAGTTTCGAACCCCAACCCGCGGGAGGCACCGGTGATCAACCAAACACTTGGAGCAGACATTTCCGAAGGTGGTTGAAAATTGACTATGTGTAGGGTAGTTGGAAGTGAAGTGAGACTTTGATGGAATAGGAGTATGAGAACTGGACTGCATGAACAAGTGAAGCACGTTGAAGAAAGAAACCCGCGTCCATTTAAATAAAATCTATGTATTCTCAATTGTAACTTTGATAGAGGCATCGCCATGCATTTCGTGATAACATCTCGCGTCACTGTCTTTCAGACTTGGGAAATGCAGGCATTTGCTGAATCTGGAAAATGCCCATTTCGGCTTAGCATCTCCTTCACACTATTCCTGAATTGATTGACGCTTATGAGACTATTCCTATAATGATTAGTGCTCACCAAGCTATTCCCAAAATGATCAATGCTCAATGCGTCTAACTAAAAGAAAACAAAGCCCAAACAGTGCTGAGTGACGTCGTGGCTTCTCCGACCATCCTGAGAGATTCAACCAAATCTCAACGCGACGAATCTGGGACTTCAAACAACAGCTGACTGCGTCTTTTGGGCAATTGAGCAACACGGCGACTATCGCACTCAAACCAGGGGGATAACCATAGAAAGAGAAATGGGTAAGCCGCTGCATTGTTCTCAATGCCACCATTTGCAGAATTTAGTAGTCGCTTTCCCGATCGTGGGCCAGCTAACAGGATTATTGAAAAAGATAGCCCGGGCAGCTTCCCATTCATTGTCAGTACTTCAGCCCAAAGACGAACACGCGCACAAAACAGGCAAATCAGAAGCCATGCAGCGAAGGCGGGTATCCCCTGCAACCGGCTGCGGAAATCGAGCTCTGGATCACCTTCGAGACGTAACCATGCCATGAGATCGGGTGATATAACTCCTGAACGCGGAAGTCAACGGGTAGTTGTGCATACCCTTAGTCCTGGCCCAGAACTGGCAGAAGTCCCAAAGCTCGCCTTTTCTGCTGCCTTGACACCCCGTCTTCTCTACAACCTCGGCAAATGTTTGTTCCACTGCTCCCTCTAAATTCTGCATCAAGAGCTCATGAGTTTTAGTTTTCTCCTTGCTATCTGCAAATATGTATCCTGAGAGATTGTGTACCGAGGCAGATAGCGAAGATGTACATTGGGTGGGAACCATGTTCTATAACCAGATGTATTTCCATGCTGTTGTTTCCGCGACCGAAGCCTTTTTCAACACACCGGGAGAAGGTAGACGTCTACTGAAATCCCAAGACCATTCTTTGATGGCAGTTCAGCTTCTGCAGAACAAAGTATCTGAGGAGAACATGACAGATTCTGCTTCAGATACGACTATCATGTCTGTTCTCTTATTAGCCGTTGCGGCGGAGATGGCTGGCGATCTACCAACGGTTGATCGTCATCTCCGGGGTCTGAAGAGAATGATTGATATGAGGGGTGGATTCCAACTATTGCAGACAGAAGTACCCGATCTGCTTGCCAAGATTTGTCGGTGCGTGTATACGGATCATGAATTTGAAGATAGAAACTGACTTCTAGCAGGATCGATCTCGCCCTTGCCGTGAGAACATGGAGAGGTCCCGTGTTTTTCCACGACTCAATTTCTTGGACCCCGTATCTGATGTCCAACTGCCGAGGAAGCGGAGAGAGTGACGCTGCCGAAACTCGCCTGGCTTCATGGATCAGCACACTAGAATACAGGCTACGGATAGTATGGGAAGACCTCGTCGAGTTTTGCTCAATGAGTAACTCGGCATCTCAAAGAAATCAGAAGATGCCTCGAAATACATTTAGCGAGATTCTGCTTTCTCTAGTATATCGATTGTTGAATCTTTCTTACGAATTAGACTCTGCAGAGGAAAGTATTCGCCTTGGCATGCTGGCATACACATCGATGATGTTCCTCCAATGGCATAACCATATGGTCGAATTTTATCACCTGCGGTGCATGCTAGGAGCGACGTTGAGGAATCTCGACAATGAAGATCCCGGGGCTTCTCTGCCAGTGAAATTATGGCTCTTCTTCACGTGGCATATGCTGCAGCCTCCAGAATGCGAGTATCGACAACTGGATATCTGGTTTGAGAGACTTCTACGTGCTGGTGGTCTGTCGGCCTGGTGTGAAGTACGGCAATTACTTCGATCAACAGCATGGATTGATCACATCAACGAGGTTGATGGGGAGAAGATATATAGCCGCACAATGAGGCGGGTATCGCAACGATAGCTTCCCTGGCTATCTCGCTGAAGATACAGCTGATTGCAACCCGTCCCAATCAACGCAGAAAATTGTGAACGGTGAATGGAATGACCACTAGTCTGCATGAGCAGAACGGCACGCCCAAACTTGCTAGACCTGGCTAAACCAACCAAGCGATCACGATGCCTCCCATCCAGGCCCCGATATGACAACCCTGCCGAGGGTCAGGATATTTTAGATCGTGCAATAAATTGCACGTGCTCAGACGATGGACGAAAAGGAGCGGAACTGATGAAAGAAAGCACTGTTTTGGGAGGGGGCATAGGGGGAAAAGAGGTACACGGTGAGATTTAGAATCATGCCTTGGATCCTCATCAATTACGGCGACACGTATCATAGATAACCAGGATGTCGATCCATGATGGTTGAAAGATGCTGGAGTGACCCGCCACTCAGAAGTCAGCACGTCTAACCCCATTCAATAGCGCCGTCAGCAGAGGTCAGATTGCCTTGGGGGCCAGATGGCATTTTGTCTAAAGTGTTTCACCATTGTTGATTTCTCCTCTTCCTCTTTCCGTTCGCGTCAACTTGATCATATCAATTGTAACGATGACCACAGCAGCGCACGTCGCGGTAGTCGGCGCAGGTGAGAACTGAACCAATACCTTTTCAATGAAAATACCGCTAATGCAGATTCAATAGGGCCTGCTGGCCTCGCCGCCATAAAATCACTGTTAGATGAAGGATTCGAGGTCACCTGCTTTGAGCAACGCGCCAACCCCGGTGGCATTTGGGCGTTCAGCGAAGACCCAACGCACACATCCGTCACGAGCCAGACCAGGGCCCAGCTGAGCAAGTTTCTTGTGGGCAATTGCTTTTGTCGCATTTACCCGCCATACGCTAACTGGTAGATGGATCATGGAAGACGCCCTTTTCGGACTTTCCTCATTCAGATGGTACGTTCATATCAGTTGAGAGGCTCCGCATAGCTGCTAACACGGCTACATGTAGATGTTCCTCGACACCCAACAGGTGCCCATCTCGGTGCTTACTATCGAGATTACGCGATTCATTACGGCCTCATAGACAAGATTCAATTTGGCGTCACTGTAGAGGCCATCAAGAGAGATGAATCACGTAAGCTGTGGCTGGTCAAGATCTCTGGGGAAGATGACCCGCGGCCTTTCGATAAGATCATATATGCTGTAGGTACCGAAACGAAAGCCAAGTTGCCTACAATCGAAGGACGAGAACAGTTTCAGGGCAAGCTGATCCATGGGCAAGCATACAAACGGTATGATAGTCGCGTTGTCTTTACCTGAGATCTGGCTAATGTAATCGTCAAAAGCCCAGAGGACTTTTCTGGCATGAACGTCATTGTCTTAGGGCAGGGCAATTCTGCAGCCGACTGCGCAGTTGTAGGACTCACCACGCCAAACGACTGCTGTGTAGGAGACAATGCTAATGCCGTTCCAGGAGCTTACAACAAAGGCATCCAAGGTGTACTTCGCTCATCGACGAGGCGCCTTGGTCATCCCGCGTATGGTGAAAGGCAAGAGGTTTGACCGATTTGCCATGTGGAAGGCCGTGGCTACATTATTCTGGGCCGAGCGCTCCTTTCCTGCTCTTCACGCCTGGATGATAAACAAAAACTTCACTGCCGCTATGCGTAGCTCATGGGGCGAGATCGAGCCCGAGTTCCGTTTCGACTGGCACCCGCGCTATGCCAGCAATGTCACCGGAGTGCTTATGAGCGACGACTTGATCCCGGCCCTGCGTGATGGACGGGTGCAGTCGACCTGGGCTCTGCGTAAGATAGTCGGGCCCAAGGCGGTGGAAATGGAGGACGGAACGGTGCTGGAGGATGTGGATGCTATTATATGCTGCACTGGGTATTCAACACCATTCGGCGTTTTTGATGAAACAGCTATCAAGTTCACCGAACCTGATCCCAACGTTCCACCACAGCCAAACCTCTACTACAACGTCATCTCACCTGAATATCCCGACAGTCTCGCATTCCTCAACTTTGCCGTCCTCTTCAGCAGTGCCTCGCTATGTCGCGAGCTAGCCTCAATGGCTATCGCTCAAATATGGGCGGGCAAGTCCTCCCTACCGCCACGAGAGGAAATGGATCGCCAGATCCGTGAGCGTCAGTCCTGGTATGTCAAGAGATGTCACAAAGAGCCCCTAGTCCAGCTCGAGGGTCTCGTGGAGCCAGACTCTTGGTTGCGCTGGGTGAATAGTACTGCCGGCACTGGTCTGTACGAGAATCTGGGCTGGACTTGGCAGGGGCTGCGGTTCTCCTTGCGCCATCCAAGAACATATCTTATGCTGGCATATGGTGTGAATACGCCTCATATGCTTCGCTACTTCGAGACTGGGAAGAGAAAGGCTTGGGATGGGGCGATGGAAGCGATTCAGCATGCAAATAAGATGAGCCGCTTGGATTTATCAAAGAAAGAAGAGAAACAGGAGTGAGGTATTAGTACGATGGGTACTGCGATATGGAATTGGTCTTGTCTTAGGTTCTGGTTATCCAGCCATCTATTGTTTGATTCTTCATCGCGAAAACTCTGCTTGTGATATAAATCCTCTTAAAAAGGATCAGGGGCAGTCATGTCGAGTTTGGTGCAAGTAGTTGGGATGTTCTATAGATTTAGATTTGTTATTAAGATGAGCCCTTAAGTTTGCCACTTCCTTTGAGCAATGTTTTCCTCGTCCAAATCTGAGGCAAGCAAAAAGAAGAAGAAAGCAATGTTAACCTAAACGGCTAGAAGCAAAGCAATTTAGGGTCACACATGATATAGCCACCTTGCCATAGTTTTGTCCCCGTCTAAATCATCTGCCCTTTGCCAACATGTGGTCGAATTACCAACCGTATCCACATTTATCACACTCCCCACAGCCGTAGCATATTTGATTCGACTTGATAAGGCCAGTAGAGTGGTCAAATACCCAGTTTGGGTCAAAGCCCGGCGCCGATTTGACCTCCTGGATGTCCGGCATGGTTACAAAATAACTATTGTGAGAAGCAGGCCGCTCGGTACTTGTTGGCGCATGGACATGAACACCATGCCGCTGCCCGGTAGCTATTGCGCGCTGAAACAGGCCCTCGGGTACCAGATTAGGCGTGCTTGGCTCGACGGTGTCAATGTCGAGATAGATTGCCTCTACGCACGGGTGTCGTTCTGATTCGATCAGTGCCACTATGGCATCGTTCAAGCCCTGACACTCGTCAAATTGGTGCCCGAAGCTCTCGCCGCGCTCTGAATCAAGTCCGTGAATAACCAAGACAGATATGCTTGGAGGAAGCGTGTTCACAAAGTGGGCAGCAAGTCTTTCAGCCTTGAGGTTGTCCATGCCTCCAGCCAATGACGAGCACGCATCAATAATGATATCATTCCATCTGACATTCAACACTTTGAGGTTGTTCAAACCTGTCAAATTAGAGGGGGTATACACAGCAGTTGGGATCACATCAATTTCATCGTGCTCTGAGTATAAGAGTAATCTTTGAAGAGACGCGGATTGATGTTGAGACAGAACACGTATCATCTCATCCGTCTTCGCAAGGCGCTCTTCCTTTGCACAGATAGTGATAGACTCGAGATTCTTGGGCGTTTTCAGCAAGGCAGTCATGAAGTCCCCAGTCCCATCATAGTCTATTAGGTTATCAAGGACGATGTGTTTGACTGATGAAGAATGAACCGGGAGCGAAAGGTGGGCTCGCAGAATGCGGGCTCTCTCTTGGGGCCTTTCAGATTCGTCAATGTCTGGAAGATGCCAGAAGAGATCGTCCTCATCGTCAGAATCGAGAAAATCATCATAGTTGAGATCCTCCCTATCAATTCTCATGCCGCGAAGATAGATTTCATCAAGGTTAGGCAGTTGCAGGAGTCTGACAAGCACGCTGGTGCCAGTCGACGATGGCCTATTAGAGAGGGAGACTCCGACTGCGAGCTTTTGGAGCGAGAGGAGACCAGGAGGCCAGTCACCCACGTCCAAAGCCCACTCAATACCTCTGCAAAACGAAACAATATTCGTCGAAGAAGAGTAATCGGCGTTGACGTACTTGAGGACCTTCAGATACGGCAAGGCAGAGACGAGGATGATCTTCAACACCGCGTCAGATCCAGACAGGGTAGACGACCTGGCGTACTCTAAACCTGACTCGGGGATAATCCTGCGCTTCCTTGCCTCCTCAATGTAATATCTCACGCGTCTCTTCCATCGCCGAACCTCAGGTGGTGATGCCGAATCTTCTGAACTCTCAGTTTCTGATGCTTCACATCCCGAGGCATACGGGGCGGACTCAGTTTCAGTCGCCGTGGAAGCATTCAGACCGGTCGACGGATCAACCTCCCACAGGTGCCAATCGTCCCATCGCCTGCGGGTTCCAAAGAACTCGAGGTAGCGCATGTGCCATAACTCAATCGAGTGCGAGGGATCCTCACAGCGGAAAACGACGTCCAACATATTTGGAACGGTAGAGGGCAAGAGATCCGACGCAGCGCCGTACTTTCTGTGCGCCGCTTGGTGTTGCTCCAGAAGAGATGCCATCTGGCTGTACATGGCTTTGCATGTCTGTGCCAGAGGAAAATGGGAGGCGAGGCCTGCATATCCGACAATGATGTCCAGGATCTCGACGGGCAGAGTTTGAAACCCAACCGTAGACGTCATTTTTGTGCTCTCCCAAGCTGGCTGTGCTTTAGATGATCCTGGCATGATTGATGCTGATGAAGGTGGGGTGTCGGAAGAGCATTGCGTTGAGGGGTAAAACAGAAAGCTCGTTGTTATTTTCGTGTGCGGCTGAGAGCCAATAGTCATGCAAACTAGAAGAGCTCATCCAATAAACACGCGAAGAGAAACACACCCTCGACCCTGCGCTTAGAACAAGCGTAGGCAGCAGCAATTGAGACGGACCTGTAGTCGGGATGAATTTATTTCCAACCAAAAATCGGCATTCATTGTCGGATATCTGACCCAAAGTTCTCCAAGCTGTGAACTTGATCGTTGGTTCTGTGAAGGGGGTGAAGTATACAATGAAGCATATTCTCATGCTCACGGCAGTTGATCTCAGCCTCAAAGCATCGAACAGCAACTTCAAATCTTAAACCTTATGTCTACAGTGTATCTGATATCGCATTAAGCCCTGAAGATGATGCTCTCGTCTGCTGCCCTCGGATAGTCCAAGACTATAGGCTTCATCGGCTGCTCCATGGCCGAGAATGTGGCCCAGGGCTACGTCGCCGCGATCATTGATGCATGAAATTCGGACCCGCAAAGGGTAAGCACTCGCTTAGGCAGTCTGGCTCTCTATATAAACTTATTGTTAGCTACATATTCCCCGCCCCCTCATCTCTCTCTTCTTCCTTCTTCACGATCACATACAATATCGTCTATCTCTCTCTAAGCTGTAGGATCTGGACTGGCCCTTTGTATCGACCTTGCTCAGCTACGCTAGAGACTGTCATTGGTTCCTCCATCTCCTACCACTGTTAAATTCATCTCCGAGGCTTATAGGTCCAACAAGATGCCAGAGATCAACTTCTACGACCCTGTTTGCGCTGTGTCCGAGGCTCGCCAGAAAGAAGCGACCAAAGCGCTAAATAAGGCCGTGGACCAAGCCGATCTAGAAAGATACCCTTACATCGACATTGTGTATGCCTCTCCCGCGACTCTTTATGGACTTGGTGCTGACCGTAGCTCTCTTCTAGTTTTGGTGACGGCGGTTTATTCACTTACCGCTGTTACTCTGATTCGGAGAAGAAGATCGGCCAGCAGGGTCCTTCAGGCGCGTGCAAGATTTAATAGGTAGTCCAAATTTCAGCGGTCCAGTTGCAGCAATGTTATACGATGAAACACTGTGAATGCCAGCCAACCGGGAACTAAAGGTAAAGTCCCGCCCGCTAGATGCTCCGTAAGCTGGCTTGATTGTAGCCGCGCACTTTCAGAAGTACGAATAGCAATCGTCCACGGCGTCAAAGGAATATCGCAGTCTCCGATATGCGGCATTACTTTTCGACAGGGCAGTGGGCATGAATTGTCTGTAGGGCCGGACAATTTCCCACTGAGTGAGACTCATGGATCTGAGTTGACGATGGTCTGTCAAGGAAATGGAGAGGAAGCCTCCCATCACTATCACCACCAATCTTGGAAGGTTGGATACAAGAGACTCACAAGTGTTCGGATCTGGCGTTCTGATACGATGATGTTGAGCGCCATACAATTTGTCGCAGAGGGGCAGACCGAGGGTCCTATCTGGGGTTCTTGGGGGTTTGATACAACGAAATCTGATGCAATCGAGCTTGGCTTCGTAGGAGGAGGTAGCGGGCAAGACCGGGCTGTTGGACTAAAGTTATTCTGTCAAGCTTATCAAAACGAAGGCCCAATGCATGACGTTGCCATTGTGGCTATCCAGGCACTGACTGACGCGACATAAGATACAAGTACTTATCTGGAATTGCGAAAGCTTTATGCTAATACCTTATTCGTCATCTCTAGGTTGGACTTCGTTAAGCAGGCCCTGCTTGCATTTCTTATTTCTCCCCTGCTCTCTTCGCCAGATATTGATATCCCTATCGGCCAGGGTGACTATCGCAGTGTCCTATCGCTGTAGACTGAGAAGCTTCTAATTGTTATGAATCTTATGGCTGCTCCTGGAAGTGACGGAATGGTTTTCAAGCTTGTTGAGACACTTTCTGCAAAAAGGTTGCTGAAGACAGCCAGGACGGGCGGTACGGCTGCCTAGCTTCAAGCCAGGTCTTGGGTCAACGGCTCTGGGAAACATATGAAAACTGTTGCGATTCAGCTTAAGATGGTTACAATGAGGTGCAATGCACATAGTTAAATCTAATATTCTATGGAAGATGCAAAAGTTTGAGAATACAGAGGGGGTTCGAAGGATTGATTTGATACCTCACGAAGTGCCAATCCAATAAAGCGGCCATTTCGATAAGTGAACTCTTGACTATACCATTCGTGAAAAGCAGCTCACGACTCAGGAACAGCAGTGACAGTATAACTAGGCACTAAACAACCATAACCCCTAGAAATGAAACATGATATGAGGAGAACTCTCTACTCTCTAATAAACAGTTTTATTCCCATTCGTGTCTTCATTTGCCGTAAACATCAAAATAAGAGACATCGGGAAGAAAATCACAGGTAGCTGTGAGTTCTAATTAGAGCGCAGTAGGAAGCTCATAGCCCCATTCGCGTTGGCCAGCCCACTGCAGGAATGAGTTGGGAAGACCTTGCAACTTGTCGGCGGGCAGGAAGCTCTTCAGCTCGGAGTAAACGCCACAGCCGCTCTTTTCCACCTTGCGGCCCTCAAATCGATCTTCTATCCAGCGCAGCCAGGTCTGCTGGGCGGCCCTGAGCACTGGGAAGTGGGCGACACCGAAAACCGCGAGAAACTCGAGATCACCCTTCTGAGTCTTGCAAGTGTCCTGCACGGTCTCGTAAGCAATCTTATACCCACCGCCAGTAGCATCCGCCGTGCCCTGGAAGACAAGCATCGGGCCCTTGAATGGAAGATTTCCCGCGTTGGACAGCTTGGGGAACCACTGGGCGGCATCAGTTTCGTTCCAGGTAGGGTTGACAATGGCGTCTCCATTAGCGAGCAAGTAGGTGGTGGTCATCTGGGATCCCTCAATCTGCTTGAGCAGCTCAGTTCGCGCAAGTCCCAGAGGCGTGAGCCAGTCGCTGAGCTTGAAGTCCTTGTAGATCTGATCCAGGTCCTTGCCAACCCAGTTGAGGAAGTCTTCTGGGAAGAAAGACAGTGTGTTCTGGGCAGGGGCGACTACAATTGTGCCCAAATGATGCTTTGCCACGTCCTCGAAGCCAGAGTTCTTCCTGGCCAAGACTTCAGAGACACCCCAGCTGACTGCGCCGCCCTGACTGTGGCCGATGACAACATGATCCTTTGACAAACGGCCCGAGAAGGCCTTCCAGGAGGCTCTCACGGCGTTGAGTGCATCATTAGCTCCGGCTTCGCGCACGAGGTATTGGTGAGGGATTTGCTTTCCATCCCAAGATGTTCCCACGCCCAGCCCAGCGTAGTCTGGTGCGACAACCACGTAGCCAGCATCAGCCAACGCGAATGGGACGAAGTCGGCATAGAAGAGAGATCGATGAGCTGAGGGTGCGCCAGATGGGTAGAAGCCTGAAGTGCCGTGGGTCCAGACCACAACCGGTGCAGTAGACCCGTTTTGTTTCGCTCCGTTTGAGAACTTCTTTGCCTGGTATGGCCAGAGGATAAAGGCAGACGCAGGGATCAGCGTCCCGTTGAGGTTGGTTGTGGAGTAGATGATACGGGATAGCACGGTGCCGGAGGGGATCGACCATGCTGAACTGTTCGTAAACTCTTCGACCTTGATGATCTCGCCAGGTTTGGTTGGCGCCTTCAAGTTGGGCGGGAGCTTGTAGAAGTCATCCGCAAAAGGACCACCGTTGGCAAGCTGGGTTCGATCGTAGTTGACAATGTTTGCCACCGACTCTCCGTACTCGGCAGTCAAATTACCAAGAGCCAGCTGCTCGGCGGAGAATTGGAAGGTCGAGTTCCATTGTGTAGTTTGAAGTTTAGGCGGCGTGGTATCGAATTGGCCAACTGCCAGTTTGACAGTAGCGGCCAAGACTGCCAGTCGAGCGATGCGGAATGCCATTGTGAGTCTTGAGTGATTGTTATGCAATGGCTGTCTTGATTTTTGCTAGCATATTGAAGAATTCTCTTGATTTCTGTTGAAGCTTTATAGGAATCATCATAGTTGGTCCATTGCACCATCTGCTGTGGTGAAGGCATACTCAACAGGCTTGCGTATCCCAAACGGGCATGAGCGTATTCGCCAATATGCGGAGCGTATTCAGGGCGTATTTGGTGCCATCGTTTCCCGTATGCGTACCTTGAAAACTGGGTACATCGATCCCGCCGGCAGATCTTACGTATTAGTACTCCCGGCTTAGTTGATGCAGAGAGATCATCAGAGAAAGCAGCTGACACCACGATGGAAAAGTCGGGATTAGAACTAGCCGGCACATCCGGCTCTTCTGTGCAAAATGCCCTGCTATCTATATCCTCAAGAGCAGAATCTGGTCGATATAGCCTCCTACATCCGTCATAAGACTGGTTCGGAAAGACTAAAAGGTGCGTAGCCGGCACTTGGCTCCGACTGTGTAATCTGCCACACTATTCTGAGATGCAATTGGCCCGCAAGGCGTCATCGAGCCAGTGCAGCTTCCTGACCAAGCCTCTAGGTAAGCCTTGATACGCCTCTGTCGTAATCGGGGCGCATCGCCGGCTGATTAGGGAAGTGTACTACGAAGCTCTTCTGATCAACCAGAAATTTCAATCGACGGGAAATCTCCTTGACAATAAGTTTGTGGCCTACATACTATATGAACCAATGGGACTAGAAATATACGTAGCGGCAAGACCTATCCCATGGCCCTTGGTCATATACGGCAGAGTTGCCTGTGTGCAATGCATTCGCTCGTACACGCCCAATTCCCAACTCCTTGGCTTCCTTCACTAAGTCTTGCCACAGCGGCCGGGAACGATACATATACTCTGCCCATTCCTCGGCATCACGGCATAGTCTCAAGAACTTAGAACTACCATGTGCAACCCCTTCCAACCCTGATACACTTGCCTAAAAGGCACACGCCCTACTCAGTGCCAGTCACCCTGATGCACCTATTTATCTCATGAATAGCCATTGGTGATTGCTGATCACGCTCTGTAGGATTCAACACCGGTCTGACATGCAGGATGATCCTACGCTAAGGCATGGCGGCTGTCGTACATTAAACGGGGCAGTACGATACTCAGACCAGATGGGGGCTTATACTGGCTCGTTCTCAGGTATACGAAGCCGCAAACGCGCTCTTCATTTCTCTCATGTTTTGGCTCTGAGTGTACGCTTTCTCTTGTCTTGGGCTTCTCTCCTTTTCTTCCCCTCACCACGCACGCCATGCCCTCCGACTTCCCCACGGGTTATGCTGAGGAGACCAATGGTCCTCCTGTGCTCATCGCAAGCGGCATCTTCATTGGCCTCCAGATCACAATAGTCGCCCTACGCCTAGCTACCCGCCTGACACACCGAGGACAACTCGGTATAGATGATTATCTTATTCTTCCGGCCTTGGTCTTTAGCGTTGGCATCTGCGTTATTGCCATCCTCGAAGTTAGGATTGGTGGCGTCGGTCGTCATCTGGCCGTTATCCTTGCTACTGATCCTGTGGCGATCCAGAACTGGGCAAAATTGGCCTATTCCATGGAAACCACCTATTGCGCCGCTATCGCGTTTCCAAAGCTTTCTATCCTTGCTTCCTATCTGCGGATTTTCACCACGAAGCCGTTCCGTATCGCCGCTTACTGTGTAGCAGCTTTTGTATCCGCCACAGCTATCGCAGGTATCATCACATCTCTTACCATCTGCAGCACTTTTGCGGGACGTTGGGATACCAAGGTATTTCCCGGTAATTGTAGGAATATCTTGGCTTATTGGAAAGGGATGAGTGTACCAAACATCGTATCTGATGTAGTCATGCTGGTTCTACCCATGCCTGTGATTTGGCGACTGCACATTGAAAGAAGACAGAAAGTGGCGTTAATGTTTGTGTTTCTTCTCGGTAGCTTGTATGCTCCCCCTTTCTCCCTCTTGCCTTGATTCCCCCACGACTTTTACATGAGTTCTAACACGACATGTTCTTAGGGGCATGGTAGCGTCCATCGTTCGCCTGATAGTAGCTTTCCGTATCACAGGACTCCAGGATGGCACATACGATTCAGCAGTGCTCGTCATCTGGTCGGTGGTTGAGGGGGCTTGCTACCTGATTGCCGCTTGCCTTCCCACCCTCCGACCTCTATTCATAACTATGGCCAAGACCGCGAGGGACACTCTGAGTTATCCCAAGCAGTCATCTGGGGCGCTTGATGACTCTCACGTTGATAGCCATCATTTGAAACCGATTCGCGAGCGATACGAGGCCGACAATCTGAGTGAGCGTCAAATGTTGGAGGACAAAGTTGGCGTCTAGGAGCCAACACCAAGTCGAAGATCAGAGATTCGGGATGCAGAATTAATAAGTGAAAAAAATTTGCACTAAAATTTTGCAGTGAATTATGTCATACGTGCTCTCGTCGAATTTACCAGAGGGGAGTAGAGAAGCCTGACGCTGGCTTTGTCAAATTTTGCTCTGGCCAAGATACTTTTGATTGAGACAACCTTTATGCGTAACGCGAGTTCCAACCGCCGTACTTCCGTAGCTCATGGAGAGCTTCCTCGACCTGGTACTTTTTCTCGTCGATTTCTGCTTCAAGTTGGTGCAACTGTGCAGCAATTTCGCTATCCACGTTCATCCAATTTGCGTGAAACTCTCGCCCTGCGACAGAAGCTCTCCACCTAAAGCTTTGTCTGTTCCATGCTTCTTCAAATCGTCGTCTTTCCGCTAATTTCGCTTTGGTGTGGTTGATCATTCTCGTGTTGATCTCCTGTAATGATTCTTGCAACTCCCATACTCGGATCTCCGCGGCCCTCTTCCTACTAAGCATTTTCAAATGGGTCGGGGCGCAGTATGCTTTCTGTCTTCAAAAGTTGGCTTAATTTCGTTTCTTTGTGGTATTTGGCTAAACTGAGTTGTTGACTTAGAGTTGGAGGGGACGAAACGGTTGATGGGGGATTCGAGATTGTTTACCTTCAAAGAAGTGATTTCTCTTGGAAGATGTTTAGTTCAGCTCCAAACAGAAGGAAGTTAGCCCCACTGACTCATAGTTCACTAACTTGCGCAGCGTTGGGAGTTTTGTGACTGAATCAGCCATGGTTACGGGGTGCTTCGGGGGTGACTGGGGCGAGGTTTTGCCCATCGCGTGACAAGTTTCAGTCACACAAACACCTCCCTCACCAAACCCATAAGTAAGTCAACTCGCCGAGCTATTTATGAACTTAATTTCAACATGTATTCTAATAGATGGGTAATGGTCTATTTTTGGTTTAGCATGTACCAGGAGGCTATGTTACCGCAGGACAAAGACGTCTAACTAAATAACAAGATCAAGGTATTCCTCTGCGAACCAACAAAGAGATCTACCTATTCTTCCGCCACCATGACCAATCTTAAACACTTAAGGATATAAAAATATCTCTTACGGCAGTAAATGGTGCGTCAAGCACATACCGTTTGTATCTTACTGCCCCCTACTGAGACTTGGTGTATTCGGTTCCTGCAACCCATACTCTCTTAATGTTGCGCGTGTCCTTGATATTCTTGATAGGATCTCCCTCGACCAAAATCAAATCAGCCCTCTTTCCAGGCTTGATGCTTCCTCGATCATTTAATCTCCAATGCCTAGCTGGCACAACCGTAGCAGATCTGAGAAGCTCAACATTCGACATTCCCGCCTCTGCCATAAGCACAAGTTCTTCGTGGAAGGATGCTCCGAAGGATACGGCGGGAGAAATTTCATGGTTTGCATCTGTCCCAACCATAATCGGGACATGGGCTTCATGATACAAGCGCAGTGATTCACGAGCAGCCTCATAACTAAGTTGCCCAGCGCTCCCAAGATCGGCGAATGCTTTCATTATGGATAACGTAGGCACAAGAACCTGGCCGCGCGCAAAGACTTGCTGAGCCAGATCCTGTGTGATTGGCTTGTCAAGCGGAGTGTGATGGATTTGGTCTGTGCCTGACTTCATAGATTGAACGTGGGACTCGGCGTCTGCTGCATGGCATACCACCTGCCTGCTGTGATTATGGGCTTGACCAACCAAGGCATCCAAGGTGTCTTGTGAAAGACCAGGAGTCTCCACTACCAGCTTGAAGAAGTCAGGCTCCCACGAGAGCTGTTCTTCAATCCAGCGCGAAACATCGGTTTCTCCTTGAACAAGCAGGCTTGGGTTTGACGTGCTGTTCTCGACGAGGTCGCCATGCCTGCTTCCAGGGGCAGACGCGGGGGCAGTTCCCGCCAGGAGATCAACGAGGCCTTTTTGGCCGTCGAGAGCCGTACATTGACCCTTTGCAAAACAAGCCATTTGGAATGCAGTCGTGATCCCGTGACTTGTGAGGGCCTCCAGATCGTCATTATTCCGTGGATGGGCATGAGACTCGATAAAACCAGGAAGCAGAACGCCTCCTTGGCCATCAATTCGCACCGTAACATGGGATTCGTCATGTCCTATAACCGTGCCGTCAATGATAACTGTAGATGGGGGCAACAAATTCCAGCCATCAAACACCTTTACATTGTCAATGGCAATCTTTTGGTTCTTTCCGCATTGCGGCACAGTTGTGTTGGCAAGGTCAACCTTTAGCAATGGCCAAGATGCAGAAGGACTCGCCAGATGCGACGAAGTGAGTGATGACACAAGTGACATATTGGTTCGGAAGCCAATGAGAAACGTTGATGATGCGTGCTGGGATCAGGTACTTGGTGTTGATGAGGATATGAAGCGACATACATGATAGAATTGGGTACTGCGTTCGACTAATATACTTGCTCCAGCTCACTTTACTCACTCCCGGGCAATCCACGATTATTGAATCGTTTCGCCAAATGGATCCCAAGAAAGCTAGAAGCGCGACTGCAAGGGATCCTAACACTTCGCGGGACACTTTCAATCCCGAATCCAATGAAGCTGAACCCAGACGATGACATCTGACAGAGAGGATGTGGCACCGACCCTGCGCAATCCCGAGTCGCAGCACTAGCTAAAATCGGTAAGTTGAGCGATCGGCTGTGGCTCTGTAAGACGGCGGGTGAAGATCCCTTGAGCCCCTTAGGAGACCGACGCCGGGTCTGACCCCCAGTAAGATCACATATTTTTCATCAAAAGGGCCCTTGGGCCAGTTGGGTTTTCGTGTTCTAACGGGGGGTTGACCCCCTCAGCTTACACCCCTGCTTTCTAAAGTGGTTAGACCATATGATGGGGTTGACGGTTCCGAACAAGGTAGGTGAGGCTATTAGGGGTTTAAGCTATGCTATGGTCTTATTAATCCCTCTTCTAGGAAACGATTGCCAGGTCAGATTCGAGACATGGGAGGGTGAGCGTTACGATCGCGGTCAGCTTCATGTCCGTATGCGTGTTTCCCTTCATCCTAATATAGAGCTATGCCCACATGGACTGAGCTAAGCTTGATCACTTAAGGTAGTCAAGTATCAGTAACCGAAGCCTTCCCTGGAGCAGCCACATTTATTAACTAGCAGTGTTCAAAATTAGGTGAAGTGGTTCACTCTTGAGGGGAGGGCAATATTCTCATCCGTGATCCCCTTAACCATAGGCACAACTTTTGTTTACAAACCCGAATAATTTCATAATTCCAGTATTCTACTTGTCTCTCGAAGTGCCGAAGCCAATTGCTATGAAGCCGGGATGGATGGACGCAGTCTTGATCTCAGGGTAATGCCTCGCCAATTACCGGAGCCACATAATCATGGTCAGTTTACTCTGTCCGCTGCGCTGCATTCCAGGGAACTTCTCGCAGGACTTTTTGACTAGATCGAAGTCAATACCCTTTTTAGGAGCAAAGCTGCATCCGTATGAAGTTACGCCTACCCACGACTCTTACATCTGCTACTCCTCCTTACGAATGAAGACCTTCTAGCCTATCATCAACTCGGAAAGTCTTGGAAATTGGTTCCTGCATGTGAAAAATTGGGATAAAGCTTTTGTGATTTTCTATGGCATCAAGATACCCCGCAAAATCTATGTATCTACGTTATATATCTATCCAAGATTCATTATTTCAAGCTCCAAAGACCTTAACGCGCTCCTCAATAGCCTGGAATTCCTTTGGTCCAGCCTCTCCGCCACGGCCACCGAAGACGAGCTGTGCGTTCAACTCCCAGGTTTCAGGGACCCCCCACTCAGCAGCAACCTTTAGGTCGATGAGAGGGTTATAATGTTGGAGGTTGGCGCCCAGACCCTCGGCCTCAAGTGTGGCCCAGAGAATGTATTGCTGCATGGCCAGACTTTGGGAGGCAAAGCCAGGGAACTTATCAGCATAGAGGGGGAAGCCGTCCTGCATCTTCTTGACGGCGGTCCTGTCATCGAAGAACAGAATAGTACCCGCACCGGCCTTGAAGCCAGCAACTCGGTCGGCAGTGGACTGCCAGCCCTCTGCGGGCACAATAGCCTTGAGAGTGTCTCTAACGATGTCCCAGAGCTTGTCGTGCTCGGCGCCGAAAAGCACGAGCAGGCGGTTGGACTGTGAGTTGAAGGACGATGGTGTGTGGAGGGTGGACTGGTTGACGAGCTCCTGGATCTGGGAGGTTGTAAGAGATCCGAGGTCCTTGTTCAGCTGATAGATAGTGCGGCGGCCCTTAACGACCTCGAGAAAGGCTTCAGTTGAACTCTTGAAGGTGGCCATTTTGAAAGATTTGGTGGCTAATATTTGGATTGTGGACTTGGTAGATGTGCAAATAGTGCTCCTATCGGTGTTGTATTGAGGTCGTAATGAAGTTGTATTGACGCATGGGAGGAGATAGGTGCCGGCGCCAGGTATAAATACCATACCAAAGGCGCCCACTATCAGGTCACTTCACATTGTTCCACAGAGGAAGATAGTCCCATTGCATGCCCGGAAGCCTACAGATCCCGCGCCAGTCAGATTACCTGTTGAGCTCTGCCCCGATTTGTCAGTGGCCAGGAGATAACCAGACTGGTGCCCATCTAAAACATGGTTCGCGCGCGGTAATGCGCCACGACCGCTCCACATCGAGCCCCTGTCTCACCACTAAACTTCCTTATTCTGAAGTTATGAAACCAAAACAGGGATCTAGACCGAGTATCAACTTAGTCATAGCCGCGCGCACTGATTATCAATCCAACTTGGGACTCTAGGCCGAAGTCCTTTCCAATCCGTTACTTCCATTGCAACGGCTGGTAGCATTGAACCTGAACTCCACGCCACCAGGGCCAATATCATCCCGAGGGTGGATGGCACTTCCCTGGTAGTCCCAAAAGTATCGGATCACTCACCAGACTGTTTTCCGGAACCCGGACAGTGAGGGTTACAAAACCTACCTCGCGGCTTCTAGTAGGCATGATAATTGACACTCGTTCCAGGACGATATCTGCCCATTTTCTGGATCCGGCTGATCTTGAGCACTCACAAGCCCTGGTACTATTTTCACGTGGGTGTGTCACGCAATTTGTGCAGGAAATGGCTTGGAGGCGGAACTGGCGGCTTTCACTGGTTCCGGTTCCGCAACCATACCACAACAAAGGAGGGGTCGGTCTTGCACCAATTACTAGTTGAGGGGTTTGTTGGATTCTCTCAGTGGCTTTTTGTTGAGTCTAGGCGCTTGCTCAAGCCACACTGACTTCATTGCTTTCATCCTCTTCTTCGTCATGATATTACTCCTAAACTGCGGAATATAGAGAGTATCCGCACCCATTATTCGGTTTAATATCTACAATCCATCTCCAAAGAGTCCCTGGTATTTCATCTTCCGGCCAATATAGCCAAAGGTTCCCCCTACAATTCTATTCCCCTCATATAACCTCAAATAATGGATGTAGAAGGTTACTTTTACCAACGTCACTACATCATCTCATTGCCTTTACAGCTGTGAGTACTGTTTTCCTTGGTGAGACAAATTGCCAGACCATCAAATGGAAACAGGGTCATGTTTGGCTTTTTATTGTCTCAAAGTCCTTGGAGGTAATACCATGTTTGCTGGTAGTAGTGCCAAACGTGTCTTCCGACCATTAATAAAGAACCGATTGATAATATGTTGCGCTGCATTGTATCTACAAGAGATTTATACTAGCTCTAGATACTTAGGTTCAGCAGCCTTCCCTCCATCACCACGTTATATCCTCCTAGAGCGACTCTACTCTTATATTATTACCAGCTATTCCCAAAACGCATTCAACAGCGTGGGAGATATCCCTAGAGCGACTAGCTATGTTATAGCTATGTATGTGGCAAGCATTCTCACCTCTATACTAAGCTGTCTCCAGTTACAAAAAAAGTCGCCCATCACCTCTCCCAAACTGCGTTCAACCTAGTTGTCTGCTATAAGGCAAGACTTGGGTCTTGGATAAGAACGTAGAATATCACCATACCCTCATGCCGACAGCATTCGTGTTTTCATGGGTCTTGCCGTTTGTTGGCGATCCCCTTAGTCGATGCTAGTCTGGTAACTGGTCCTCCTTGAATTCTCTTAGCGTTTGCTCTATCGCGGCTTCTCATCACGGCCTCCAATTAACGTGGAGATTAAAGGTCGTCAATTACATACTTGTCATGCTCGGACTGATAAAGATCCCAATTTCTGTTGTGAATTTCGCTGGGATCAAATTGACTCAAACAAGCGTCACATACCCGGTAAGCCAATTCCATAAGTATCTATAGCCAGTTTCTCCCACTCAATAGATAATTCTCGGTCGTTTAGGTTATTGGTCCACCGGTACTTTCTTCGAAAGACATTTCCCGAGGTCTAAGCACGTGTTCCCGCTTGTTGTGTTCTTGGCATATTATCCACTCATGGGAAGACTGATTTTATCGAAGTTATATGTATCATCCCAAAACATAGGCGACAAGACACATTATATAGCACCAACGGATCCAAGGGTTAATGGTGGAGCTAGACAGCCCGAGCAAAGTCGGCAATACTCTCCAACCACCGCAGCCACCCGAGCTAATGTGAGTTTGCTAGGAGCTGGTTCTGATGAAGTAAGAGTTTATTCTCTGAATCCACAGTTGCAGCGCATCTATCAAGGTAGTGGATGCAGTGGTCGAAATATCTGCTAACGTTTATTAACAGTTCTAGAATAGGAACAACGCCATGTTAGCCACCTTATCTATCGCCCCAACAGGCAGCCCGAAGATGTAGGATCTAGTAACGCTTTATGATTTCTGAATGGATTTACGGAAGTTGGATACATCGTAAATCGGAATATATCTCTCGTGATAGTTGTATCCACGGGTCTCATATCGTGATGCCTACATTGAAACATCCTTTGGTGTGTCTAACAGCGCCTTTAGGATGTTCCATAGGCAATTGTGCCTTAATAGCGATACGAGAAAGCAGTTCCATACTTGCCGTGTAACGTAATATATGTTATATCGATGTCGTTATCAAGGTCCCTGTTGAGCCCTATTCAGGGCGATCCTTGCTCGGTCATTGATGTACTGAGCGAAGTCGAACACTTTATCATGTACCAGACCAAGTTCCCCCCCCCAAGACGCGCCGAGCAAGATGTAACGGGCTGTCCTACATAGATGCCTCATACAGCAGCAGGCTCTCCTCCCGCTTACGAAGCTTTCACGTGCCTTCAAACCGTACAGGATTTGCCTGTAGATGTGGTTGTGTCTTTGCTATATAATGATCGAGATCAGAGTTATACTTGAAAGGAGAGCACGAGAGTTGATGATAGCATTTCCTTATCCCAACCATATCCAGGCTATTCCCCACCGAGTACATACACTTCACCGGTTTCTCACGACAGTAGCGGAATGACTAGATCGATCTCTTTTCCATCTACTAATACCCATCTACCCTTTCGGGGACCTTAAGCGAAAAGCTCGATTGTGGGCTGATTTCGCCTCCCCTTGCTGAATTTTCGGCATCCACTTGCGCGTCGTTTGAATCCTCCAAGGGGTACAGTACCATTCATTATGCGTATGTCATTATCTAACACCATACTAGACCAAGGATCTAGTAATCCAGAGCATGGTAAGTTATGGGAGCTAGGAAGGCTATTTATATAAATATTTACATACTTACAGGTTGATATTCAAACAGCAATGCCCACAACCGATGCTATTTGATCTTCCATCGATAAAGGTACAAGTTTCGCATTATCCCAGACCTCCACGTGTCTGTAAAACTGTCTGGCATATACATATATCATCTTCCGTGGTCTTCGCCGCCTTGATTCAATCCCGGGGCAATTTCTTTGAACCCAAGGGAAACAAAGCCTTTCTAAACCAGATGCCTGCACGGCAGACTGTCGTAGACCGCCTGAAGGCGATGCACCCTGCTGTCGCCCATGGGATAGATTCACATCTTGTAGCTTAATTTCATCCTTAATAACGCCTACTCTTATCACTTTAATATGTACAAGACTTATTTGAGGTTTTGACTCTATATTTTGAAATTCACATAAATATTTGACGTTTAGTCCCTAGGGTTGTCATGACTAACATACCCTATAGCCATGAGACCGTGACCTCGCGGAGGACAAATCTACTCTTCCTGCTTCTCTTCTTGATAAATGATAGATGATGCTCTTTATTATATCCTCCGAGTGCTATTACTTTATTATTGCGTATATTGGGCGCGTCTTGGTTTTGACGGAAATATTTTTCGTGATGAGACAGGCTCTTCAGTGTAATTCAACGTCGCCATCTAAATCAGTTGATTTGGCGATTGAGAAAATGGCCCCTAGGCTTTTAGCTTCTTTTTTATGGATGGAAGATGTTCGAGTTTGAGGCCATGATTATGTGTTACGACGTGGAGAATTCCATGAGACTTGTGAGAACAATGTGTGAAGCTTAGGTACGCAGTGGTGAGATCACCCAGGTCGATTGACTTAATGAAGAGGTCATCGGACTGATTGTGGAAAGACTGCTAATATACTGGGCCCTTTCACGAATTAATTTCTCATGGCGATACGGCGAATAGATATTTTCTAACATTCATTTCTATTAAGAGTCTCTTTCATAACGAGACCGCCGCTTCGCTATCACAAACTCCATCATGCCCAACAAACCCGAGGTTGGCGCCAACCTTCTCCCAATGCCACTGGGTTGGCCTTCTCCCAGTGCAACTCATTTTTCTGTCCTGTACAGAACCAGCTGTCCAAGCTATACTGTTACCGCCTCTTGAGGAAACAATGCCTCTGATCAGTATGCTAAGCCCAAAAATATACTCTTTGTCTATCGTATGTGCTTTGCTCTTCATACCCATGCTTCTCCAACCTCATGTCATTTCAATTCTTGGCCAACTTGGGAAACTTGGCGCGGATTTCCTCCTCTGTGAACGGCCTTGTGTTCCTCTTGAGGAGGGCAGCTCGCTCCTCCAGTGTCAGGGAAATATGGTCCCCAAGGGGCACCATACACTTGGCCAAGGTCTCGTAGTCTCGGAGCATGAGCCGCACAGTCATCATGAGATAGTCGATGTTGTGGAAGACGAGGGCGTGCTGAGATGCATACTGCTGCTTTCCTTTGACGAAAGCGACGGGGTGTTGACGCCAATGGCGCAGCGGGTTGAGATGATGTGAGGTGTGATAGCCATCGTTGAAGCAATGGCGGTTACTCTGGAGGGGGTAGGTTAGCAGGCTATATTTCTGAGAGGGACTGAGGTGATGCTCACGGGAACGTCAATGAGGGTGATGCTGGATCTGTAGTCTGAGTCGGGATCGTCCCTGTCCACAAAGGCGTGCTGGCCCCAGTTTCCAACCATGAGGCCAATGCGCAGCAGGAGCAGCGGCAGCAAGAGTGCGAAGAACGTGGCTCTGGGATTGTAGCGGAACAGCAAGTAAATGGCTGTGTAATTGGAGAGCTCCCAGAAGGCGGCTTTGCATGCCAGCATGAACTTTCCATTGCGGATGAAATACGTGGGCAGGTCGAACCAGATGAGGAAGAAGAAGCGACCGACGTAGTGGAGGAAGTGGAAGATGTTGTCTCGCTCATAGCGCAGCGTGGAGGACAGGTCGTTGGGACCGTTGCCCTCGATGTGGTGGTGCTTGACATGGTGGTAGAAGTAGCTGTTCCAGGTGTGGCCCATGAGAGGGTCGAGCACGTAGGGGAAGGCGTGGTCGAGCCAGGCCATGTGCTTGGCCAGGACACCTCGCATGTGGATGTGCTGGTGCATCATGAGGGTGTAGGTGCCGACGTAGCTGAACTGCAGGACCACGTGCAGGACGCCGTGAAGCCATGTGAAGGAGTGGAAGAGGTAGAGGACGCTGGGGATGGAGGTGGTGAAGTAGAGGAAGAGATGGGAGACGACGAGCACGTCCGTCTCTACACGCACGAGGGAGCGTGCGATGCGGATGTAGTACGGGACGATGCAGGTATCGAAGAGCGGGGAAATGGAGATCTTGTCCGTGTCTACGGAGGTGATGACGGTGGGCTCAAAGCGAGCATCCTTGGGGTTGTTGAAGCCATTGAGGGCGTCGATGACGGTCTCATCGTCAACGCTGGGCTCGACTGGACTGAGGTTAGCACGGACGGACTGGAAGCCCACAGCGACCGCTGCTGGGCGCTGCGACAACGGAGATGGAGATGGAGATGGAGATGGCACAAGATGGTGGGTGGCTGACACAGCAGCTCGCCCGTTCGCTGAGCTGAGCTTGTGTGCGTGCGGAGGCTACGTACCAGCTTTCGGAGATGGGCGATTGGAGGAGGGCGAGTCTTGGCTTGCGGCCTTGATGTCGGCAGCGAGGTTCTGCAGAACGAGGCGATCAGCCTTGGTCAAGGCCGGGTCATAGACGATGTGTTCCATCGCGGCGGAATGGTGGATGAGGAGTCTGGCTACTGGCTCATCCGCGTGGTGTCCCTCTCAGCCGGCTGAAGGTGAGAATAAGGCGAGATGGGCAGGTGGGAAGCAGCCGTCAAGGGAGATTGAGAAAGGGAGCAACACAGAATCTTTGGGTGCTGAGTTCAGGGTTCTGGCTCCAGGCACTCGGTAGATTGCGGATCATCCAGCAGGTTCAGCAGGGTCCCAGGAGGGGTCTAGCAGGGCCTTCACTGAGCAAAAATAGGGGTTGTGGGGCGTAGACCGGGGGCAAGCTGATTGACCGCCACTAAGCCGTTCGCGGACAGCCACTGTGACCGCCTGCGAAGCCGTAAGCTACAGCTACAGCGCCCTTAAGGCCTCACTTGAGGTCGCTGGAGGACATCTCCCAGGGATCTCTCGGGGCTCCCCAAGGACCATCTACGGCTGTCGATCACGAGCAATAGCGGCTGCCAATTTCTTCAATATTGAGCTAGAGAGTGCATCATTAATCTGGTCTGGTTTGCCCCCTCCTGCATTGGCCTACATGAATGCATGGAACGGCCGAGGAATGCAAAGGGCACAAATATCGGTGAAAAAAAAAACCATAGAAAATTCAGCAGTGCTCGAGTCCCACCTTGCTTCGTGAACTCGTGAGACTGAATACCCTGAACACCCGGAACGGATCAGCAAGCAAACAATGGGCCGAGCTGCCAAGCAGAGATTTGCTGCTTTACTCGACACCGCTAGTGCCGGCTTATCCGGTCATTTTGTACCTATCAATCATCCACTGCACAAAATGGACAAGTGTTTGATTATGCTTGTGGCGGTAACGCTGACCGTGCACACTGTCGCAAGACGTCGACGATGCTGCTGTGGGCCGAGATGCTGGATATCTGCCCACTCCGTGTTTAACCCCCAGCTTCATAACGCCGTTCCGGTGTCTTCGTTTTCAGCCTCGTCTCCTGATTCGGCCGTTTCGTAAGCGTCGTTATCGTCTTCGTCGCCATCTGTTTGATCGATTTCCTCTTCACTGCTGGCAATGTCGCTTGAGTCGGACAAGCTGGAATCAGAATCTTCCAGCCACGGCGACGAGCCAATTTGTCCACGCAAATCTTCAATATCTTCCTCAAGCGCTGTGATGACTCCCTCGAAATCTCCAGCTTGAATCTGCTGGCTAATGCCTCGATAATAACGAACGCTCTCACCATCCTTCCACTTTTCCCGTTGGACAACTACTGAATTAAGCTGAGATCGTGCTTCGTCCACGCGACTTTGACGCACGTGGGTCAATGCGGATTCCAAAACGTTTGTCTCCCATCGCAGGTTTTCATCTTGGGCAATTTGCAAGAGCTGGGCGAAAGCTGCCTCGCTGGCTTCGTGGGAGAATTCCTCCCTATAATCTATGTTGCCTGGGGACAAAGTGCCCTGGAAATCGTTCAAAGGCGTATCTAACCATTTGTTTAGCTGGTTTGGACTAATGCCCCGAAACAATGTGGGATCAAGGCTCAAAAGATATTGCAGGACGTCCAGATCACTGCTTGCTGCCAAGTGCAATACATTGCAGCCGTCTATATCAAGCAGTTGCATCGAAGCTCCGGCCTCCACAAGACATCGCAAGGGTGCCACTCTGTTACTGATGATAGCCTGCACTAATGGCGACGCACCGGTATCATCAACTGTGTCAATATTTATCTTGCCCGACGCGAGAAACAACCGGAGAGTTTGTTTAAGCCTCTCATGGTTCGTACAGTATTTCCCAAGGTAGTACAGCGGCGACTGGCCATCGTTATCGCCAGCCGAGGGAGAGGCTCCTTCCTCCAACAGCGCTGCAACTACTTCTGGGTCGCAGGCCATTGCAGCGTGAAAAAGAGCTGTACGTCCATAATTGTCTCGCTGGCCGATATTGATGTCGCTGTGCCGAAGCAGCAGTCGCACGCAATCGATATGCTCGTAGAACGATGCAAGCATCAGTGCTGTGAGTCCCGCGAAGTCTTTCATGTTCACACTGGCATTCGCCTGGATCAAATCTTCCATCGCGTTTTTGTTTCCAAATCTGCTGGCCACGTGAAGGGGAGATTCTCCATTGCAATCGAGCTCGTTCAACGCCCACGGTTCCTTGTTAAGCGCCTCGTTGATGCCGTGCCCTTTCCTGGCCGCCGCATGGACTAATGTCGAGTCCCCCCAAACGGGTGCATCCTCAACGAAAGAGAGCACCCGGCTCAAGACCTCCGCATCTTGTTCCTCGAGTTGCCCGTAGGCCAATTCTTTGTGCACCATGAATGCTACCTCTCTGCTTGTCGTTAGCGCTCGGATTTACTCTACTGCTAGAAAGAAGACCCAATCTTACCGTCGAAATTTTCGATGCTGCAAAATATTTTGCCACTTCACAAGCAAAGACTCAACAACAGAGAATTGGCCATTCGAAATGGCAAGCTACATGGTCAACATGGTGATATTCCCGGCTTCATGCCTCATTGCATTATAGTACTTACTTCCATTAACCCTCGCCCACTTGCTACATGATCCTCAGGGAAGTATATCCAATCGCGGACCCTCCAAATAGATTCCGATCTTGCTCCCACGACCGCCCAGTTATAGACCACCTCACCGAAGCCGATGACTCTTGCGGGCCGTAAGGCTAAGGCCAACCCCGAGTTATTAAAAACCACTTTGAGTAACAACGTTCGGGCCTGTATCCAGGCTGGGAGAAGACCCTCGACGTTCAAGCAAGGGGACTGGGTAGAATGACAGCTACAATTCGAAGACCGAGGCCTTGTTGAATCCTGTCCCGGGCTATGGTGCACAACCCAGTTCCCAAGTATCGGCCAGAGCCAGACCGGTGCTTGGTAGCGGTTCCAGTGCCGTCTGGTTCGACAGTGACAAGGTTGACTTTCCATTGGCCTAAATCTAGAGGATCTCTGGACATCGAATTGAGAAACTGAACTTCGTGTACGAACTGTGACTGATGTTTCAGCTTGGCAAATGGGATACGACTGTTCAGCGCCTATTACATCCAAACCGCGGATGCTTGGAGTTGCGAAATCGGAGTGCTGTGTAATTTCTCCGCCTGAATCTTCATCCTCATCCTCGTCCTCCTCGTCCTCCTCGTCATCACCTTCTTCTTTGTCTTCCACTGGCGGCTCTTCTACCCCTCCTTGTTCGTCTGAATGAGCGAGATGTTGCATCGACCGAAGCTCTTGGAACAAAGCCTTTAACTCGAGATGTGCTCTATTGACCATTGTCAGTCTGACATACCACACTCCCAGAAGATGACGATGCAAGTTTATGAACCAACCTGTGTTCTCTTACGACACGAAATGCGTCTAAAGTCCTCAACTGAAAATTTATTCCAGTTTGGAAGTTCGACCGTGCATCGCGGGCCCTCTCGAGCAGCTTCGGGATCCGGTTTCTTTTCAAAATCC
This sequence comes from Clonostachys solani, assembly GCA_902141235.2. NCBI lineage: Eukaryota > Fungi > Ascomycota > Sordariomycetes > Hypocreales > Bionectriaceae > Clonostachys > Clonostachys solani. Next base: position 186,765 of record CABFOC020000053.1, read on the forward strand.
ACTTCCGCTTCTTCGCGTTCGAAACGCCGTCGCTGCCTGAGTTCCGTGCGCAATACGTTCTAATTTCGTCCATCTCGGCCTTCAGATGCTCCAACTGGGATACTGCCCGGGCGATCACTGTTGGCTCGGCGACCTGGGGGAGGCCTGAGCCTCGGGCGAATAGGCTCGGTATGGAATGGAAGTCTTGGAGGATGGAGTCGATGTCGGCCACCTGAGTACACTGTTAGTGCTGACTATCGCAAATGGAGATGCAGTGAGATCAATGGCGGGCATCATACCACTTCTTGTAGGCAGCGGAAATCGTCCTGGATCGTGGCCATTTCCTGGAAAAAGCCGACCGTTTTGAGGGACACCTCCAACAGCGTAACGCTGCTTGCAATCAACCCGACGACCTCCATCACGGGCAGCGAACAGGACGACGATACCAAGAGGAAATTCGATGGTGATGGGAAGAAGTGATGGGAAGAAACACCGTCTGATGGTCAGTCAAGACGCGAAGTTGAACGTGTCTCGCATCAACCAGGTGCGGGGAATGATTCTGGTCGGGCAGAGCCTTGTGAATCGCCATGCACTTTTCATCCTGCATGCTGACTCCCCAAGAGCCAATCGCAAGACCAGCTTCAATGCTACATGTCACAATCTGTTTATTATCGGTGCATTTCAGCCCACCAAATACTTGTGGTTGCATACTGGCGCAGTGGCTGTCACAGCACTGCCATCACTGCGACCCAACACCGCCTCAACGCTTCACCGACGATGGACTTCAACTGGTGTACACGAACAATATTACATTCATATCCTAGATGCCAAATATCCCAAGCCACTAACTCTACAACGCAGCCAACACAAAAGCAACACCAACCGCCCACGCCACACCCTCCCACCCAACCACCCCCCGTCCAGCCGCCGCACTATCTTCATCACCCGTCTGGCTCGCATTGAAGTCCTGCGCGACAATGAACGCCGGCTCGTACTCCCCCCGTATCGCCGTGTTGTTCTCCTTCCCGTCCCAGCAATACTTGTCAAAGCAGGCCTGGCACGCCGACGGCGCCGCCTCGCCCGCCTTCCACCAGCTCCGGCTGAGGATGGCGCACCCCACGCACCGCGACCAGTCCTTGTCTACGGTGGCGTTGCCCTGCGTGGCGGCGTTGAGGCCGTTGCGGATGATGGCGTCGCGCTCGGGGATGGTGTACTGCGGGTCAAAGGTGGACACGTTGCTGAGGGTCGAGTAGGGCGCGTTGGGGATGTAGAAGACGAGGGGCGGGACGGCCTGGCCGGGAGAGAGGGTGAAGTTGGCGGGGTCGCAGCCGAAGAGGGTCGGGCGGCGGTTGAGGCCGTTATTAATAAACGTCTCGGCGGGGGGGATGGCGGGGAAGAGGGTGCCGTTGGAGATGGAGGTGGAGGAGCGGTCGTAGGTGGCGCGGAGGGCGGTGCCGTTGGGCCACGAGTAGGTGGTGTCGGCGGAGGAGTCGACGGCGAAGATGATGTCGACGGCGCGGTTGGGCTGGATGAGCGGGTGGAGGGGGATGTTCTGGAGGTCCTCTCCGCCGTCGACGAGGTTGAGGTCGTTGTCGAGGGCGGTGGGGTTGCCCGAGGTCGGGTTCCAGCCCAGGAAGGGGTTGGGGTTGTACTGGGCGATGTCGTCCTCGCCCGAGCTGAGGTTCTGGAGGATCTTCTCGATGACGGTGATGAGCGTCGAGGAGAGCCCGAAGGACTCGCCCTTGGCGGTGATGTTCTGCAGGAGGAACTGGTTGAAGAGGGAGGACGAGGTTCCCATGACGAACCCGAACTGGTCGTAGCCGCGGACGCATTTGCTCTGGTTGCCGATTATCCCGTTGGTGAAGTTGGAGGCGATCCACTCCAGGGGGGCGAACCCGAACGTCGTGGGGTCCCAGGATCCGAGCTCGTAGGGGTTGAACTCGTAGACCGTAGCGTTGAGAGACACGACCGTCTCCCCGGGCGCCCTGCCGTCTGCCACGAGGACGGGGAACGGCGTCTGCGCATCCTTGAAGTCCTGCGTGTCGGCGATGGAGGAGAACGTATACGCCGGCCCGCCGTCCGGAGCCCCAATGAGCTGGTAGGATAGAGCACGACCCCAGTAGTCGGTGATGGACGTGGGCCAACCCTCCTTCTTCTTCTGCACCTGGTCCACGATGTCGCCCCAGTAGTCGACCGTGTTCAGCGCCCCGCGCCCGCTCTTGTCCGGCCCGAGGAAGATGTTGCGGTCGAACCGCCACAGCGCGTTGTCCTTGTTGCCCTGCTGCAGGGCCGGGACGGTGGAGAAGTTGTTGGCGAAGATGGACCCGACGAGCCAGCCGCCGCCGGACAGCCCGGCCAGGTAGGTGGCGGACTGGAGCAGGCCGCTGATGGCGCCGTCCTGGCTATTACGGTTGTCGGCGGCGGAGAGGAAGCCAGCGCCGTTCATGAGGGCGCGGTACCCGCCCCCGGACACGGCGATGCCAATGTTGGGGAGGGCGGTCGCGTTGCCGCGGGCGGCGTCGATGAAGGAGCTCGCGTTGAAGTCGGGGATGTTGGCGTGCTCGAGGAGGGCGCGGAGCGGGTCGACGGTGTTGTTGCGGCGGAGGCTGATCCACGACTTCTCCTGGTCGGAGAGCTCGCCGGCCAGGCGGACGGACGGCTTCGTGCTGGGGCAGTCGACTACCTTGGGGGTGTAGTTGCCGCTGGGGGAGTCGGGCAGGGCGCGGAGGGAGAGGATGGCCTCATACTGCTGGATGGCGGCGGCTTCGTCGGGATGGACAGCAGCAGAGGGGGAGATCAAGGGGAGAGCGAGAAGCAGGATCTGCTGGAGGTGCACCATCTTGGCAGCTGTTGTTCGGAGGCAACGGCTTCTGGCAACGGATACCTGGACGTTTCAACGACCACAGGCTGGGGAGCGGACGACATTGTGGCGGCAAGGCAATACCTAAATATGTCTAGATGAGACGTGCCACACGCCCAAACACGACAATGGTCGGCGATATTACGTACCGGACCACGTCGGGGGTGTCAACCAAGATCAGCATGGCCGAAAGTCAAACCGTGCCCAGTGAAACCTTGGCGAATCACAGGGAGCGACAGACAACACAGCAACGAGTGGTCGACGGGACGTCGGGAGCATACCAACCCAACCAGGGCGAGCGTGTGGCTGGGACAGATCATCCATCTCGCTCATGCAATCTCCCTGCCGTTAGCCGGTACACAAGAAAGGCTGCTTCTCGTCACAAAAATTCCACCCGATGGGGAAATGACGGACGCGCGTGCGACAGGTTGGCTCGGCAGTGTCGGCGTATGGCAGTCACTCGCGTCATGGTGGTTCAAAATGGGCTTGTCCATTGCTTTGATTGAACTGACTGTCTTACATACACGGTGGGGAAGACCGCAAACAGGTACGCAGACACTAGCTGTCTGTCTCAAGAAGAAGGGGGTAAAAAAGAAGGGGAACGAAGAAAACCAGAGTCCTGCTCGCTCATCATGTCATTTGGTGTAACCCGCTCATGGATACCCAATCGAATCATCAGCTTTTCCCAAGTACAATTGCATTCGTGACCATCATAACCAACAATAACAGTTATCCGACAAAGATGAAAAATTAAGAAAACAAATTGATATCCCGTTTCCTTCCCTATGCGCCATCGCATCGTAGCCTAAAAAAAAAAAAAAAAAAGAGAGAGACATTTTGTTTGTTCTGTAATAGGTTGTATGCTGTCGGGTCCGTCCACATCCAGAAGACGGACCGCAGCATTGACTTTTTGTTGGATGGGGTTGGATTAGAAGATTGACGCCAAGATGTCAAGCGCCACCCGACGCCTTGGGGTCGTCCCTTCGTCCTTATTGAGTTCGGGGGAACCGGACTTGGGGCCATTGGCCTTGGCCGTCTCCTCAACGTTGCCGTCCTCGACATGGGCTACTTCGTGCGTGTCAACGTTGTCGAGGACGACATGGGCTGCTTCGTGCGTCTCAACGTTGCCGTCCTCGACATGGGCTGCTTCGTGCGTCTCAACGATGTCGTCCTCGACATGGGCTGCTTCGTGCGTGGACAGAAGTTCATGGGCAGACTCATATTCAGACCCTTGCTTCTTCGAGGTGGACTTCGACGCAGACACATGTGAATGGACGCTGTGGTGCTCCGACATGACTTCAGATGGTGGTTCAGATGACGAATCAGAGCTGATCGAAACCACTTCTACCTTCTTGGGTCTCTCGGCAGGGACTCTACAGGTAGGTGATGGCTGAATAGTCGGCTGGGCGGGAGTAGCACGGTCAAGGCTGCAAGATGATACACTAGTTGGAGGTGTCAATTGAGTGTTCGCCCTCTTCACTCTCTTCACCGTCTTCACCCTCTTCAGCCATTCCTGGATTTGCGAGTCCTTCCTGCCCCGATTGACCTCTCCTTTCTCTTCCGGAAGCTGAAATGGGTTGGGAGAAGCAGGGCTCTGCTCCTCTGGCACTGGTGCTGGTGCTGGTGGTGGGGGGCGGGTATCGATCGGTCGCCTTGATTGCGCGGGAGCCTCAGGTTCAGGCGGCGCTGGGTTACCCCGTCGAGCGCCAAAGGATGTTGGCATTCGCGACCGTTTCCTTGCGGTGATTGGGGACAAGATTACCTCTCCGTCGGGCGACACGACGGTCTGGTTCTGCAAAGCCAATGGGGTTGGTGTTGGTACCTGCAGGTCAGGCCGAGCCCTTTTGGCATTGGGCATTTCTGCATCGTCGCCCATCGCTCTCTTGGCCCGAGGTCGGTAGAGGCTGCTGGGTCCCAAGAACCTGGCCGCGCGACCTTTCTGCTGGGTAGACGCTGGTGTAGAAAGTTCCTCCGGGACTACGGGCTGTGGTGTTGAGCTCATGGCTGATGAGGGGCTCAGAGTGATGCAGTCCCCATATCGGGGTGCGGGAGCCGCCACATCAGGCCTCTGGACGGTAGGCCGCTTGGGGGCCTTTTGACGCCGTCGTGGTGGTCGCTGTGGTCGCGGTGGTGATGACGATACTGTTATTAGGGACATTGCTGGCGATGGGGCTCTTGGCTTTGGACCCCGGTTCGCAACCCTCTCGCTCCGCCGCGTGGGTTGTGGTGATTCATCCATGCCTGGTTGACCAGGGCGATGAAGCGAGGGCAGAAGAGGAGAGGAAGGAGAAGTGCGGGGCTTCGGCACTGCCTCTCTCAGTCTGGCAGCTCCAGAACGCACAATTCTGTGTTGACTGGGACAGCGAACTGGGCTCTGCCCGAGGAGGCTCAAGACGAAAAGACAGAAGGAAGGCAAGGACCAAGCAACGAGGGACGACGCCAGGTGCTTGCGGGTGATGTGCCCTGAGGTCTCTAGGACCGGAGATGAAAGGTCGAGTTTGACATCCGGAGAGAAAGCTGCTCTGATCTGGGGGTGCTGGAGAGGTGGTGGCACATAAGGTGGTACAGCTGCAACCTCTGCAGCGGGACAAGAGAGAAGAGGGCGGTATGTACCTGTACCCCACGGCACCTGGCCGTCCTGCACGGCACGGCACTTGACTACTGCACTGGGCCGACACTGGGCCAGAGCACGGCTGGCGAGTAGTGTGTCTGGACTGGGCTGGGCTGGCTTCGAGTGGCCAAACGGTCGAGGCGGCCCGCGCGGAGTTTTGACCTGATTTTGCGGGGAGATTGAGGTTTTGCTGTGACTGGCCCAGTGAAGGCGTTGCGTTATCGTGATTCCGCTGAGTCAGCCGATTGCCGAGCGCGATTCGCCCGTGTCGCTCCTGCACTTTTGTTCTGGGCTGCACCTTCCTCTCACCGGTCCCCGTTGTGGCTGGCGGAAAAAGCAAAATGCACAAGCAAAGCAAAAGCAATGAAACACCACGGTGATTGCCACTGCGCCTGCGATTGGCTGTGTGTCGAGTCAATTGATCCGGATGCGTCTCGAGCGGCAGAGTGGCTGGCTCTCTCTCTGCTCATAGGCCGAGCGGCAGAGCAAGTGCAGCTCTTAGCTTCCAGCTCCCAACGCCCGCCCGCACCTTTCGCAGCTCTCGCAGCTACCATAGCACCAGCCCCCCGCCGCTCGTCGCCTCTCGCCGCCGCCTCTCGCCATATCACAGGCTCGACGTTGCAGTACATGATGCATACCACGCCCATAGCCCTCCTCTGGTCTGGCCAGCCCATCATGCGTGCGCCCGTGCTGCCCATCTTGGGTCGGGCTGGCCCGTCAGTCCACTACCGACCGACCGACCAGGGCAAGCCGAAGACACAGCCAAGACCTGGCGTCCAACCACCATGAGCATCAAGTGAGACATCCCACTTCAGCTGCACCAGCTCGTCGAATCAGTGCTCCCAATCTCCACAGAAATCAATACGAGCGCAAGAGGGGTTATCGTCACATCCGTCTGCCTGATTGCGTATCCTCACATTGTCCCTATACATGGCGGTACGGTACACACTTTTCTCCCCAGCTGGTGAGACATATCATTTGTGATAGCTCCTTGCATCAATCGTCCCCTTCCTGGCCAACGAGAGCTACAGGTGTGACTGGCGGTCAAGGAAACTCTCTCGTCATTTCAAACCGGTGCTGTTTCACGGGAAGATTAGTCCTTCGATTCATTGCAGGACGACGCATCATCTATTCTCCGTCACGTCGCCTCCAGCCGAAGCCGACATTGACAAGCACAGGGCCATCGGATGCTTACCTGCATGCCCCAGCGAACAATTTCCGACGCTGCAGGTCGAGGCGGGGAGTGCACCAAATCATACAAACAGCCGAGCCCAACGTCGAGCCGTAGCACTTGTCCCCCTGGCTTACCAATTTGCTCTTGGCCAGCACAACATGAATCGCGTTGGTCAACAAAGAAGCCGGGAGCTTATGAACAGGTTCGCCCTATCAACACGGGGAGGGAGGGTATTTACCCCATTGTCCATCAGTGGGTACAACATCGGGGAAAATTCTCGCGGAACAGTGCCGCCTTCCTTCGAGATGCACATTCGCTGAAAGGCTGGTGGATCGGGCCGGGTGAAGGTTAGGTAGAGCCCGGATCCGGCGTTGTCTCCTCCGTAGACATCGAGCCATGCACGTGCCCAGTCAGTTGTCTCACGACACTCATCCGTTTCATCTGTTTGGTGGTCCAAAGCAACAAATATACCGTGACACGAGCATCACCATTCCGCACGCCTAGGCTAGTCCATCTTAGTCATGGCATTGGCATGTGCTCATCAACACCAAGCAACTGGACCACGATAGCTAAACTCACTATGGTGGATCATCCCTCCTCCGACTCTGCCGCTGCATGGGGATTCTACGGGTCGTCCGAACACTTTCGGATAATGATTCGCCTTAAGCTTTCCAACAAGCTAGCAATAGCCATGGATTGAGTTTTCATTCACAGCCGGCAAATCCGTCATCGGTTTCCACACCTTACCAGCTGAGCCAGAAGCTTAAACTTTGTTCTGGTCCAATCATGTGCCAGGCATCGCATCCGGAGACCTCGCTTTCAGCGTAGCCTCCATCTAGCGGAAGCTGGACGCCGCAATTCACACAATTAGCTTCGTTTATGTGGATATTCAAGCTTCGAGCTTATGTCTTTGGTTCAATGGGAGGGCGGGCGGGCATCTCGGGCCTTCTGAACTGCTTTCGCCAAGCGCCCGTTCGTTGAAGAGCTACCTACCGAGTCTACTTATTTCCTTCGCCTTCCTCTCGACCACTCCATCGGGACCGCAAACCTAGGCAGGAACGCTCGGCTCCCTCCATCAGAGCTTCGATCATGGAGCGGCTTTCTTCCCAGGAGATCTTACGCCACAGTGGTGATTTCTGCGCGTTGTGTGATTCCAACGCAGGTGCGCACACGCACGGCGAAAACAACGAGATCGTATACCTGCACGAGTTTTCCCAGCAAGCCACGAGCTCGACAGCTCAGCAAGAGTCCCAGCAGCAAGAGGCCCGCGACACCGTTTCCAACCTCGGCTCTGATTTGAGGCAGGGAACTCAAGCTTCTTCCAGCGGCCTGGGATCAACTTCGACGAGCGGGAATACGCACTCGGAGACCACGGGATGGGCAGGGAGGACAACTGACCATGGGGCGAACCAACATGAGGCTGCAGTGGTGCATGCACCGGCACTTGCTTCCCAGTCAGTGACTACCGAAGCACGCGCAGATCCTTCTCTACACCAAGGATCCAGCAATCTAGCTCGGGGTGCGGTTTTCGACGCCAATCAATCACAGCATGCGCAACATGATTCGCATATAGCTCACCAGCAAGGCCATGCGAATGCATCTGACCAGCAAGGCCAAGGAATATCTACCCATGCAGCTTCCAATGCACAGGCAGCGAGGTATATCCAGGATCCTATAGATAATGAACCTCTGCCGCTACCTGGACATCACTTTGGTGGATCGTCCCATCACCGGAAGACCAGCTCCGTGTATTCCGATCAAGCACTCCATCAATCGACGAGCAGGGCGACTCATCACGATGGATCGTTGCAGGAGGCTGCCCCAAGTGCTGCGGGAGGAAATGCAAAAACGGCAACACAAAACGGATCTTCAAGAAAACCGTTTGGTGACTTCTCGGATTTCCAGCCTGGGCAAGAACATAACACAGGTCATCCTGCTCTCAGAGATGAGGGCATCCAAGGGCAGTCGGCCCGCTTGCATTCAGCCCGTCTGGATTCCGACACCTTAGCCGATACGGCGATTGCCCCTCAACCCGCGCCGTATCCGCGCCTACAGCGCCAGGATTCACTCGTGATGATTGACGAGTCTGATCGCCGAGAGCTCCACCGACTTGCCACCGCTCGCTCCCACGCCCGAAGAGCTAGCATTGCAAGCATACCTGAAAGTGAAACGGCGCTGCCGCCAGAGGTGACTGACCCAGCTTTGGATCCCTCCAGCGGGAAATTTGATCTCTCGAAATGGCTGAAAAACATGGTCGGGGAGTTTCGAAAGGAGGGCCTGACAGTAACGAATACTGGCGTCTCCTTCCGGAAGCTTCAGGTGTCTGGTACTGGAGATGCGATACAGTATCAGCAGACTCTGGGATCGCTGCTGAAGGCGCCGTTTAGGCTTGGGGAGTTTTTTTCATTTGGTAAAAAGAAACCCAAGACGATACTGCACAGATTTGACGGCCTATTGAAGAGCGGTGAGCTTCTCGTTGTTCTCGGTCGCCCTGGCTCGGGATGCAGCACACTTCTGAAAACAATGACTGGCCAGCTTCATGGCCTGACTCTCAGTCAAGATTCATTAGTTCATTACAGCGGGATGCCACAAGCCAATATGATGAAGGAGTTCAAGGGCGAAACAGTCTACAATCAAGAGGCAAGGCGTCAAAGCCCCCCCCGTCCATCATTAACAATCACACTAACTGGGCTCAGATCGATAAACACTTCCCCCATCTCACCGTCGGCCAGACTCTTGAGTTCGCCGCCGCCTGTCGCACACCCTCGCACCGTCTCTATGGGTTATCTCGCAAAGAATTCGCCAAGCAAATGACCCTCATCGTGATGGCCATTTGCGGCCTCAGCCATACTTACAACACCAAGGTCGGCGACGACTATGTCCGTGGCGTCTCCGGAGGCGAAAGAAAACGTGTCAGCCTCTCGGAGATGATGTTGGCTGGTGCCCCCATCGGAGCATGGGATAACAGCACCCGTGGCCTCGACTCGGCCACGGCGCTCAAGTTTGTTCAGGCTCTTCGTGTCGCCGCCGACTATGGTATGAGCGCTCATGCCGTGGCCATTTACCAAGCGAGCCAAGCCATCTATGATTTATTTGACAAGACTGTCGTCCTTTATGAGGGACGCCAGATCTACTTTGGCCCCGCAAATGCGGCCAAAGCCTACTTTCAGCGCATGGGCTGGGAATGTCCCCAACGACAGACGACGGGCGACTTCCTGACCTCGGTAACAAATCCGGTGGAAAGAAAGCCTCGCCCAGGCATGACGAACACGGTTCCCCGGACTCCCGAGGAGTTTGAACGATATTGGCACAACTCTCCCGAATACCGCGCCTTGGACGACGACATTGAAAAGGATCTGCAGGAGTTCCCTGTCGACCCACAGGGCGAGGGCGCAACGCAGCTGAGGGAGCGCAAGAGTCAAAGACAGGCCAAGAACGCGTGGCGGAAGTCACCTTATTTACAAACAACAGTCAGACAAGTTTACCTCACGACCAGGAGAGCCTATCAGCGCATTTGGGGTAATAAATCTGCAACTCTCACTCAGGTGGTGCGTTGTCCCTCCTGCTCCATAATAAATATCTTGTGAACGTGAAAACTGACAGCACAATTTCTTCAACTCTAGGCCATGCAGGTCGTTCTTTCGCTCATTATCGGCTCGGTTTTCTTCGACACACCAAACACAACGGACGGGTTTTTCGCCAAAGGCTCTGTGCTCTTCCAGGCCGTTCTTCTCAACGCGCTGACAGCCATCTCGGAGATCAACAACCAATATGCTCAACGGCCGATTGTTGAGAAGCACAACTCATATGCATATTACCATCCAGCTGCGGAGGCCATGGCTGGGGTTGTGGCTGACATCCCCATCAAGTTCGTCACTGCAACCGTCTTCAACGTCATCCTCTACTTCATGGCAGGTCTTCGTCGCGAGGCTGGCAACTTCTTCCTCTACTTCCTCATCACGTACACGTCCATCTTCGTCATGAGCGGTATTTTCAGAACTCTCGCTGCAGTCACCAAGACCGTGTCTCAGGCCATGGCCCTTGCCGGTGTCATGGTTCTCGCGCTCGTCATCTACACAGGCTTCGTCATCCGCGTGCCCCAAATGCACCCTTGGTTCAGTTGGATTCGATGGATCAACCCCATCTACTATGCGTTTGAAATTCTTATCGCCAGCGAATTCCACGGCTCAAACTTTCCATGCTCCACTGTCGTGCCACCATACCAGCCTAGGATTGGTAGCTCTTGGATTTGTCCTGTTGTCGGGGCTGTCGCAGGTCAGGATACGGTGTCAGGCGACACGTTCATCGAGACCAATTACGAGTACTACTACTCCAACGTATGGCGAAACTTTGGCATTCTCATGGGGTTTTTGATTTTCTTCATGTTCCTGTACTTTATAGCTACTGAGCTGGTGTCGGAAGCAAGCAGCACCGCAGAAGTTCTAGTTTTCCGTCGCGGTCAGGCACCAGACCACCTGAAAAAGACAGACAGCACGCCACCCGTCACCACAGACCTGACCAAGAATGGGGGATCTTCTGAAGAGGCTACATCGGAACCTCAAGTCGCTGCCGCCATTGGCGCGCAGACTTCCATCTTCACCTGGCGTGATGTGGTTTACGACGTGCCCGTCAAGAGTGGCACTCGACGACTGCTCAACCACGTTTCAGGTTGGGTCAAGCCCGGCACCTTGACCGCGCTCATGGGCGTCAGTGGAGCTGGTAAGACTACGCTTCTGGATGCCCTTGCGCAGCGCACAACGATGGGCGTGCTTACCAAGGAAATGTTTATCGACGGGAAGCCGCTGGATGCCAGCTTCCAACGTAAGACCGGCTATGTCCAACAACAAGGTGCGTTTGCATGTTTCCTCCAGTCCGTCGTTGGTTAATTGAATCAATGCTAACTTACAGATAAATAGATCTTCACCTATCCACAGCAACAGTCCGTGAGAGTCTCGTGTTCAGCGCGATGCTGCGACAGCCGAAGACAGTCTCCAAGCAGGAAAAGCTCACCTATGTAGAGCAGGTCATCGACATGCTCGACATGCGCGATTTTGCCGACGCTGTCGTTGGTATCCCTGGCGAGGGACTCAACGTGGAGCAACGCAAATTGCTTACCATCGGGGTAGAGCTTGCCGCCAAGCCCAAGCTGCTTCTCTTCCTGGACGAGCCTACAAGCGGCCTGGACTCCCAAAGCTCATGGGCCATCTGTAACTTCTTGAGGAAACTTGCCGATGCCGGGCAAGCTATATTGTGCACGGTGCACCAGCCAAGTGCAGTGCTCTTTCAACAGTTCGACCGACTGCTGTTCCTTGCGGCCGGTGGCAGGACAGTATACTTTGGGGACATCGGGGCCAACTCGCGCACCTTGTTGAAGTACTTTGAGTCTCGTGGTGCGCGCAAATGCGGCGATCAGGAGAACCCTGCCGAGTACATGCTCGAGATTGTTAACAACGGAACAACTCCAGATGGAGAAGACTGGCATGAGGTGTGGAACAAGAGTCCACAATACAAGGTGGTGATGGAGGAGATTGAGAGGATACACACCGAACGAGGATCACATGCGGATATGGACGACGAGGCCGGCGCACATTCTGAATTCGCTATGCCATTTATTTCGCAGCTGTGGTTCGTGACGCGTCGAATCTTCCAGCAGTACTGGCGGATGCCTTCCTATGTACTTGCCAAGTTCTTTCTAGGAACGGCCGCGGGACTGTTCATCGGCTTCTCATTCTGGCAAGCGGACCCATCTCTTGCAGGAATGCAAAATGTCATCTTTGGCGTGTTCATGGTGATCACCATATTCTCTACTCTTGTCCAACAGGTAAGGCGCACTCGTTCACATCTCACCTTTTTACTGTGGTGTAAAGAAGCTAACGTGTCTCAAGATTCAACCGCACTTCCTCACTCAACGATCGTTGTATGAAGTTCGCGAGCGACCAAGCAAGGCATACTCTTGGAAGGCGTTCGTCATCTCCGCCGTTATTGTCGAGATTCCCTACCAAATCGTCACCGCCGTGCTTATCTATGCCTGTTTCTATTACCCCATCATCGGCATCCAGTCTTCCGCCCGCCAAGGTCTTGTCTTGCTTTTCTGTATCCAGTTGCTTCTATACGCCAGCTCGTTTGCGCAAATGACCATCGCAGCGCTACCCAATGCCCTGACCGCCTCATCCCTCGTGACGCTTCTCGTCCTCATGAGTCTTACTTTCTGCGGTGTTCTTCAGACACCCACGGCTCTCCCCGGATTCTGGATTTTCATGTGGCGCCTCAGTCCATTCACCTACTGGATTTCCGGCATTGTGTCCACCCAGCTCCACGGGCGCGCTATCGTATGCTCGGAAGACGAGACATCCATCTTCAACCCTCCATCTAGGACGACCTGTGAAGAGTACCTAAAGCCATTCCTTGAACAGGCGCCTGGTACGCTGCAGAACCCCTCGGCCAGGGAGGATTGTCGCTACTGCCCCCTCCGAGTGGCGGACCAGTACCTGGCAGGGAGCGAGATCTACTACAGTGAAAGATGGAGGAACTATGGGATCATGTGGGCGTACATTATATTCAACATTTTCATTGCTGTCGTGACATATTGGATGTTCAGAGTGAAGAAGTGGAATTTTGGAAGCGGTAAGAAGCCCAAAGGCGGCAAGACTGTTGACAAGCAGCAGGTGAATGAGAAGTCGAATGGCAATGCGTCGTGATGGAACCATGTTGCTTTTGGATGGGATACGGAGGGCATCCATTTGTATTCGTAGTATCATCTTCAAGATATCTTGACCGACTTCACGAAGCGGTCACATTGAGTCAATATATTTTGGGAATTCAATGAATTTGCACTTAAACTATTTATGATCGGATTATGTTAGAATTCAGATGAAGCTCAAGCGCCAGACGTCTCCCAGTCTAGTGTTATCATCGCTCAATCCTCCATGGACGACAATGTCATCTTGCCCACCCGCGCCCGTCGTCACATCCGCATCAAACCACCCCCGGGCCACCGGAGCATCACCTTCAGTCTCTACAATGTTCCATTTCCCCTGCTCAATGTCGTAGACCCAGACGTCCTTCAACATCTTTCCAGCACCGGCGTGACCAAGTGGGGACGGATCCCGCTCACCGAACATGGTGACCAGGTACGGCTTGCCCTGAACTTTGGCGGACAGCAGCGTGGCGACACTCCTCGCCTCCGGGCCGTCGACCTGGTCTGTCTTGTACTGCGTGCTCGACCACGCCTGCGCCTCGAGGTCGAAAACGTCTAGCGATCCCCCCTGCTCCGTCTTGCCGTCGAACCCGTGCACGCGATAGAGCTTTCCGCCGGCGAACGCGATCGACGCGCCGCCCCTCGCAGGCCCCGGCGCGGAGGGCAGCTCGGCCCATGTCCTGCTCACCAAATCGAACGCCCACAGGTCGGACAGGCGACCCGTCTCGGGGCAGCCCGAGTGGACGAAGATCCTGTCCGCGCCGTTGGAGGCGATGCAGTGGTAGCTGCGGCCGGCGGGGGAGGGCGCGTGCGGGTCGGACGGGGTGATGAGCGTCCATTCCGCGGCGAGGGGGTCGTAGGACCAGAGGGCGCCGGATTCCTCGAGGGGCGTCATCTCGAGGCCGCCGCGGCCGGAGAAGATGTAGGTCTTGCCATTGGCGGTGGTGCTGGGGCTTCCGACGCGAGGGCTGGGTGCTACTGAGGGAGTCTTGAGGCTTTGGGGTGTAGGGTCTAAGAGCTGTTAGATGGGGGGATGTGGATGAGGTGTCGAAGGAGCTTACCGTTGCCTTGGGCGAGATCAATCTGATGGATCTTGTTGTCGACGGGCTGGCGGGGTTGGAGCTCGCCACCGAAAATGTAGAGCTTGTTACTGACGATCGACGCAGCCTGGGATGATCGTTCAAGGCTTGCCGACGAGACAATGCGTGTCCAAGTTACTTTGTTGGGAGGCATTTTGATAACTTGGCGAATGGTCTTTGCTGGGAAGCGCATATAGGGTAGGTGGTGAGATCCGAGGTTGGTTTGCAATCAGAGCCTACGGCAAACGCGTGGTTTAAATGCATTTTACGGTTTATTACGAGGACAAATGTTCCAATTAAATTATCTGTTTCGCACTTATAGAAAGAGCCGGAGCGAGCTACAAGGCGGTTCCGCGTTTTCTTCTTCCTCCACTCCATTGCTGGAGCATGAGGGTGAAATCACGCATGACGAGGATCCGGGGATGCTCCATCGGAGGTTTCGGCGCCGATTACCTCATCAATTGGTGTATCCTGGCAAGCCTGGGAAGCAGAGGGTATTATGTAAGCGGATGTAAGTGGCTCCGTGCCCGTGATCGTCGCACTTGCCTCATTCCCCATTTTGATGACAAAGCGGACTTGGATTGCTCCGACCAGACGTGCGACTCTTCTACTGACCACCATTCATTGAATGCTGAGAATGTGCCATGCCGCCGAAGAAAGCATGCGACATCTGCTACAAGAGAAAGGTCAGTCTTGACTATCACGCGCTCTCAGACGCGCCTGTGTCGGACCATGGCCCCGGACAATTGCTGACGCCATCCAGATCCAATGTTCCATCCCTACCCCAAATTTGCCATGTAATTGGTGCAGCCATCATGACCTGCAGTGTACCTTTGATCGAGAGGTGCCAAGAGGCTCAAAATCTAGGTATTACGCCGAGCTGGCTATTTTGTTGAATCACATCAAGTTTAACCTGGAGATAGGGCAACGTCTGGCGAGATTAAGGCACTGTTGCGTCGTATTGACCAACTCGAGGGTGCCTTGTTAGCCACCCACGATGCGCGAAGAAGCGAGCCTTCCCTGGCCATGACGGTTCCAATCGCCGATGCTGGGAGCAGTAGACCGAATCTTCAACCAAGATCGCTTAGTCCAACGTCGCCGGGAGAGACAATCCGAAGACAAACCACTCCCTCGGGAAATGTGTTGGGGCATCATTGGTACTACCGGGGAATGCCTATTTTATCAGAAAGGGGCCGCGCATGGATAGCATCCAAAACAGACCAAGCGACGGCATTGGAGCGGCATCATCTGTTTGGATCTTCACCTGGACCGTTTCTTCCAAAGCCTTTCGGAAACTTGCGCGGACTCAATCAATTGCCCGACGAGGGTGTGACTCGACAAGTCTTGCAGTGCTTCCTCCAGTCGCACACTTGGTTGTTGTTCCCAGTAATAGACCGCATTCTGTTCGAGAAAACTATCTCGATGGCCTATCACGGTAACCAGGACCCAGTGACGTCGTGGGCGCCCGCAGCTGCTTGCATTCTATGTCTTCATTCCATATCCAGTCGATTGCGAGACGTGCGAGCTCTGGAAACCTCCGTAAATGATGCTCAATATGCGGATGTACTACAGATGTTCTTGCCTTACCTCACTAGCGAGGCAACCATAGAGAGCCTTCAAGCTCTGTTGATGCTGGTAAGACTTCCTCTATCCCAAGATATTTTGGATCTAACGCAGTGGCATATAGCAAGAATATAGAAGAGTTAGCGGACGATGGCAAAATGCAAATATGCTACATGCCCTTGCGTGTCGCATGGTTTGCGAACTCAAAGGTCACATTCAACATTCTGCCTCGTCTTTTGCGATGGGCGATACCGAAAATGAGCATCAGACTGACCACATTCGACGGCTTTTCTGGATTTGTTATGCTAGGGATAAAGACGTCTCACTTCGATCTGGGCAACTGCCGTCATTGGCTGGAATCTACTGCGACTTGGCACTACCGGAAGACTACAGTTCTTATTATGATCATTTCCTGCGATTGAGTAATGGCGAGGATACACAAGCTGACCAGGAATGCACTTTTGATTTTATTGTCCCAGGAGATGTCCGCCTAAGCATCATCGGAGAAGAAGCTTTCTATTTGCTCTACTCGCCAACGGCCTTGAAAGTGAACGATACCGAGCTTCTGTTGCGTATACGGCAACTAGATGATCAACTAGAGAACTGGAGATTAACTGTGCCCCCAAATTTTCGCCCTAGGCTGTCTATACCGCCAGATCGACCATTTCTTCCCAACAGAACCAAGGCAAACTTCCTGTCGAGTGTCTTTCGTCTGCAATTGCAACTGGACTACCATTATATGCTGACGGCAATACACACAACAGTGCGGAGATGTGGCTCTGAGTATTCGGAATCTGAGAGCCTGCCGGAGGATCTCCACCTGGTGCTTCATTCAAGCATCGACCTCCTCTTGGAAGCTAGCCGGTCAACGCTCATCCTGCTGAAGTTTGCGATTGATTTGCTAGAAGAGGAGGCGTTTTGGTAAGTATTCTCCTGAAATCCACCAGATGGAAAGATAAAATGTGTCGTACTAACTCTGTAAGGGATGTCGTGTTCTATTCTCCTGTGGCGGTCATGTCATTGTTCGTCGATGTCCTGATCCATCCAAACAGCGACCACGCACAGAGCGATATAGCAGCGTTAACCACAGCAATGAACATGATACAAACTATCCCCGCAGACAAAATTTCTCCAACTGAGGCTGAGCATGTTCAAGAAATTGCCGACTTCATCATGGAGACTGTAAGACTTGGCGGCAGGGCAATCTGGAAAGCAAAGCGGAATAAGCCTCCTACTCTGGAGTAGGCAGTTGATTCAAGGGCTAATATCATGAGTATCTCAAACCGTCGGCCACACAAACCTCCTCTACTTGCTCAAAACAAATGTATTGATATCCCACCCAAAATGCCTCTGGAGCCTCCCACCAATCGATCGAGCGATCTCGATGCTCATCTTGTTACTGGGATGTGGCTGGTGAAACAGCATCCTGCTCCTCCCCACGCTTGAACCTGGGTCGCCGTCTCGCGAAAACCCCCAGGCTGATCCGTACAATTGCTCTGCTGAAAAGAGGCCCGGGCCGGTCATTGCGTAGACAAAGTCTTTCCATGCCAACTCTCCACTTCCCGTCCCAAACTCGGGGTCAAAGAAGAGTTTGCGGAACACTTTCATCGCGCGTTGGCTTACTGGAATCTGTACGGGTGTCAGTGCATCTTCATCTGCTTCTGTGTCGGGAGGGCTTGGTGCCTTATCCGTCGGTTCCGCGGCCTGGCCTCTGGTCTTGATCTTGACTTTCTTTTCAAGTCGATAACCTGAGTTCTTTGTGGCATCATTATCATGATCAAGATATACATTCCTCGTGGGTTCCGGGGCTGATGCAGTCTCAGGAATGCATGGACTCGGCGCTTCGGAGACTGGCGCTGAGAGTTCGGTGGATGTCCATTCTGGGGTTCTGTGTATGGTGCTTGGCATCTGCTCAAGGCGCCGAAAGGGAGAGGCGTCGGATAAAGGGATGTAGTTGTCGGCGAGGCGGTCAAAACACTGCCAAATGGTGTCAACGGTCTTCTCCGCTCGGATCATAGCATTGACAGTCTCCTCGGACCTTCTTTTGGTGGACGGGTACTCAAACTGTTGATGAGTCGGGTCACAGAAGTGCGGTTGTTGCGTCACTAGTTCCTCGATCAGTGCCGCCCTCAATGCATTGGACATCATGGCTTCAACGGGACGGGGCTTCATCTTGGCCATCTCGGCATCGAAAATCCTAGACCACGGATAATACATCTGGAGCTGGTTGACACATTGAAATACGACGGATAAATCGCCCATGTACCTGTGCATGAGAGGTGAGAGGAGTCCATGAGCTCGTGGGTCGTTATGCAAGAGAAGTGCCACTTCATCCAGCCGTGCGGAAAGAGTAGGAAGTCCCACCACCTGGAGACAGCCGTCTCTCAGGTTACTGAGCGTCCTCACGAGTTTGTACTCGGCAGTTGTTTTATCTACCGACATCTTCAACTCGACATGATGAGATCCGCTATCGTTAGTGCTCGCCGTGAAAAATCGTCGGAGCGGCGGCGAGGCAGGCATGGCATCCCAGATCCTTGAGACGAAGGCGTAGGCCATTGCCCGAAGATGCTTGTGGAACTTGATGAGGGCTTCGAAAAGGGGCTGTGGCAGGTCTTTGAGCGCCGAGATGGACGGAGCATACTTCTTACGGAGCATACGTACCTCTTTGGCGCAGTCGTGGAGGAGTGCAAAGACCTCAAACTGCATGTAGGCGGCGACCATCATCTCTGCTAGCTGTGTGGCGTTCGGTAAGCATTTATTGGCAGTTTTGAGTGTGCCGGGGGCAGAATTCACTTTCCGTTTTGCCTCTCGAAGGCCTTGGAGAGATTGAGGATCATGGTCCATCTCCTCCCGCCACCACATCTTGAAGTACCCCGGGTCCTGCCGGAGTGCCCAGATGTGGTCCTCTGCAGAGGCAACGCATGCGCCAAGAATTGATTCGATGCGGTCCGTGTCGATATCGGAGGGAACAAGGTATGGCGACTCTTGAACCATGTGGCAGGGCGAGGCGAACCGATTTTTGTCCGGTTGGAGGTCGAGATTCGGCTCCTCGGGGACAGGCAGCTGGTCATTGATGAGACGCTCCCCGGGCACGTCGTGAAGAATTTCTCGGCAGCAGGCGACGAGAAATTTCATCATTCGGTCTTGCATCTTCAGAACGTGGGAAGCTTCCACCGGACCGAAGTGGATGTCGTTCCGCAGCTCGTTGAGCGGCGGCGGCACGGCGATGCTGTCGACGACGGTGCCGTATTTCTCCTCGTCAAGAAGAAGGACCAGCCTTCCGCTTTGCTCGCCGTCTGCCTTGTTGCGGCCAGTGTCGAAATTGCCGGCATCCAGACAGGCAAACTTGCAGGGATGGTTGCGGGCTCTCGCGTTGAGCAGGAGCAGGAGATTTCTGGGTTGAGCAAGATCTTCCTCGTTCAGAGAGGGCAGCATCACTGCGTCCCAGACCGGCTGGTGTTGAAGCAAAGCGGAGAAGCCACTCGCTCTGACGCCTCTGGACGGATTCATTGCTGCGGCGGCCAATTTGCGTTGTGCGAGCTCCATAGCTGGGATTTCAGGGCGGTGTCTCTTGGGCATGGTTGGGTATGCTCGCTGGAGGATCTCGACGCGTTGCCGGTTCTTCTTCCGGATCCAACGTCTCTGGATGGTGGCTTCGTGGCGTGTGACGATCGTCCGCAGGAGGCGGAAGCTTTCTAAAACGCTGCTGGATGATTCTTGAAGTCCGGCTTCAGTCGGGTCTGGCGTCGTTTTGGTGTCCATCTTGTGAGGGTTTGGGTCGCGCTCGTCAGTGGGATGTGTAGGCATGATGCTCTCTCGGCTAGATTCCGTATCAGCAGAGTTAGATATGTGGTTTCTCTTCTGCTGTGATGGGGTGGGAAGTGATGGGACAACAACAAACAACGTGGATGAAATGTGAGATGCGTGGATGAAGTCTGAGATGTGAGAAGAATCTGAGATGTGAAAAGAATCTGAGGGTGGAGGGTTGTTTTGAGGCACGGCAGGACGGTCTGTCCGGGCAGAACGCGCAGCTGCCAACAATTGTCCATTTGTCCATTGAAATCCGGTGGATGAATGGCCGCAGCCACTGGCTCTGACTTTAACGAACAATAGCGTGGGCAATGCTATTGAATTATTACAATATCAGCGAGGATCGGATTCGATTGACGCAGGATAATTCTTACTTTGTGTAGTCTTCAGCCTCCCAACAATAGCCGTACTTTTTTTACGAAGATCCGCCCTCGCTAAAGCCTGGTATGTACCTTGATTGAGCGGGAAAACGGGCATTGTATGTCCCTCAAGTCATAAGGTACACATACTCTCACCCTGCATACGACGGCACAATGAAGCATATCCCGGACCCCCTCCTGCCCGTCTGGCCATTTACATTTGTTTTTCGAAAGGGAGGATTAGAAAATGCAAATGGATGCCCCGATATGTTTTTGTTTCAAGTTTATTGCATCGCCATCTTCGACAATAACGAGGTTTGCACCTTGGTGCCAGCCTTGAATACAGTTGTACACTCTATTGAGCAAGAAGAACAATGGTGAGTAGGTAACCAAAGAAAGCTCACATGATTGTCACACGAGCGCAAAATCTTGCATCTTTATCAAGAAGAAATCCTCCTTGCTATTGAGATGTCTGCCATGTCCAGCTGTAGATAAGGAGTCTACCCCCAGAGCTTAGAGCGCGAAGGCGTTTTCAATTGACTGCGCCGCTGAAGCGAAGTTCACGGAGGAGTTCTATACTACCGGCTATCCCATACCCATTGGGATATCGCCCTTCATCACGATCTGATTGAAAACATGTATTAGGCTATTTTTCTATATGGGAATGGGTTTATGAATATGGAATTCCTATGCTTATGTTCTCTGTCAGTGTACGGCGTAGTGGCTCGTCAGCCTGGTATTTCCATTTCTACGTCAGGGCTGACGGTTGCATACACAGCCCTCCTCCTGCGCTCCGCTATGGCTTATGGGGGGCTGTTGAATAATGCCTTACTTAAGTATAATACTGCCATCTTACTGGGTTGAGATCGCTAAATATATCTATATCTCTGCTAGTGCAGCACTGCTGACGACAGGGGTTGTTCAGACGATTCTGATAAGTCTTTGCGATGCTTAATTTATAATCCCCTCACTCCAGGCTCAAATTCTCAAATTCTGTAGTTCTAATCAAGTCGCAACAGCATACTTCTGCCCAGTCAAGCCCTAACAGTCAGCAGCGTTGAGTCAATATGGCAGGCGACTCTACTGGATCCCAAATGCAATTCCCTCGCCTGGATCCAGAAAAGGCTGAAATTCGCGTCTTGGAGATCCAGTCTGGGGACAAGGATGCTCCGCTTGAGTGCAAATATCATATTGTCAACCTCGCCGACTTGAATTTGACTTATGAGGCCCTTTCCTACGCTTGGGGAACCCCTCATACAGATAATGATCGCCTATTAAAGATCGATAATGGTCATGTTCATATTACCTCAACTCTCTTGGATGCCATCCAGCATTTGCGGCTTCCAGATCGGAATCGGTATATGTGGATCGACGCGCTCTGTATCAACCAGGCCGATGATGAGGAGAAAACCGTGCAAGTCGATATGATGGATCAGATTTACTCGAAATGCGAACAATCAGTTGTCTGGTTAGGACATCTAGGTGACGTTCAGCCTTCAGATGCCGAGGCCGTCTTCGACTTGCTCTACTGGATGGCTGGCGAGAAAGAGGAGCCTGCATGGACAGGAGACAGCTCCAGATCTAAATTCATTGGGCAGACTTTGAAAGAGTTCATGCATTTGCCGTGGTGGTATCGCATCTGGACCGTCCAGGAAACGATTTTACCTTCCAAGGCCACCCTCCTCTGGGGTCACCTCTCGATCGATCGAACGACTCTCTACAAGGCTGCCGACATCGTCTTTGATGATGACTGCCCCAACATCCCAAGCGAACTATTCGCTGATAATGCTATGAACGATTTAACGTCATCTATGCGTGGATTGGCCTTCTCGCAGAACGAGGGGCTATTGCAGCTTTTCGTTCGATGGAGGTTCCGGCACGCCACGGACCCTCGCGATAAAGTCTACGGTCTCATGGGCTTCCGCGAGGATTTATCGCTGCCGACGGTGAAGTCATGCGACTACACGATCGACGTCAGGACACTGTTCAAACGTATTACCGCCGATATAATTCGTGCCGAAGGCACTCTTTTGCCGCTGATTGGCCGTCGCGGGGAGATATCCGATCTGGCGAGGCAACCTGAAGGCTTCCCGTCGTGGGTCTTTGATTGGGTTGAGCCGGTAGATCCAAGCCACAAACTGTCGGAGTATTGGATACATGAAGCATGCTGGGGCTGGTATGACTTTACCCCTGATGCGGGAATATTTGGAGTAGGAGATGGGCTGAAGATGATTGGGGAGGATATCCTGTGTCTATGCGGACTGTACGTGGACAAGGTGGCGGTAGTGGAGAGGCCCGACAACGACCGGTCTGAGGCAGATTCCGGGTCAGAAATGGCAAGGAGTCTCAGCGTGGTGGAAAGGTGGGAGGAAGTGGTTGAGAGGTTTCAGAAAGAACGGCCAGGAGTGCTTCGTCGTGGCTGGGTTCGAGAGCTCTGCAGCCTTGCAGCAGGGAGGTTTACACCTGATCAGGACGACACTGGCGTGATGCAAGATTTCATTTACGACATGGTGCAAGGCCAATCCCTGTTTATCACAGAGGGGGGTAAGTTTGGCATTGGGCCCAAGAACGCACAGCCAGGACATGAAGTATGGGTGGTTGGTGGTAGCAGGTTTCCCTTTCTCCTCAGCCCTGTCGACTCCACAGATGGGGCTTCCACAGATGGTCTGGATTTTACCCTTTTATCTGATTGCCTAGTCTATGGGATCATGTACGGGGAGGCTGTGGAAGGTAGAGGACATGAAGAAGTGGAATTCAGGCTTCATTGAAACGGCAAGCGTGATAAACGAGCTGTCTAGAGCGATATAGCGTCGGCATTTTGGAGAATGGAGCACAGATAGACATGTATATGGAGCCATCATGAATCATACAATCCTTTATTAGAAGGTTCATTCACGTTAGGCGACTAATCGAGGAGTCTTTCTATTTATTTACATACAAAGCGTTCAGTTCACCATCATCTTAATCGCTCTCATTGAACGAGCTGGTAAATTTATAGCAAGAAACTCACTCCATACATGATCATATTGCGCGTATTACACAGTTAATTCCAACCACAATTTGTCTTCGTAAAGAGATCTTCCGTCTGACCTGCTACAATGGCAGATTGTAGATGTGGCTCCTCTGGTAGTCCTCTGCGCGCTGGATTTCCATATCCATAATATACTCTCACCAGCCAAGATCCGCTCGACCCTGGTGTCTTCCTTTATAACTGTTTCAAAGGAATGCTTAACCAAATCAACCTTGTTCCACTCTATAAAATAAATCTGAGTATCCTGAGAACACAAACAGCTTCTATCACCAAAAGTCCATCCGTCTCCTAGTTATATAGTGAGCTTTTATTATATAATATAAACAGAAGATCATAAAGTACCATGAAATGAAGTGCTACCTAAATAAGAGAATCTGCATTTTAATAAGTTTCTGGCATCCCGAAAGCGTCCTAGGTTCAGATAAAAGGCAATAGTAGCCAGTAATGCTAAAGGCCATATGATGGCGAGTTGCCTTCCCATGCAGCCTTTCAACGCGTATTTTTCTACTGCAAACTCTTATCCATCATCACTGTCACCGTCATCGCTCCCACTGGCATTTTCCTGTCCATCAGACATTGATCCGCATGGGTGGGTCAGGCGCCGTGAAAGCAAGGCTTTGTTAGATTCGAACGGATACAGCTAATGAAAACTATTTATTCAGGTGATTAACATGTGTGTATTTAATCTCATGTGGTTGTGTGCTTGTGTTGTTGTTACCCAATAACCACAATAACCCTGACGTATCAAGCCGATTGCCCCTCCCTCGCTTATTCAAAACTCGGGAAGTATCGTCCTTACTTTTATACTACATGGCTAGGTAGCCCCCTGAAAGTCTCTACGATTACATGTCGATACTTCTTCCAGTGAGCCTGTGAATGGGGACGAGTGATCCCATCGCATGCTTTAACAAGACGGTAGCTAGATGTCCAAGCTTTTCAGACTCCTCTGTATGCATCGTGGTTATTGAGCCGCCCTCTTCATGTGCGATCACCCATCCGTATCGATTGAATGGCGTCGCCCAGCGAGTTTTAACGAATTCATAGCGTGACATCTCTACTATCTTCGCAGGCAACCACCCTGGAAGCGTACACTCAGCAGAGAGCAGGCGATGATTGATTTTTCCTGGATATCATGGAAGCTGTGCTTCAGCTAGTTTCATCATCCATAGGAAACCATCAACCTTTTGCCCTCTTTTCATATTTTCTGTTGAAAATACACTTCTTGAAAGATGCGTCTTTCTATGAATTTACGGCAGCTTCCATAGGTCAGGGAATTATTTTCATGGTATATGATGCTACGATCAATGGGCCTTTTGTCCTTTGCTGGGTTGATTCATGTGGCGGGTTGTTGGCGGGTACAGTGCTTATCGAGTCCATTCACTGATTGTGAAGGGCTGGAAACATGGCCCAAGCATGGATCATTGCCATTGAAGGGGTCACAAACAGCCCAACTCATGAGCATTAAAACGACGAAATACAGCTACTAGGGTCATATTTCCAAGTGTGGTGGGAGGGACTGATCTGGATCAAAGCTGTTGGTCATTCATCCCGTACCAAACAACATGGGTATCCGCATGGGCGAACTGTTAACTGGTAAAGAGAAACACTTAGGTACCCAAATTGTACTCTTCTCAGCCGGACTAGTAGCTCCGTCGATGGTAGTCAAAATCGCTCCCTGTTGTAGTTCTCACGACTAGGGATTGTGCAGGCTGAACGAAGAGGGCTGCGTTTGAGGTAATCTCCCATCAGGCTAAGTTGAGGATTTGGTATCTTATGCTAGGCTAATATGTTCACCCGGTTAGAAGGAATGAGATGAGTTGCCAGAGGCTTGGGGAATGGATGTGGTTGATGGCTTGCGCGTTCATACGGCCTCTAATTGTTTTAAATCAGCTTTTGTTATTATGACCTTCTAGAAACCCAAGAGATCTTTTTAAAATTCTTAGGACCATGATTTGAAGTTGCAAAACTGAATTACGCAGGGTCGGCTTGCCTATTCATTGAGGTTTGCACCTTGTAATTAGCCTATGGCCGGCTGCTGGCTCCATTGACGTCTTCGGCAAGGGGGTTTCTGCCTCCGTCCCGTTATGAGCCCAGGCGAATCATGTTTGGCGAATGACCTTTCTGTCTAGAGCCACTGCCTAGAATTAGAAGGGGCTTGCACTGGCAATTTCATGCACGTGGTGCATAATTTTGCCAAGCCGGTTCCTCTAGATCCGTCACTTCTTGCCTTGTGCGAATCTCAGCGTTGTAATTAGTAATGTAACTACCAATAACACGATAGCGTGACTGAGTTTGATCATGCTCTACTGAATGGGGCCCCCTTCTTAGATCCGCCAAGTAGCTATACGGGGTTTAGACCTGCTTAGGGCGATCAGCATTACGAGAAAGGAAGCAAGATGCAGTTTCATCTGGCGCCGAGGTAGCATTTTAACGGAGGAGTAGGAGAAAGCTTCATCTGGTAGTTTACGGGTCCCAGGGTTCATATAAATGAGTTTCTCTTTGTCTACGAAGCGAACTTGAAGGCGTTGGAACCCAAGCTTTCACTGCGCTTCCTTCACCAAGACAAATCATCTTGCCGAAGGAGAGTTTCCGTTACTTTTCTCTCACCATGAAGCCATTTCTTGTCTTCCTCTTCGGAACCCTTGCGGCAGCCTTTCCTGTCGACTCGATTGAGCTAGATCCTGAACTGGCCCTCCGCCGTGTTAACATCACTGAGCGCATGCCGGATCTGGAGGAACGTCAGGCATCAGCAAGCATCAATCAGTTGTTTAAAAATCGTGGCAAGGGCTACTTTGGTACTGCTACTGACCGTGGCCTGCTTCAGAGAGACAAGAATGCAGCGATCATCAACGCAAACTTTGGCCAGGTCACGCCTGAGAACAGCATGAAATGGCAGTCTTTGAACCCATCTCAAGGCTCATACAACTGGGGCGATGCCGACTACCTGGTGAATTTCGCGCAGCAGAATGGGAAGTCCATCCGGGGACATGTGAGTTCTACGGACCTATGCAGACTGAGCACCATTGACAGATCTTACAGACTCTCGTTTGGCATTCGCAACTCCCTCAATGGGTGGCTAATATCAACAATGCGGATACTCTACGCCAAGTTATCCGCACCTACGTTAGTACCGTGGTTGGAAGGTATAAAGGGAAGATCCGCGCATGGGTTAGTTCTCGGCCTCGGCTCTTGGATGCGCCACATCAGAAATATGCTGACACTTCCTAGGACGTGGTGAATGAGATTTTCAACGAGGATGGGACACTCCGAAGCTCCGTTTTCTCCAGATTATTAGGGGAAGAGTTTGTTTCCATTGCATTTCGTGCGGCCAGGGAAGCCGACCCCTCCTGCCGGCTCTACATTAATGACTACAACCTGGATCGTGCCGGGGTCAGCAAGGTCAACTTGATGCGGTATTACGTTGACAAATGGATCTCCGAAGGGGTTCCCATTGACGGAATAGGTCAGCATCTTTGAACCAGACCACTGAAAGTTCCATGAAGAATATGCGTGACTGACCAAAGCTGAACCAGGAACTCAAACACACCTTGGTGCTGGTGGAGGTGCTGCTGTCCAGGGTGCACTTCAGCAACTTGCCACTGCAGCGGTGACAGAAGTAGCGATTACAGAGCTTGATATCGCCAATGCGCCGACCAGTGACTACAATGCAGTTGTGCAGGGATGCTTGAATACGCCAAAGTGCTACGGTATTACTGTATGGGGCATCAGCGACAAGGTAAGTTCGTCCTGATATCTGCTTAATGGAGGCGAGGAAGCGAGCCAACAATTCTGAGAAAAAGGGCACATAAACCGCGAAAGTGGCCTGATGAATCCGAGGGGGCCAGGGTGTTTATAGGCGGAGCAGCCAGCCGGGAGGGAGAAATCGGGTCGCAAGTGGGTATTGGCAAGGTTTCGGTTTTTGCCTTCTCCTACTCTTACCATTTGTTGGGTCCGAGACTGAGCCAGGCCACCGCGGCATCTCTATTCGTAACGGGAGAATCGTACCACTGGAAAGACTAAAAAAAAGTCTTTCGGTAATCTCTCTGCCAGCCGATGTGTTTCTGTGGAGATTGGGGGAGGACTGGGAAGAGCCAGCCATCGAGGCCCTGACCATCTTGGCTGACCGGACATCCGCAGCCGTCGCTCGCCGATTGGCCCAGAACATTGTTGGGGATGTCAAAAGAGGATCAGCCCAACGGACCGGGAAACCTGTTACGGGCCAGCGGCGTAATCATAGGCAATGAGTGCAGTGGCAGTGGTCAACAGTTTTGCCATATAATAACATGAGGCATGAGGTTCAGACCAAATCCCAATCTGCTTTCAATCATCTACCTAATTCTCTACAAGAGTTTCTGGGTCTGCAGCGCGACCCTTTCCATTATCCCTCGATAGTAGGAGCGGCGGCACTTACAAAGATTCTGGTTACGACAACCCCTCGTTTGTGTTATCAACAAGGCAGCATTCACCATGTCGTCGCAGGCCTCAGCTGCCCAGCAGGCTGCAGCCTTCCCTGATGGCACCGTCGACTACGTCCCCCTCCGAGAGAATGGCAAAGCCAAAGCGGCAACTCACAAGAATAACATCCACATCTCCGAAACGCCCATGACGTTATCCAACTGGTACAAACACGTCAACTGGCTCAATACCACGCTTGTCGTCTTCATTCCCTTGATTGGGCTCCTCGCCTCCTACTGGGTTCCCCTCCACCTATACACAGCAATCTGGGCCTTTGTCTACTACTTCAACACTGGTCTAGGCATCACTGCTGGTAAGCATCCACCCGAAAGCCATGCGCTTTCCCCGTAAATACTAACCTGTGATAGGTTATCATCGCATGTGGTCGCATTCCGCCTACAAAGGAAACACCCTCTTGAAGCTCTACCTCGCAGCAGTTGGCGCCGGCGCCGTCGAGGGATCTATCCGATGGTGGTCCTACGGACACCGAGTCCATCACCGATACACCGATACCGACAAGGATCCCTACTCGGTCCGCAAGGGTTTCTTCTACTCCCACATTGGCTGGATCATCTTCAAGCAGAATCCCAAGCGCCAGGGCCGAACCGACATCACCGACCTCAACGAAGACCCCATTGTCGTTTGGCAGCACAAGAACTACATTAAGTCTGCCGTCACCATGGCTTTCATCTTTCCCGCTGTCGTTGCCGGCCTTGGCTGGGGTGACTGGGTCGGAGGTCTGGTCTACGCTGGTCTTCTTCGGGTCGGGTTCGTGCAGCAGGCTACCTTCTGCATCAACTCGCTTGCTCACTGGATCGGCGAGCAGCCCTTTGATGACCGAAACTCACCTCGCGACCATGTGATCACTGCGCTGGTCACTCTGGGTGAGGGCTATCATAACTTCCATCACGAGTTCCCATCCGACTACCGCAATGCCATCATCTGGTACCAGTATGACCCGACAAAATGGTTCATCTGGGTTTGGAAGCAGCTCGGGCTCGCGTACGACCTCAAGCAGTTCCGCCAGAACGAGATCGAGATGGGCCGTGTCCAGCAGTTGCAGAAGAAGCTCGACCAGAAGCGTGCTACTCTTGACTGGGGAATCCCCTTGGAACAACTCCCCGTCATCGATTGGGACGAGTTCGTCGAAGGCAGCACCAAGAATGGCAAGGCCCTGGTTGTCATTGCTGGCGTCATCCATGACGTGTCAAGCTTCATTGCTGAGCATCCTGGCGGTAAGGCCCTAATTAAGTCCGCCATCGGTAAGGATGCCACGGCCATCTTCAACGGAGGAGTTTACTATCACTCCAACGCTGCCCACAACCTCCTCTCGACAATGCGCGTCGGTGTCTTGCGAGGCGGCTGCGAGGTCGAAGTATGGAAGCGGGCACAGTATGAGAATAAGAATGTCACCTATGTGAATGATTCGGAAGGTCACCGTATCATTCGAGCAGGAAACCAAGTGACGAAGATTGATCAGCTTGTGGGAAGCGCTGATGCAGCTTGAGATTGATAATGAACTAAAGAAACAAAAACGAATGTATACATGAACGATTAGCAAGGATATAGCAAACGAGAACCTGAGTGTAGCGTATTAAATCATTTCCCAGCCCGATTGATCGGAGCTTCGACTTTAATTATTTTTCAAAAGCCAGCTCACGACCCTCACGTGTCTTTTTAAACTTACCCTCCAATCCCTCTTAACAAAGTTTCAAAGTTCATGTAAGAAGAATCCGGATCAAGATCCTTTCCATCCAAACCGGCAATGCTACAATTCTCCATGGTTGTCTCCTGCGTTAAGGCATCACTTGTCCATGTCTATGAGGGCGGTCTCGTTAATTGATTCGCTAAATTCTTCAGACACAACATTGGTGATAACCCTCAAACCAAAAAAAAAAAAACCGGGTTGTTTTCGGCAGGGAAGCTAATGCTAACACAAGGCAAAAACGGAACTACTAGCATTGTGTCATTGTCGTTCACTTTTGAACCATCTTGCACCTCTGCCATAGGGTAGCTCAGGGTTCTTGATGGTCGACCTTGCAGGCCCCTGCTCGATGAAACGCACAGCTCAAGCCCCTTGCTCCCCACGTCAGAAGCCAATCACCAATGAAAACTAGATCATTTATTAAGCGGGATTACATATGCATACAGGATCTTCAACCCCGTTTATCTCCGTGCATAAGCACTAGACTTGGTGCGTGTCTTGCTCTGTAGTTGTACTTATTTAATAAGGGGTTCAATCCATCTCTCTGCCCTTTGAATAAATACTTGTAATCATTCTTTATGGTACCCCTTGGTTACTCTCACATCAGAGCCCTTGCAACATAAGATACTGATTGCGCCGGCTGATCTAAAATGACCAACTACTGTCTCCCCGTCGTCCCTCGGATCATACTGGGCATTCTTGATCCACTGGCTATGTATGTCAATTCTCCTTTTTGTTCTTTACGGTGCCTTGATTAAAGTAACTAACACGCGGATCAGAGTCCTGACGTCTGTTGCTGCAATTTCCGACTCGGCGGGTTTCTACGTGAGTCAAGTACCAAAACCAGTAGACCATCCTGGCGAGATAGAGGTGTACACGCGCGTGATTTCTCTGAACATAGCTGCTTTCCTGTTGAGCATTGCGGCGACTCAGGTAATCGGCGTGTGGGTCAACAAGAGCGCATCCGTGATCAAATGGCTCCTAATTTCCTATCTCCTCGCCGATATTCTCTTCCTTTACTCTGCGTACGAGGCAGTTGGGAAAGACTACTTCTGGAACCCGAGCCAATGGACCTCTAGTATGTGGGGGTTGATTTTCACGGAAAATTTCTTCAATATCACAAGGATATTGAGCGTGTTGGGAGTGTTTGGGCCTTTAGGTAGCACGAAGCTCAAGGACTCTTAGGCCTTTGGTTGGTTATTTCTATGAAGAGGGTGGAGAGAGACAGTATCGTACGTTGCTGCTGGCAAGAGTATGTCGATATTTGGAGGTGAAGTATCTCGTTACGTTTTATTCATGTAACCAGGGATAAAGAGTCGTGTGAATGGAAGTTTTAATTCTTAGAACGAGCCTAGCGGGCATCAGATTCCACATGCTATTGACACGTATATCATGTGGCCTATTTCCCTATTCGTTTATTTCGGGGATCCGACACCACCTCTCTCGTATATGGTATATACCATCTCTCGGACAGTTATTCTAGAACTGAAATGCTCCAGCGCCATCAACGAGGACAGCGGCACAAGAAGCCACATACCAACGGGCATCCCATGATTGGAGGCACACCTGCCCCGCAATCCTCAGGCTGCACAATCCAGAGCCATTATGCCCCTTGGCAATTTCTGCGCTCCCATTCTAGTGATCATGAGGCGGCGGTGGTCCTCCAGCTTTGAGAGGGTCATCAGCCTTGGGGTGGCCACCAGGCTCGCCGAACTGACCAGACTCGGGGGGCCCAGCTTTGTGCATGCCTCCTAATTCTCCCGGGCCACTGCCTCTCTCTCGGCCACCGCATCTCCCTCGGCCACCGCATCTCCCTCGGCCACCGCACCTCCCTCGGCCACCGCACCTCCCTCGGCCATAGCCTCTCCCTCGACCATAGCCTCGTGATGCGCCACGGCCTCGTCGAGGACAATCAAATGGTGGGGGGCCACCGCGTTGAGCATCGCCCCGTTGTCCGAAACCTGTGAATGGATCGGCTGCGTTGAGCTTGGCACGCGGCGCGAGAAGAACATCATGAACATCGAGCTCGAAGTCCCGCCCATCCAGTTCGTCGACGCGGTTATGGTCGTCCAGTTCATGGTCAATATCGCGGCCAGCAACAGGCTCGCTCAAGTCTCCATGTGAGAGCTTATTCTCGTCGAGTCCGCGGGCAGCGTCAGGAAATGCAAGGACGCTGCTTGTTACGGATAACACAAGAGCTGCCGCAGCTCCGACTCGGTGGGTGACAACCATGGTCAGGAATCAACGAAAAAGGGTAGATGAAGTTGTAGGAAGGAAAATAGTGAGAGGAGAAGAGAAAGATGAAAATAGTAAAAGACACTGCAGCAGTGGAAGGCGTCTTATTAGTTCTGGATGTTTTGGATTGACTGATTAGAATGGATATAATTTCTTGCAGACAAGAACACATCTTATATACGTGTTATTACGGGTGTGAGAGTTCGAGTAGCTGGACTCACTTACCAAAACTAGCAATAGAAGATGCTATGACGCGGCATTTCAGCATCATGAATACGAAGGCATAAATAAGCCCTGCTAGCCTAAGCCTACAGTCATACAGAAGGAATTCTGTGAATCTTAATACTGATTCCATTGCCATGGGGATGAGCCGCTCGTCAGATCATTATTGATCCCACCCTCTTTCATCTACCGAGCTGGAGTTCTGCCTCTCTCACACAACTTCCTTCGTACACTCACCTTCTATCTAATCTGAGAATGAGCTCAAATCAGCCCAGTGAGTACCAGTATATATACGTATTCATCTCATCAGGATGTCTCCATGTCCTCGCTCGAACGACTGAGGCCAGAGTATGTCCATGCACTAATGTCGGCCACTATTGATCTGTGAGGCTGACCAACGACTTTAATCCAATCGCCAATTTCCATCTAATCCGTGTTTGAATCTTATTCAGAAAACCAGAACGCAAAGGATCACCTTACCAACGTGTCCTTGGTGCGGGATCTGAGCCAACACGTACCTAAAATAGCAAATCACCCTTCCGTTGAAGAACCAAGCTGGTCTAGACTTACCAGTCAAGGTATTTTCGGCCAACAACAGAGCAGCTCCTATGCCTGAATGAATGTTTTCTTTTGGGGAAAAAAATGAATGCCTTTTCTCGGTCTAGCTTATAGTTGCTCGTTGAAAATTCAAAATCCGTCCGACGAGCAGCAAGAAAGGTTTCAGCTACCTAACTGCCCCCGGCTTGAAGCAGACTCAATTAAGTAAGGCTGGTTCTAGACGGGGAAAGTGTCATAATATTTGGTCCATCGGGATTCAATAACTTAGTGCGCGGCAGGCACATCGCGGCCTAGTAACTGAACGACCCAGTAAAAGGGTTTGACTTAAAGCAGAAAGGCATAGTCTGGCTCTGTCATGGCAAGTATATTGATATGCTAAGCGTAATGTTGGGAGCATATTGTTATTTTGTTGTCTTGCTCGATCCTGTTTCCCTCTCATCCCAACAGGGCCAATCTATCCCAGCCCTTTTCGTAAGACGCATATTAATTACCAAGACCAGGTCATTCAGTAGCAGACTTTGTCAATTTCACAGCTAAACACAGTAGAGTCTGAACAGAAAGCTCACTCTCTCGGTATTTGGAAAGAAAAATAGTATTGAATGAAATAGATGCTCCCACCGCTTACATGAGTTAGCAAAATAATTCTCCTAGGTTTTGTCGCGTGTAGATTCATGGCTTTGAGCAATAGACGATGAATTTGTAATTCAGTGAGACTAACACGGGACGAGAATATCTATTCTGAGAGCGGTCGGCCGCCCAGAGTGGCGCTGCCATATTTCTAAATATTTCCACGGTGGCTGTGCAGTGGTGCTGACTGGGGGTAAATGCATCGGCAGTCGCTGTGGCCGGTCATCGTCAGCAACCGAGTTAAGCCACAGCAAGTCTAGCTTGCGCTAAATGGTGACTTGCTTGACCTGATACGGTACTCCGAATGGCAAGAATGAGTAAGAGCATTCGCGGGATTGACTCCGCCGCCGCCGCCATCTTATCGGAACCAGACTCATCCGGGAGGCGGTGTTTTAGTGCAGCAAGATGGCTATTTTGAGATTGGAGATTGGAAATGCTTCTCAGTCTAACGGATGGTGAGAATGTATTTAAGAAGCTGGGCATGATCGAGATCAAATGTTGCATTCACACCATCATCCGCATCAACATTCAACAGCACTTCATCAATACCTCATTCTAATTCCAATTTCTACCTTCGCCTATACGATCCATCAGGACCTTTACTTCTTCAAATCATATAACCATATCTTCATAATCGCACACCAAAATGGCCTTCACTACGCTATTCGCAACCGTTCTCCTTGTCAGCGGATTAGCCACGGCCGTCCCGACACCAACCATCCGGGCAGTCCCCTCCACCACAGTGAAGCTGACTGGAGTTACTCATTCTGTTACGGCCGGTCTTGGTGGTCTTAATTTCTCCCCGGACAATGTCGTTGCCGATATCGGCGATGTTGTCGAGTGGCACTTCCTCCCGCTTAATCACGCCGTCGCGCAGTCTTCCTTCGCTGAGCCTTGCAAGCCACTCAACAACGGCACCGGCTTTTACTCTGGCTTTCAATTCGCCACCAAAGAGAACCAGGCCCCTAAGGTTTTCCAGATTGTGGTGGAGGATAAGAAGCCCATCTGGTACTACTGCCCTCAGACCAACGGCAACCACTGCCAGAAGGGCATGGTCGGCGTTATCAACCAGAACTTTGATAACCAGCTTTTCAGTCTTGCTAAGCACCGACAGCTTGCTGCTGGCACTGGCGTTTCCATCGTCCCTCCTATAGTTCAGGGCGGTGCAGTCATCCCTAACCCTAATCCCAACGGGGGCTTTTGAACGGAGCTTGTCAATCATGATCACGGAAACTGCCGACGAGGCTTGATATAATGGGCGGCATAAGATTTGCATTTTATAGACGGTGTACAATTCATTGTAAATATTTTGGCATGGATTTTACCTTCTTTCTTGGGCTTGGAGTTTTAGATCTTCATTAGACACTTAGAGTTGATTATCATACATTTGCATAATTCTGACTCAGTTCCCAGAAATATGCTTTTCCGTGTTTTCTTTCTGGATCTCAGCTTTCTCAATCAGATTTAGGTTTGCCCTCATTCCGCATTTACTTCAAGTCGAGCAAGTGCGTCATGTGCTTCATGGCGAACATGATAGTCAAGCTCATGGTTGTGGTTTCAGTGCAGCGTAGACGCTAGCGATACTTGGGTTGAGGGATATTTTTCTACTGCCATGCTGACGACAAAACTAACAGAGTACAACCTCAGCCGGCCATTAAAGCTCGTATGTCCATTTCGATGTGATCATCTCAAGCCGATGAGACTAAAGCGAGACTATTCAAACGGGATGCGATCCCGAAAGGAACTGGATTAGACTTCCTCTAAATAGCCAAGACTCTCTTAAAAGAGGTCTAGTCGAAGATTCAATTTCAGTACCCTAGGAAAGGGCCATTGACCCTCTCAAAGTACACTGATAAGGTATGTAGTGAAAGAACTGAGCCTAGAAGCGGTATTTGAGTAGCCAAACTACTGCAAGCCATAGCATCTTAAGAAAAATTTAAATTCCCGGAATCTCAACAGGACTTGAGGTTGACAAGACGAACAATGTTTTTAGGTTCAAACTTTGAAAACCAAAAGTAGTAATTACTACCATTCAAAGATGATGCCTTAACTACCGTTTCCTCTACTCATCTGCAAAAAATCCTCCCACCAGTCTCCCACCCTACCTTTCTTAGAAACTTCAAGACATGACGTTTATTGACAGAGGTAAGAGGATTTTGTGGGCTTAATATGTGTGTTTGGAGCAGTCATAGGGTAAGAAACCCCTGCCATCATATCAAGGGGGTTGATAAGCGGCTTGGCATATTGACGAGGCGGGGTTTATGGACGACCACTGGACACGTCACAATAACCACTTTCGTGGATTTGGCTGTTCTTCATACTGTCATAAGGAATCTATCCGCACCGCCGAGAGTATAACCATCCGAACATTTATCAATCGATACAATGGCCGACTATAGCCTCTACGATGCCACAGTGCCTCATGCCATTTCAGCTCTTAATGCCATTCTCAGCCTTCTCGATATGCTTCAAGCTCATGCTTCGACCGCCAATGTCCCCGTCGAGAACTATATCAACGCCAGACTGATTTCAAACATGTATCCCTTTAATTTCCAAGTCTTTATGGTCTGTCGAATGGCAAAAGACATTATTGGCCATTGCCAAGGCGCTGAAGATGTTGCAAAGAACTTCGGCTCTGAGGAGGAGAAGCAACTAGCAGAATTGACGACCCTGGAAAGAATGAATACACTGGTCAGGGCAGCATTGGATGTCGTCAATAACTCGGATAGAAATAAATTCACTGGGAGGGCGGGAGCGACGATCACATTCAACTTTGGTCCGGACAAGTACATCACGTCTACGGTTTCGCAATTCATCGGAGGTTATGGATTACCCAACATGTATTTTCATCTTGTAACAGCCTACGACATTGTTCGTTCTAAAGGAGTACCTGTTGGGAAGCAGGACCTATTGACGCCTTTTTTCAATCAGCAACAGATTTCTCCCTAAAATGTCGTTTCTGCGGTGCAACGCACTATAGGAACGCAGATAAAGACAAACATCTGGGGTTCTTAGTACACAGAAATAGCTTGGATTTGATAGAAATTTAAAGAATCTTTCTGCGGTTTGATTCGGGCCATAATAGGCGAGACCTGAATTCGGGCATAAATCAGAAGTATTAGCGTAGATAATGCGCTTGTTCTCCCCTGACTTTGCTTGTACAAAGCCTCGACAACGAGGGCGCCTCTTAATCCTACTAGGTAGTCCCAAGGTACTATTCACCGAGTCCCCTGAGCCGTTGAGCCTTTGAACAATTTTGGCATGCTGATCCCTTGAGACATCTCCAACTAAACAGCCAAAACAACAAATTTCATCACACACAGAACTAACTTCACTCAAAATATGCCGATACATCACTGCAAGTGTGTCAATGATCTATCGTTAGTGAGTCACGCGAGTTGGAATGCATCTCTACTTAAATGCTAAATTCTACCTAATTCGAGGAACCAAAATCGCGAAGCAACCTCCGTAGCCGCCGTAACTATGTCCAGTTTGACTTTTTTCTCTGATGGCACATATATCCCTATTGCGAAAGCATGATACCTGTAGAATATTCCGTTTAGAGAAACGAAAACCAAGTCCCTTTATAAACATACACTAGTAGCCAACAAACTCTACTTAGATCACTAAACGAACCCTCGAGCGGCCAGCAATCAATCTGTTCCCTAGGAAGCATTGCACAGCTCACACGATTCGCTTTGTCTGGACTTTGGGGCCGCACTGGACTATATCCTTTCCATCCGTACTGGTCATCCACCCGCATGCTGTCCCATGGAGGCTACACTTTGGGGATATTAATCTTTATTCTGGTTTTGTTATAGGTAACAAGGTGTACTTACCGGGTATTCCTTGTGACAAGGTCTGTCTTTAGCAGACCTACGGGTTCCTTTGGGATCTTTGAGCTCTTTGCACTTTCCATTACCCATCATTCCTGCTGAGCATGTCTGGGAGTATCTTATCAGTATCTGTACATCTGGAGATATAGGTACAATGGACTTACCGGCTGCTTTTTCTCCTTCCCTGGCTTAGAAATGCCTCCGTTCCCGGAAATGCGCCCCGTCTCCTTCTTAGCAGGGCCAGCCTTCTTGGCAGGGCCAGCCCTCTTGGACAAACGATCTGCCCTGTTTGAAGTCTTCTCAGGGTGAGCTCGAAATGGGGCTCTAAAAGCTCGGTCCGGGCCTGCGTGGAACTTTCTGGATGGGGTATTTGAATGACGCCCATCACGCTGCCTGACAGCCAAAGATCCTGAGATCAGGAGAAGAAAGGTGGTGATGAAAAAAGAAAACCGCATTTTGAATATGGTCGAAGATGGGGGTCTCAATGGTGGAAATCAACAGCAGACTGGTGTATGAATCGGATGGGTGTTTCTCTGCTGAACAGACTCTGCAAGAACGACGGAGCTGGTCTTAAGTAGTAAAAACATTTCCAATTGAGGATTCAATTGTTGGTCGCGGTGCAATATTATCTAAATTGAGAGGGTAGGATTAAGTCCCTGGCGATATTAAAATAGGTCCTCAATGCGACAGTATGCAGTCATTTTTTAGAGCCAACGAGCAGTAACAGGCAGCCACCTAAGAACACAAAATATCTCGTTGGTACCATCCCCTAGCCATACACAGAGCTTCGAAGAAAACAGGAATCGAAACAAAGCTCAATGGCTAGCAAACAGAACTAGCTATAGAACTGGGAAATGGCCCTAAAACGTTTCCGAAGCCGATAAAAGCCAGTGTAGTCTGTTGGAGCGCGGGAAGGCGCAGCAAGATTAACAATCACCGTTCACAACCAACACAACCAACCAACACAACCAATCCATTGGCTGAAACGAAATAAATGTAACATTGGAACGGGACAGGGATCTTATGTCCTGATTTTTCACCCGCTGCATCACGCTAAATAAAACGAAGGTCAGTTATTGGCTGATTCTGTACATCGGTTAGCGTTCCAAGGCATTTTTGTTGGTTATCACAAGATACCAGAAGGCATGCTGACAGATTGGATGCCCATTCTCCGTGTAATACCACGTCCAGGTGGTCTGATAGAATTTGCAAGTAAAGGGGATGCTGGTAGACATTGGTCTTGACATGTGGCCATGTCCCTTGAAATTAATTGAAGCAGCCACGTCCTAACCTCACCTACCATATCACTAATAAAATGATATAACGTATTTAGGGATCGTCGCTGAGGACATTTGTGAGCCTCGGAGGGCTGGTTAATGCTGAAATCATCTCTTTCCTTTACGTGTTGAAGCCAAGGGTCAACATTAAGACTAGCCTTTTCGATTTTTCCCTCTGCAAAACTCGGACAACGCTGTCCCTCATCTCCCGCTTCCTTCAACCTTGGTCCCAGACCCACAGCGAAGCTAGAAATTCTACCTGTTTTCGTCCCTCCTACAAGGCGGATGAATCTTCCTACGCAATAATAGTAGTCTTAGTGTAAATATTTTTATAGTCAAAGTTGGATAACAAAGATCGTCTCACGTTCTCTAGATTAGCGGCCGATGATAGCCTCTACCCGACCAACATCCTCCTACTGTTGATATTGATCCTTGGAAGGTGATAACATCCGTCTTAATGCCCTTGTGCTTCGGGATGAATTAATTATCTAGGTGATTTCAACGGTACTGTGGTCTCGAAGACTTGGTTGTTGATGATCGTGATACATGATTAGTGCAGACTGGGTTGGTCAATCTAGTAAGTCTAATGAGGTTAGGGATGACAGCTGTGGGATTAGATGATCGAGAGGAGCCAGAGTTCATTCTGGAGTCACCTCAGCGGAAGAATTGTGATGAGGAACACCACTTTTGTTCACCCGGAACCATGTGTATAGCTCACTCCAACTGCCCTTTCTCAGGCTTCTTCACCGGAGTCGAGCGCTAACCCTCCATTACCGTTGCAACCTTTTTTAGCCCAAATATGTGAGCTTGAGTGTCTGGCTTGGCCCAATGATACTCGTGCTCGGGGCGAATGCTATGCTTATCTGTGTCCCTTTTGTGTAAGGCAGAACCGTCTCCCTATCGTTTCACTACGATATCTCGCCAAGTTCAAAGACGTGGTTGAACTACTTATATATTACAGATCTCACGGGGAGAAAGAAAAACTGCTGTAACGCTATTATAGCAAAATAGGTTCAATTTCATGCTTCCGATTGTTCTGCGACTCTTTTAGACTTTGCTCCGGACAATAGATCAAACAAAATAGGCCACATAAAGGATATCAATCCACTGGAGAGTGCGAAAGCCTGGTCCAGATCCGTTATTGATAAATTTGTCCGGGGTAAAAACAGGTAGGAAAGCTTCAGTTCAAGTATCATCTCATACCAAGTACGACACATATACCAAGGTCCATAAGCACTCATGGTGATAACGAGGATCACAAATGGTATACAAACCCACTTGATCCACGTGATATTTGGACTAGAGAAGTATGTCAATCTCGACCTGAGGGCAAGCAAGAATGGGAAAGAGATTGGAGAATGAGTATTCCAAATAAAGTCAACAGCTGTGGAGAAAAAGACGAGCGTCAGGTATAAGTTGAACAACATGAGCGCTAGAACTGACAGGGCGAAAATAGGCGAAATAAGTGCCGCGTATATTCTGGTCAGAGGCAGACAGCCGTGTAAAATGAGGCCAACCAAGACCTCGATGGGAGATCCCACAGTGCCGCTGCTGTCACCATGGCGGTTGAGCTTAACCATCAAGGCGATTTTCACAGCGCAGCACCACGCAAGTCCAGCCGTGAACAAAACATTTTTCATAACAGGGCTGGGCTTGGTCGGTGTTAATAAGCCAAAAAACAGTGCCGTGGCGCAGATATAGAAGAATGAATCCTGAATTCTCAGGGCCGGGTTCATTGCCAGAATTCGGGGGTACAATTCCGCGTGGGTAGCAAGATGTGAGCCGTCGGGGGAATCGTATGGCAGAGGTATCCCTTTGTCACAGCTCTCGCGGCAGGATAGCAAGTTCTCGGTAAGGTATTTCTCGTAGCCCACAGGAAATCCATTGATCTGGATGAGGAGATGGCCGATCGCGATGATGGGGTATGCCATCAGTGCGAGAAATTCGATTGAAAGCCCAAAGAGATGGGACTTTCCCTCTCGCTTCGCAGTGAGGGAATTAAATATATAAGCCGCTATGCTCAAGTACCAGCAGGCTAGAGCGCCAGGGCCATAAAACCCAGACACAAGGGTGTAATAGTCTGATGCTTCATTTTGCGCCATGTCAGCGGGCGGCGCTCATGACAATGAGGTGTAAAGACTTCGATCTCGCAAGTGGGTGGGCAGCTTGTGTCGAAAGAATACTACATCCAGATGCCAGTCAGCCTTGCCGTTGGAACTTATGTTGGTTACATAAGATTCTGCCTTGAGCGCTACAATTGGGAGACATCTCTCGCCGCAGCTGATGAATATTACCTGGACTAAGGGGGATTTTCTAAGAAGCAAAATAACTCAATTTTTAAGTAAGAACCAATTAATCGTCTCTCATGTTATTTCTTGGATTCCCATCTCGAACAGCATGGCCCAGAATCAAGCAGAAGAACCACAGCAAGGACGGAAAATAAAAATGGGTGCTCTTATTACGTGTCAGAGAACTACGGATAATTACTTTCCCATAAAGAATCCAGGATACATCGGGTTCACAGTCACGATGAAACCCAAGTAAAACCATCCAGAGGCATCGGTTGCACATATGGAGCCCACGGAACGGCAGCCATGCTCCAGATCGTTCAGCTGGTTCTAATGAGACGAAGCCCATTTAGCAAGATCTATCCAGTCTTCCACTTTTCGAGCCTGTACATAAATCGTTCCGGGGCCCTGGACCTCAACGAAACTCGGCTTCTTCCCGCCGAGTTTGACTGGCGATAGCGAGCAGTTGGTCCAGGCCGCTAGGTGGCCAGTCTCAACAATTTGGGCCTCGCCTGCTCCGAGCTATTGATTTTATTAAAATATGCATTTACACTGGCCTTCAATGTTCCCGTGCTGAAGAGGAAGAGGGGGGATGCGTGCATGCAGCCTAGAAGAAGTATGTGGAAGTGGGAATGGAATAGCTAGACTTACATCAACTCGATCAACAACACCGTAGGTCCTTAACCAAAAAACACCTTTGCCAGAAAGCGTATAATGGTTGAATTCCTGTTCGTGAAACATCCCGAGACTGAACTCTTTCTTGACCAGATTGCCGTTTACCCCTGCAGTGGAGGCTAGAGTT
Organism: Clonostachys solani; assembly: GCA_902141235.2. Lineage (NCBI taxonomy): Eukaryota > Fungi > Ascomycota > Sordariomycetes > Hypocreales > Bionectriaceae > Clonostachys > Clonostachys solani. The sequence continues at coordinate 227,933 of CABFOC020000053.1, forward strand.
AACGATGTACGGACTGACCACTGTTGCTTGTCCGTCGCACTGTCGATGGGAAGAGCGATGATATCTCCAAGGATATCAGGGCCTAGCGTCACGGTGCCGGGACCAGAGAAGGTCATATATTTTGTCCACGTATCGCGCCCCTCCGGCGTGAGTGAGTATTTGTCTGCAGAGTCCACCTTGACGCCTTTGGACATATGAATCAATGACTCTATCCGAGAAGTCAAGCGACTGTTTCCATGAAGGGAAATGGTCAAGGTGGAACTAGCGTCGCGGTGGTTGATGGTGTAGCTGCCGCCATCAAAGTGCCCAGCACGTCCATATTGCCCGGCACCCTGAGATGGCCCGCCAACTTGATACGGCGGCGGTTGGGTCTTTTCCGAGTACGACATGATTGATGGACAGCTTTGTTCTTTGTCTGATGTGTGGAGGGAGCATGGGCTATTGCCTAGGTAAGTGAAGAAAAGGGAATGGCCGTCTTGTTTTCAAATGAGACGAAATCCATGGTGGATACAGGTGGCCACGCCATCAACATTGGCGAAGGGTTGGCATGGCTCGTTGTCGGCTTGGCGTCAGCGCTATGATGTGTCCTTCTCGAGTGTTTTTTTGTATTCATGCTTGGCAGAAGAAGAACTCCACCGTCCATTGACAAGGAACGCAGGTACTGAGTAGCGTGAGCCGATGGAGGAGTTCAGTTCGCATAAAACCCTGTGCCTGTGCTTGTGAATCCTTCTTCTCCATGCCGGTAAATGAAGGGTGGAGCTCTATCCCTTCCCGCGTGAAACCTTCTAGCCGGTTTTTGCATGGTGCACCGTCCGGCTGTCGATGGCCCCCAACTCACCTTGATTTTGTTTTCCGTCGGTAATATTCAGCTTCGCTAGCATGGGATAACCTTCTCTTTACGCCATACGCAGATATAAAGGTATGTTTTGGCAGGTAAGATAATGTACCAAAGCCGTCCGATGAGTCCACAATTCACCCCATGTTATGTATGTATGCTCCATGAAATCCAAATATTAATAAAGAAACTAAAGGCTCCGCCCAAAGTAGCAATAAAAATAGAGTCGACGCTAAATCCGGTGGCATTATCGCACATTTCCTTGTTTCTTCCCATGTTGGCCGCTGCTTGGCCCTTTTTTACCAAGACCAATCGTATGCAGTTGCAGAGATGCCTGAGCTAGCCGTCTGATAATCCAAGTCATTCAGAATCCAGGCAACAGGAAGCAAAGGGAGAAATTGGCTGACTGGTGATCACAGTAAAGGCTGCAAGGGAAGGGAAATGAACTCACAGACAGGTGACTTTGATAGACCATTTCGAACCCATGTTGGATGCAACAAAGCCCTTGTAAGACACCCCTGTGTCCTCAGATAGACTTGCCTCGTACTCCCACCACTTGTGTCTCGGCAGGAACTAACATGGGGTGAGAGATATGGTGTGAAGGGCATCCTTTGTTAGGCTTGACTCTGTGAGTAGGTGTCCAGAAAACCAGGGTGCTTATAATCACTTCACGCTATTCATGCTGGTTGAAGAAAAATTATCTCTATTCGAATAAAAAACTTCTAATCGCTAACCCTTAATAGTACAGCTCCCGGACAAGGTCCTCAAAGGCACGCCTGTCGAGCTCCTCCACAGCGCGCTTGCCCTCGCCTCCACCCATGGCGGACTTGACCACGTTCTTGATGGTGCCGTATGTGGTCGCGATGGTATAAGCGGCATCTAATCCATTACCAATGTTCTCGCCGATGTTAGGGCTAAATCGGCCCTTGGCGCGCTCCTCCAGGTCACGCTCCTCGAGATAGTCCTCGAAATCACGCTCCTCAAGGTAATCCTCAAAGTCGCGCTCCTCGAGGTCTTCCTCGAAATCACGGGCCTCGAGGTCTTCCTCGTAATCACGGGCCTCGAGGTCTTCCTCGAAGTCACGCTCCTCAAGTTCCTCGTCGAAATCACGCTCCTCAAGTTCCTCATCGAAGTCACGCTCCTCGAGGTCATCCTCAAAATCGCGCACTTCGACATCCTCCTCCACTGCACGCTCCTCATTGTCACGTTCGGACATGACAAGGCCGGCGATTGCGTTGCCCAGGTTGAGAGCCTTGAATGAGTTGTTGAACATGTTCTTGTGGAAGGCTCGTGCCTTAAGATCTCGCTCCTCGGACTCAGTCCCGCGCGCGGCAAGATCAGCATCGTTGACATTGCCGCGGATGGGAAGAGCGACTGCGGTCTCAGCAATGCTGAGGGCGACAGCGGCGGTCAGAGAGAGTTGCTTGATGGAGACCATTTTGAAGAATTGGTAAGATTATTAATGGAAAGAGGTATAAAATAAAGGATTAGAGAATTGAAGATGTTCGGAAAGATAAAAGATTCAACAAAAAAGAGCTATTGGCCAGCAATAAAAAAATTATTTAATAAAAAGGTGGAAAGAAGCGAAAGAGACCAGCTCTAGGTGTTGAATATTGTTTTTATGGTTTTTGTGATGAATGAGAAGAAGGAAAGGGGACTTGGGCAGAGGAATGGTCTCCCTTTATACACATTTCCAATGCCTCCTCTGGAGAGCCCAGTGTCTGCAATTATTCTTATCGTTCTATTTCGAGATTCTGTCCGGTCTCTTGAGCCAAGGATGAGCTTCCCTCGCCGTCGGGACCGTGAGAAGTTCAGGGGATGTGGGCGAACCACCCCGTCGGACCCTGTAAATAGAAGTTAACTAAGTGGAAATCTCTTTTCGTGAATGTTTATGCACAAAACAGAATGGTCTTGCATGATTTCACACAACCCCAGGGATCCCACGATTACCTCCCCCCTCCCCCGCGAACTCATAAATTATAATTATCTTCCCTTGTATGTACATAGACATAGGCCGGTCGTCATGTTTATGGTTGACGAGGACATGGTCACTAGTCTGGTCGGGTCCTGGCTAGTAGGGGTAACGATGACTGCCAAGATTTAGGAACTTCGACGAAGGAAGTCTGGATGTGAGCATCGGGGCATCCCTCCTCTAAAGGCCATGACCGAGCCATGTCGGACCCTACGTATTAGAGTTTTTAGAGTCATAGATGCCTGTGCCCGGTCTAAACAATATTGATGGTTATCCTCTGTGTTTGGTAGGTTTAGTTTTAGATATTGACCACTATCGCGTGGAAGAAAATCCCGTGGTGCCGTCACGCGAGCAGCCTCATCCAGGGGTTACGGTTTTCGCTTGCTGACGGACGGCCAAAAAAGCATAAACAAGTGCATGCCGGTAGTGCCATTTAGTGGAGATGCTCACGGTTGCCCACGTGCTTACGTGCTGATTTTGCCCGTAGCTGAGCGGTCTAATGAGGTCATCTTGGCACTGCTGGGATTTTGGAACTGCCGGCATCTCGGAACTGCCGGTGGTGTCCTGAAACGCTTGGCCAATAACTAAGTGGACCTCTAGGAGATTGTGAACCGCCACATCCGGGACAAGCTTGACAAGGTTGAGATCCTTATCCAAGCACACTCACTTTGTTTGAACCGTCGGGTTGGCGCCTTCTGTCTTCCATCAAGACTGGTGAGCGCTGTGGACCTGATCAGCTGTTGCGATGAGGCCCTGTAGCCCGGATCCAGTAGTCGGCGGATACTCCAACCATGATAACCTGGCCTGCATACATTAGATTGGTAGGTATACGTAACTCCCTGACTGCTCATTACCTAGCGGAGACACCAATACCGGGGTGTTCAACCAATTGAACGCCTCGAAGGTTAAGAATACATGGAATTTAGCGGATGAGCCTCCTAAGATAGAAGTACCAATAATCCGACCGAGTGCAAATTGCGACTTGGCATCAATCCGCTGGCCTGTCTGACTGATGTTGAGGCGAGCGATCAGTGTAGATCTCGAGATAAGCCCTCGCTGTAGACCTGAACCAACTGTCTTCTGTTGCTATGAGCGATGTATCTATCTCCTTGGTGTAGCCAAGGTGCTAGTATTCATTGTGTTGAGATGTCGGGTCTGGCATCTTCCGTTGTTGTTTAACTTTATACCCGAACTCTCTTCCGTAGCCAAGGTGCTACTTAGTATGTAAATTAGGTATTAGAACATACCTATTAATAGTTACAAGTTGATAACTAAGAGCAGTACTTTATTTTTTGGGCTTTGTGCTGGGTGATGACATTGTTTCTTGTTACTACACAGAAATAATCAATCTCTAACTTAATTCAACTACTGCTAATTAAATACCTGAAAGATTAGCATAGGATTCTTAAACCAGGAGGGAAGATACCGGCCTAACACATTAGCTACACCGAGGAGATGTAGAGTCTTCTTGTTATTCTAGGGTAGGCGTAGTTATCGTTCCCTCAGCTTATTCAGGGGCAATGTCACCTCCCGTGCCCGCCCACTCGGGAATGAGCAGTCAAGGAGATCTGTCTTCGGTTAAGAAACTTAAGATGAGGGATCACTTTGGGCCTGGGTGAGCACTGAGCTGTCTACGATGTACTGTGTAGGCGGCTTAGATGCGATCCCTTGAACTTAATCCGTAGCAGCATAACGCCTCGTCACGTCCACAGCGATCGCTCATTTGAACAGCACACAGCTAGGTCAGGACCAGAAGCTACAATTAGTATTGACGCAGATTTGGCTTGATTTCGTTCAGTCTTCGCGTATTGAATCGACCGTGCATGTGCTAAATGTAGGTGTCAAAAGTACGTTGTGATCCATGTAGACTGGGGGCTTTTCTTCTAGCTCAGTGCTTACTGTATTAGGCAAATGTGCAAAAATGTTTATTCTAGCTGCTTGGGTTATCCCAGCTTTTCCCTTTCATAACGCTATCCACTTCGCAATTCAACCAATCCAAGTCATTTGCATTGATGCCAACGCTGCTAGTCGTTACCTAGGCATTCATGGACCCTGAAAAGGAATTCAAAATTTCCAGCTCTCCTAACGAATCCTCTGGTCACTCACAGACTCTTCTGACTATGCTCAACATGTGCATTTCTGAAAAAGGCCTAGTATAGAGAACAGTTCGGTCCGTTAGATTCAACAGACTAATGCACTCAAATTTACTCTCTAATTGGCGATACTATATTACATTTAATCCATCCTTTCTGAGATAAACAGCCCTTCTTGGTCCAAGTATGACTCGTATTTTGAATAATAGCATTATGGGATCTCCCTGTACCGTTCTTGGGCCATGTCATATCTCTCCTGAGATCCATGAACATACAACGATTTTGGGTGGTACCAAGCGAAGATCGCCGACACAAGGAGCATTAGGAAGGCATCGAGAGTGTAAACATAAATCTCCTTTTGGAGCAGTGCCCCGCTGTAGCCTTGGGCATACTCAATCAGCCGAAAAACTGAGCGCACCATGATGAGCATGCTTGCAGCATAGAGGATATACAGAAACGTCTTCCATGGAAGGAGTGTCCCACGTGATTTTACCGTCGGGCGTCTGTTCATACGAATGTGGAACAGTACTGTGACGATCATGAACCCGCCGAAAAACACGAGCTGAATACCCAGGCCTAGCATGATAATGGTATTTCCCGTATCTTGACTAGATTGGGAGCTGGAGGCCGCAAGCAACCCACCACCTAAAAGAGTTGGCTGTTAGTATAGGTCGCGCATATGAACTGCCGTGGAGAAAGAAATGATACAAACCTCCACCTTGTCCAAAAATCGACAAAACATCTCCCAGCAGAAAGAGCTTTGTAAGCCACCTGGTTGAAATCAAACAATTCTGCTCCCCATCAATCAGCACCACAAGTCGCCCTAAAAGCATATAGATGGATGCTGCATAAAACGCCGGGCCCAGGAGAATCAGCATGCTCTGGATGATATAAGGCATCAAAGTCCAATCCGGAGTCTGTTTCGATGAGTAGGCTCTCGCGGCGTAACCTATCGTCTCAACTGGACCAATTATCAGCTCCCTTGCCTGGGGTGAGAGATATATGAGAGTAGATTTACGTACACAGGCAACCCACAATGAAAGGTATAAAAAACCAAGTCCTCTTCTTAAACAATAGCTGAATATGGCGGCCTGACGCGATGCCAAAGAACGCAGCGAAAGCTACGGCGCCACCGAAAGTAGGGGTATAGTGGTACAACTTGAAGCCTCCATCATCGTCAGCTCGAAGTTGAGTATGCATAGCTGAAACTTTCTAGAAATATTCTTAATATGCACTGTAAAAAGGAGGAATAAAGGGAGGTGCAAAGAGAATGGGAAACTAATGCCGAATTGAAACGCTCAAGGGGTGGTTGATGAAGAGAAAGGCACGCCTGTAAAGATTTGTCTAAAATCTTCAAGTAGATCAACCAGCTGCATTATATGTTACGGTCCGAGAAAAAATATTTGTTACTATCTACGTTTTGGTTTTGGTCCGTGTTGCTGTTCCACATCGGATTCAGCCACCGAAGCCGAGATACCAAATTGCGCAGCTTGAACACAGCCTCAAAGTGACGACTGCAAAGGCTGGGAGGAAACCATGGCTGTTTCATCAACTGTGGAAAACATGCGAAAAGTCTATTACACCGAGACGTGATGAGGCAAGACACAAAAGACAGCCCCAAACACATAATTAAGGGTAGCCGGCCTGAGCGACCCGAGCGATGGATCGGGTTCGCATGAGGTGGGCCAGTCTCTTGGGGTAATGCGAGCTCGGCAAGCTCGGGTTGAGATGATCACGAGGATTGAGATGCAGTACAGTGGGTCGTAACCGAGAGCCAGAACTTACGTATCATACTGAAGCGGGATAGCTTCTCCTGTAGCCACATGGATCTTCGGCTCAGACATCGAAACGCTTGCGCCGAGCCAGGATAATGCTTGCCTCCGCCTCGTCGTTGCATCAATAGAGAGATCCGTATCGTATCTCGATGGAAATTCCACTCCAATGGAACCCGCTCTATCGTCACTTATTTCCCGCCTAAGCCTTGATGTTAGCGGACCGTGTTGATTGTTTGAAGTATAATAGGGTGCTGGCTTCTTGCCATACTGTGGTCCCGAGTACATTTATACGTAATCCCTTGCTCCGTCTACGGGTATCTGTCACTTGGTTTACTCGAAATCATGCGGATTAGCCACGTTTGTCTCGCGGCGGCCGCCGTATGTGCTGCGAAGGGAGCCTCGAGCCCGAAGTTAACGTCGGCTTCCGGTATGTTTTCCCCCAACTACCCCGGATTCCTACTTTTCTGATCATATTAGACTGGGCTGAAGCAGCTCAACGGGCGGAGGAATTTGTGTCTCAACTTACTGTCGACGAGAAGATAGGCATCGTGTCCGGTGGCTATAGACAGCCAAGTCCTGCATGCGTAGGCTCCATTGGCGGCATTCCTCGACTCGATTTTGAGGGAATATGCTTCTCTGACGGACCAGCTGGCTGCTCTCGATCCGACCTAGTCAGTGTATTCGCGTCTGGTATCACCGTAGCGGCGAGCTGGGACGTTGATCTGATGTTCAACCGCGGTGTGGCCCTGGGGGAGGAGTTCAGAGGAAAGGGTGCCCATGTTCACTTGGGGTATGTGTCCACGAAATTTGCGAGGCGCGACCTAGCTGATGAATTATCTATGATTCAGGCCGTCTTCAGGTCCCATAGGCCGCCATGCTACTGGCGGGCGAAACTGGGAGAGTTTCGGACCCGATCCATACTTGGCTGGCGTAGCCATGAATGCCTCTGTCCTGGGCATCCAGTCCACGGGCGTCCAAGCATGCTCTAAGCACTATATTGGAAACGAACAAGAGCTACAGCGCACCTCGACGGTGAGCCATGATGGCACCGTTACTGAAGCTATCTCTTCAAACATTGACAACCGGACCTTGCACGAGCTATATGTCTGGCCTTTTGCCAACGCTATCTATGCTGGGACCGCCGGTATTATGTGCTCCTATAATCGAGTCAATGGGCTTTACGCCTGTGAGAATTCTGCCACCTTGTCCATTCTCAAGGAAGAGCTCGACTTTCGTGGATATGTCGTGTCAGATTGGTATGCCACCCATGGTACGGCCAGCTTCGCCAACGCAGGGCTGGATATCGAGATGCCAGGAAATACGAGTGCTGCGGCTGGACCTCACTATTTCGGGGACGCACTCCTCAGAATGGTGCAGAACGGTACGGTGACCCCAGATCGCCTCACTGACATGGCGGAGCGAGTTCTACGACCATATTTCTTGTTGAACCAGGACGAGGGCTTTCCAACTTTAGATCCCTCGAGCGGTGCTGTGTTTCTAGCCTACCAACTCGGTCACAAGGCTCAGCCTCATCTTGGTGGCTACCCCATGCTTCCAGCTCGCAATGTACGCGGGAACCATAAGGAGCTGATTCGTGAGCTCGGGGCTGCCGCCACCGTCTTGCTTAAAAACGTCAACAACACCCTGCCGTTGAAAAATAGCAGTGAGGTAGGCATGTTTGGCAATGCTATTTCGTACCCAACCGTTGGATCCACATTCCGAGATGCAGATAAATATCCGGAAGGGTACGAATACGGTACAGTCGATATAGGAGGCGGTTCCGGCACCGTGCGGCATACACATCTTGTAACTCCTCTGCAAGCAGTGCAGCGACACGTCGAATCCTACGGTGGCCGGTTGCAAGTGGTGATGGACAATGATGACATCGCCGATGGGCGCCTCCGGACTATATACCCTGTGCCGGACGTTTGCCTTGTTTTTCTCAAGTCCTACGCGAGCGAGGGCTTTGACAGGCCGAATATCGAGCTCTCATGGAATTCCACGGCTGTGGTGGAGAGCACTGCCGCGATTTGCCCCAACACGGTTGTCATCATACACAGCCCTGGAGTAGTCACTCTGCCCTGGGCTGACAATGAGAACGTGACCGCGATCCTCTCAGCTCACTACCCTGGCGAGGAGATTGGCAACTCCATTGTGGACGTTCTTTGGGGAGTTACTCCCCCTTCCGGTCATCTTCCCTACACTATCCCCAAGACTCTGGAGGATTACGGGCCGCCCATATTCAACCTCACGACGCGTAGCGTGAGCGCTGATGAGTGGCAGACGAATTTTACTGAGGGCCTTATGATTGATTACCGTCACTTCGATGCCAATGACATTGAGCCTCAGTATGAGTTTGGTTTTGGTCTTACTTATGCCAAATTTAAGCTGGAGGGAGAGGTTGACTTACAAGTACGCGGCACTCTCTCCAAGACTGCAGAAAAGTCAAAGGGTACTGCCCCTGGTGGTCTCAAAGACTTATGGACTGAGGTCCTCACTGTAGATGCGCAGGTGAAGAACTCAGGAGAAGTTGATGGGCATGCTGTGCCCCAACTTTATGTTGCGTTCCCCCAGAACACCACGCCCGCCCAAACACCCGCCCAAGTACTCCGGGGCTTTCATAAGATTTTTATCAAAGCAGGGGAAACCTCGACGGTGAGATTTTCCTTGCTGAGGAGGGATGTTAGTTTCTGGGATGAGAAAAGCGATCAGTGGGTGATTCCAGAAGGCGGCTTCACTTTCAAGGTCGGTTTCAGCTCTCGAGATAAGGCTGCGCTGCAGACTACGGCTAGTCTGCTTTGACGGATGGAGGAATGGTCATAGGTGCTAGACACAGTTATTTCTGTATTGAGTAGGTAAAGCCGTCGATGCATGTTATCCCGTCGGCATCTAAATGAGAGCACGCGCGAACTGATTGCATCAAAGAAGCTTAACCTCTTCTCGCGGCCCTGAGAAAAAGGACTCCAGTCATATCTACACCACAACGATAGCCTACTTCTTCATCATGTGGCCTCTATTTAGAGAAATCTTTCTAATATTTATGCAAGTTTGCCTTGAATTCAACTGTAGAATGCGAACTGGCGGTTTAGCTTCTTGATACTTGGCAAGAAAAAACAACTATGACTTCTCCTTCAATGGTAACACTGGCCAGGTTTTACTCCTCTTGAAGCTTGCGTGGAAGCACCAAGTGCCTGGGCCAACATTCTCCCTCCTTTCTCCGCTACCCTGTGGAAAAACGACCTCCGCCGTTGAGCCGTAAGGAACGGTGACTGTGATTGAGATAGAACTCTGCTCCTTATCCCCGTGTGTAGTCTCCCAACTGCAAGACACAATGCCTTCTGGAGTAATGTGCTGTGCTGATGCATGTGAGAAGGCGGTGCTAATGAGAGGCGCCACCAAGATCGTTTTCCATCCCGGATCGACGCGTTTCAGTCCCGCAACTCTTTCATAAAAGAATCTGGCAATAGATCCAAATGCGTAATGATTGAATGAAGTCATCTCGCCAGGGTTGATAGTCCCGTCTGGAAGCATACTATCCCACCTTTCCCACACCGTAGTTGCACCCATAGTCACCGGATATAGCCAGGAGGGACACTCACGGCATAGTAGCATAGCATAGGCGACCTCGTAATGTCCGGTACGGGCGAGCGCTTCACAAACGAATGGTGTTCCGGCAAACCCCGTGGCAATTTTGAATTGATTCTTGCGGACCAATTCAGATAATCGCTCGCCCGCACGGATCATCTGTCTGTCATTGAGGAGGTCGAAGCAAATAGCAAGGGCATACGCTGTCTGAGTATCAGAGGCGATTCTGCCCCCTGGTGTAACATGGTCGTTTTGGAACTCAGCTCGTGCTAAGCTGAATTCCGTCTGAAACCTCGCCTGCTCCGTTGTCTTCTTCAGTATGGAAGAAACAGAAACCATGATCCCAAGGCTCTGGATCAGGAACATGTTGGCAACCATTTTGGAATCGGTAGTGGATTTCCATGGTTTGTCTGGTGGCGCAGCAGGGTCTAGCCAGTCCTATTATAAAGGAAAATCAGTATGTCTTATAAAGGACAAACTGCTTTGTTAGACGAAACAATTAGAGATTGTGCATTAGTACTCACACCGAGTTGATACACTGCGGGATCCCATAGGTGTGTAGGCCCTGACTTGGACCTGGGCACTGAATCAAGCCAAGTCACCATGCTGTCAAAGCTCTCCGCTAGAATTTGCGGATCTCCAGTCTCTTCATAAAGCACCCAGGGCACCAAAACCACAACATCGTGCCAAATAGCACACGGAGTCCGACGCAACCACTTTGGATCATTGATCATTGAATTCGGTGTGACCATGGATGGGACTCCACCAAGGACCTTTTGGTCATACCTGGCATCTACCAGCCAGTTTTTCAGAAATCCAAAACAGTCATAAAGGAGAACCGCGGTGGGGGCAAACATGGAGAGATCTCCTGACCACCCGAGTCTCTCATCCCTCTGGGGGCAATCTGTGGGTACGGAAAGGAAGTTATCCCTCATTCCCCAGCAGACGTTTTGGTATAATCTGTTTAACAAACTGTCGGAGCACACAAAGTTGCCTGCAGACTTCATATCACTATGACACACAACAGCTTCAATATTGTCCAAGTTTACAGTCCACCCTTCCAACTGGCAGTACCGGAAGCCGTGGGAAGTAAATCGAGGTTCATATCTCTCTCCATCTTCAGCGCCCTTGAGAATGTATTCGTCTCTAGCCTTGCAAATACGCAGTGGCCTCGTACCGAGCTCGCCATGATCGAGCACCTCGGCATGTGATAGAATAATCTTATGCCCACGGGGCCCCTTGATGTTTGAAAGCCTGACATACCCAACAAGGTTCTGGCCAAAATCAACAATGGGTTGACCAGATGGTGAGTAAACGACTTCCACAGGCTGGATAGTCTCAATGCGGCGGACAGGCTCAGAAAAGCCGGTTACCAGTTCGACAGTGGTGGGAAGAGGCCCAAGGACAGACACAGCAGACCATTCATTTGTAAGTACAGAGTTGCCAGTCATGACCTGGTCCACCGGCTGCGACCACTGAGGATCTTCGAGTGTAGCATCGTATTTCTCACCGTCGTAGATCTCGGCGAGTTGTATGGGCCCCTTTCTAGCGCTCCAGGAGCCATCTGATAAAATGGTAGTAATCCGGCCACTTGGATGAAATATTTCGAGCTGGGCAAGCAAAGATACTTGCGAACCCCAGATATTCCGTTTGCCACCATCAAAACCCAAACGCCCGGAGAACCATCCTTCGGCGACGCGAGCCCCCAGGCAGTTGGCGCCATCTCTAATAAGCCCCGTTACCTCGTAGGTTTGGTACTGGAGACGGTTGTCATATGTCGTCCAGCCTGGAGCCATGAAGTGGTCCCCTATGCGCAAGCCGTTGAGTTCTGCCTCGTAGACTCCCTGTGTGGTGATATAGAGTCGCGCATGCTGCACAGGCTCACTGACATGGAAAGTCTTGCGGAAGAGGTGCTCGGGGCCAGGCGTAGTTTGATCTTGACTCCATGATGCCGCGATACGGTTGCACTGCCAGTCTTCGCGTCTGAGCAGACCGACTTCGATACGCACTGGCTTGCTCCAAGGGCCAGGGTCTCCAGACGAACCGAAGACGCGAAGTCGGGCTGCCACTCTTTGACGCGAGAGTAGTGGTTCATCAATGGGCCAGGGGACCAGCCTAGAGGAACTTGATGAACAAGTAACTACCTTTTTTTGAGGGTGGAGACCGGGCGCTTGCTCTGTCAACTCGACCTCGTAGGCACATTGGGTGTAGCCCGATGGAGCGTTCTCAACTTGCCAAGAGAGTCTAGGCTTTGATTCGTGAATCCCTCTGACTAAAGGCTCACGGTAATGCTCAAACCAGACAGAGGAAACGGTCGCCATAGTAGCGGCGTTCTGGAGTGATGATAGTTGTGATGGTGGCCTGACACGGTCTAGAAGTTATTGGTCGCCTCCAAGCGTGTCGGAAAGGTCGGCCTTGCTTTGATTATACAAATACAAAAAGAAGGGGCCATCTGACTTATGCTCGCTATTGTTTAGCCCGATTTCTCGGCTCACTTTATTACGAGGACTTCTGAGCTGACCCGAGTGAGCGATAATGCATCCTGAAAGTGAGCCGGTTGAGATTGGGACCGATGGTCACGAAGAAACTATTAACAACTGACTAGTATTGCCACTTCATGGTGGAGCTAATTCTATTGTTTGCGGAAAACCCTGGATAATCCGCCTCCTGAGCTCCACATGGCGTGGGGACTATGGGGTTGAGAACGAGGGCGGGGAGCGAGCTGGGGTATCTCCTTAGTCTCTTCACGTGGAGGTCTTGTGGGGTGGTGATGGTTGGTACGATGGCATGTTCTCGTCTAGGCTGCCTTTTCCACGCCGTTGGTCGTGGCATCGGCATCAAGGCGTTGTCAATACAAAAGGAGCCCATGTTCGGTCAGTTCCTCTCAAGTTCGTGTCTATCATCTCTCCTGACACCAGCAAAACAAGCAGACGGACTGACAAACATTATACATATCAACATGTCGCAACCGAAGCCCTCCTCGAGTGAAGAGGTGAAAGCTCCCACCCTGGATCACATTGAAGCCAGAGGGGTCGATGAGCTGCAGCCGAGCGAGAAGATCGACGATGCCCGAGGCCAGGCCATCACCGGCTATGAAAGCCTGAGCGTTTTTGAAACCGTCAAAACCTTCAAGATGGCTACTTTCATTTGCTTCCTGGCCGCTTTCAGCGCTGCAACTGATGGATACCAGATTGGGTAGATCAACTTCTGCCCCCTTTCATCCAATAACTCTCTAAATTGCGGACACTAACCGTCGAGCGATAGCATGAACGGTAGTATAGTTGCCAACAAGGGCTTCATACAGCAATTCGCGACCGAGGTCAACGCCAAGGGCGACCTTTATCTTGCATCACCCGTTCTCGTTGGCTGGAGTTCCATCATGTCTGTTGGCCAGATCATTGGGATGACGACCTTGCCTTTCCTCGCCGGTCGGTATGGACGCAAAGTGTCCATGTATACGTATTGGTTGATCATCACCGCCAGTGTTATTACCGAGTCGCTCGCGCGTAGTTGGCCTCACTGGCTGGTTGCTAAACTTTTAGCTGGTGTTGGCGTTGGCTGCCTGCAGTTCACAATCCCATCCTATATCTCAGAGGTTGCTCCCAATCGTATCCGGGGCAGTCTTCTCATGTGCTACAGTCTCTGGTGGACGGCTGGTTCTTTTTTTGCCTACATTGCACTGCAGACTATGGCACGAAAGGATCCCTATAACTGGCTTAGGCCAGTGCTCACTCAATGGGCCCAAGTCGGACTTATGCTTATTATCTATATCTTTCTTCCCGAGTCACCTGCATGGTGTGCCACCAAGGGTGACACTGAAAGGGGCAAGAGAGCTCTCAGACGGATTCATTCCGGCGTAAATGGATATGACGTCGATTATCAGTACCAGATTCTTTGCCTCGCCGTTGAGCACGAACAAACCATTGCTGCTGAACAGAATCACCAGAGTTGGACGTCTATTTTCAAGGGGGTCAACGGTTTTCGAACGGTTGTCTCGCTTTGGACCAACATGTCGACCCAGTTTGTCGGCCTGACGCTTTTCGGTACCTTTGGCACTTACTTTTTCCAACAAGCCGGCCTCGACAATCCCTTTATGATCAAATGTATTGTGTCCGGTATCAACATTGGCACTATTTTTGTTATCATATATTGTGCGGATCTGATTGGCCGCCGCTTGATCGCCTGTTGTGCAACGACTCTCGCCTGGTTATCTTGCGTTGCGATAGGTATATTGGGGGTTTCGCCACAGGTCAAAGCAACAAACTATATATTCGTTCTCTTTGCGGTACTTTGGAGTGAGTTTTGAACACTTGTTTGGATACTGAGTGAAGTAGCTGACATATCCATCTTCTACTCTCACTAGATATTGGTATGACCGGCAACGGAGCGGCAGGATGGGGCTTCATTGGCGAGATTTCGTCTCAACGCCTTCGACCGTACACAGCAGGATTTGGTGCAGCATCCACCTGTGTCGTAGGCGTTCTGATGAGTACGCTGGTCCCTTACATGGTAAATGCCAACCAATGGGCCTGGGGCTTCAAGACTGGCTGGTTCTATGCCGGTGTCGGTTTGCCTTTTACAGTTGGCATGTGGCTCCTCATCCCGGAAACCCGAGGGTACGTGCTCATATTTAATCTGCTCGAGATATAAAAGTACCAACATTGCTAATTTTGATTCCAGCCGAAGCGCTGCGGAGCTTGACGAGCTCTTCGGGCGCAGGATTAAGCCATGGAGGTTCCACAAGACACAGACTGCTACGCAACGATTGGTGGAGCTTGAGCAGCACAAGTAAGCCTTAGAATCAGGCATGAAGGACTCCGTAATTGCCAGAGTCATGCTGTACCAACTATAGGCGGCTTAAGGGCAGGACTGACTGTAGCGGCTAGTCTTTGGCGGCTGGGTTGTGTGGGTTGATCAGATTGTGTAGCTGTTAGTTGTATAATAAACCAAGTGAGAAATGTCGACAATTTGATAGTGGCACAAGCATGAAAGTGCCCCAATTCTGAATTGCTCCTTTTGTTTTAAAATAGCGTTACTTACTAGAATGATTATGTGAGCGAAGAAACGAAAAGTCACACAAACAGCTGAGGAAACATGCCGTATAATCACGTTGACGCAGGTGAGGGACAAAACCCAAGGACCATCTTTAAACTGAGTCGAAAATGAAGCTTTTTATTGAGAGATCCTATATTATTCATCTATTGAGTATACCTGAGCCTCTACAATCCGAGTACCTGCCGGAGTGAGCAGGGGAATAAAGCCATCACCATAATCTGGATTCTCGCTCGGCATGTTAACCCACTTTCCACTTCTGGTCTCATCTCCATTGAGCACTCGTTCCGTGCGTAAAGCACCAGTAACAGTATTTTGGACACTTTTTTCTTCAGCCCGCAAGATTCCCGTGAACGTCGATGTAGCTGACCTTGACTTGAACTCCACTTTGAATCCATCCCCTATAATAAGATATCGCCCAACATGGATCTCAATGATCATGCCACAGCCTGGACTGGGTCTCCCGAAAACGAATGCTCGCGATATGAGAAGATCGAACTCTTTGAAAGAGACGCCAATTGGTGGGCCTTTATCCGCCTGTTGACCCTCGAATTCGTCAAAATAAAACCCAAAGGTGCGCTTGGAGTCTTGCCGGGAACGAAGGATCAGAGTCTCAAGTGAGCCGAGCAGTTTATATTGTGCCGTGTACGCGAACGATTCAGGCTCCAAACTATCAACCCCGAAAGGGCATGCGCCTAGGGCTAGGTGAGAGCCTATAGCTTCCCATAACCGCCTCGCCCCATGGGCATCACGGCGTTGCTCTGGGATGAATAGAGGCCTGCCTCCACGCTTATACGTATCACACGTTGCGGTGTAGTCAGCATCATAGATGTCGGGTGCTACAAAGTCCAGGCTGGGTGCCAGCCAATGCCAGATGTCTATGACGTTGGATATAGGTCCGCCAGAAGGATAGGAACCGGGAAGAGCGCCGCCCGCTGCGATGAGATTACCTAGTCCTCCACCAACTGCGGGTTTTGGAAGCCAGGCATTTGTAAAAAGGGGGATATCATACGCTCGCTTTCCTGCCGCTGCTATACTTTCAACGTAGGTGGCGTAGTGATAGGCCATGAAAAGCTCATCAGTATAAACACTTGAGCCAAACCAGTCCTCCCAGGAGCGCTGGTCGCTGGGGTGACATAGTGATAGTGTGTCTTGGAACCTCCCCAGCTTCTCTTTAGCATCTTCCTGCAGATTATTGAATTGAGAGGATAAAAACCTGACCAGGTCGTTTGGAACAGCGGAGTTGAACTGCTTTTTGGCTTGGAGACTTCTGTCACGGGAGTCACCGAGAAGGCCGACCTCGTTTTGTACTTGGACCATAAGCACTGTTCTCTGGCGGTCGAAATTTGCGAGATGTCTTTGAAGCTCTGTAAATGCCTTGATGTCCGCCATGACGCACTCGCTATGGAAGATTGATATACTGTCGGACAACGTGAGACTGCCATGTTCATCTCGAATCTGCGCGCGTGGAAAGCGGCGTGTATTCGTCTTGACCCATCCGGGGACGTAACTTGAGGAGCCTAAAAGGGGACAAACAAATTAACCAATCAGTATTCTTTCTATCGCCCGCGGGAGGCCGTCACTTACCGTTCTTGAACGAACCAAACCAGAGCAATATCATGCGCAATCCAGATGAGCGGGCAGCCACTAGAACTCTGTCCAGCTCCGTGAAATCAAATACGCCTTCGTCCCGTTCAATATCTTCCCAAGTCACGTTCCCGAGGACAGTATTGATGTTCATTGCTCGGAGCTTTCCCCATACTGACTCCATGTGTCGAGCGGAGCTCATGGATGAATTATGTAGTTCGGCTCCGAGGATGAGGTATGGTTTGTTGTCGACGATCAGCTCCCAAGCACCTCCGGTCTTCCTGAGGAAGGGGAGGTGATTTTCTAACTGTGGTGAAGTCATGTTGACGTATGTTATGACAATTTTAGGAGTGAAAATGAGAAATTCTGAAGTAGATGCTTCGAATTATCAAAGGACGAAGCAACACAGAATTAGCAAAGAGCCTTGATAAGTGCTAGAATTGCGGACTACTACACTGGCAATCGACAATTTCATCCTGATAATCGCTCCCTCGGGGGATCATAGCCATGCTATGCCATGTCCATGACTCAACTTAGCGGCCTGGGCGTGCCTTGTCCATGAACCATCCTACACCGGATCCAGAAGTAGCTGACCACGATCACCCGAACCAATCACGGCTGGTCAATCCCGACGTTGTTGCCAATATTTGCGGGTTTCTCGGGATATAAATCCACCCTGGAGCGCCCTGACTAACCCCATGGTCTCCTTGCACATTGCACATCGTTACATCGTCGACACATCACCGCGCGGCCGAAAAGATACTGCCGTGTCGAGACCCCTTTCTGGCACACGCTACGGAGGATCTTCAAGGGCGAGAATCTCAGTAGACTGAGCTCCTCGGGCAAGAAATCCCGAGTCTTCTCAGCAACCCCACACCCGAGTCCAGCTGTCAATCTCAGATGAAGCCACCCACAGCATGCGAGTGGTGTCGGGTTCGCAAACGGAAATGCTGGCAGGACAGACTTGGGCAGGGTTGTGCGCAATGTCGACGTAACCGGGTGTCATGCACTCTCCGATCTGTACCCTCTCCTGTTATGCCGACGTTTCATGCGACAGACAATCGCTTACTAGAACACGGAGGTACTACTGATATAGATCCCTTGGTTATCTCTAACCAAATGGCTGAATCGATTATCGAAGGCTATATTCTACATATCCTCGACCGGCCCCATAGTATCTTCCATTTACCGACGCTGAGGGCATCAACCCGTGCAGGAACACTGCCGCCTGCATTACGGTATTCCTTACTCAGCTACGGGGCTCGGTTCCACCGTGATCATAAGATATCATGCCTTGCCAAGCGATTTCTGGAGGAGGCGAAGGCGCAGCTGCATGCTGACCTTGAGCATGTCTCCCTGGAAAACGTACAGGCATGCATCCTCCTTGCCAGTCTTTCAGCAGCCTCCCAGCAACCCTCTTCAGAAACGCTGTACCTCGGCATTGCTATCCACATGGCAGAGGTCCTACAATTGGGCGAGTGTCAGGAGGGGGATCCGAGACAAATCCGGGAGTTGAAACGGCGCATATGGTGCTCACTTTATATGGCTGACTTTTGGTGTTCCACCGGGAATGGTTTGAGGCGCAAAATGGCAGGCTTTGGTCGTCTTACCGATCTCCCAATGGACGAGGCTGCCTTTCATGGGTCTACTACACTCGGATATGTGGAGGACAATACATCACGGCCAGGTCTATGGGCGTATATGATCACGCTCGTGGAGATATTTGGCGAAATTCAGGAGTTGAGCCTGAGGGTTGCTCCAAGTTTGCCGGATAATCAATCCATGCATGTCGATGAGCAAGTTGCCCTTCTGGGCCAAGCTCTAACATCCTGGGAGGCAAAGCTCCCCGAACATGTTCGGTATAGCAAGGCAAACCTTCTCGCTTTCCGAGCCCATGGATTGGGTGGCCCCTTCGTGGCGCTGCATCAGGGGTATTATCACTACTGCATGCTGCTGTATTACCAATATTTGGATACTAAACGGACAACTACAGAAAAGACTGCAAGATTTTCAAAATTCTGTCAGCATAGCGCTCTTGCTCATAGTAATCTGCTGGCTTTCGCGCGAGATGCTGGGGAATGCGACGTTCTGTATGCAGGGGTAGGACACAGCACGGTAATTTCCTCGTCTGTCCTGCTTCACACTGCCATGTTTGGTGAACCAGATGAGATTATGCCTGCGCAGCAAGCTCTCCAAGCCAATTTCGAAATGCTTCAAGAGCTTTCGCGATATTGGCCTTCCCTAGACCTCACTATACGTCGTCTCAGCCAGTTCCAGCTGCGATGTACCGAGGGCGATGCGATCAGGGCATACGACTTCGATGAGTGGATGGTTACATTTCTTTTGAGGTATCACTTAACACTAGACGAGAAACGGTCTCCCGGGGTAGCCAGGAATGACATCGCTCTACTTTCAGGGCGCTGATCCGAACTTCTCGTATTGGAAGGCTCCTCTCTTATTTCCACCGACGGGTGGAACCAGCATTGTATATAAGTAACCCTCGCTGCCACATTGGCACGTTATGTTTTTCAACAAGGTAGTCGGCTGTTTAGTTCCAAATTATGCTCTTCTCTAGCTTTCCCCTCGTTTTCACAGTCGGCCTCGCAAGTCAGGTCGTCTTTGCCGCCGATCCATCACCACCAGCACCTGAACCCATCAGTATCACTGAATTGCCATTGCCACCGGTGGCAATCGACAAATGTACCATAGAGCTGAGTCCTAATGGCACCGGTTGCATCGCTCAAGGCAAATATGGTGCTGGCTTTCAGGCCGGAAGCTTCTTACTAGATAGTAGGCATATTGTTGCCCACGTCACTTATACCGGTGCCCCAGACGCACCCGACCCAGCCAGTATCTTCACAGGGGAACAAATCATTATGATCAAGACAGATGGCAGCTCGTTCTCCACTGGTGTGCCTTGGAAGTGTCTCACCTGCGGCGTTCCCGCAGAGAATGCTCAGGGGCTTTCGAACACCTTTGATTATCCCAACTCATTCATGGACAGCCGTCGCATACTCTTTGGCACCAACATCCTGGATTGTGGTGAGAATGACCTTACAAGCGATGATTGCACCCCGGAGACTACCTACATCTATCCTATCCGGTGGAACACTTCGCCGGATGGATCGGGGGCAGGTGGGAGCATTCGGGAATTGCGACTGCATCCAGATGATGTTCATCTCGGCTTCAGCTCATTCCGCGTCGACGGGCGCTCTTTGGGCCAGGATAGCTACTTCTCTCGTCTTACCTTCAATCCTAGTCCAACAACAGGAGAACCTTTAGTCCCGCGCTACGACCTGGAAAGCGTCACGAGGCTGTCCAACCCCAATAACCCTCCACCGTTTGTGGCAGACGGCGACAAATTGTCTTGGAATCCGCTGACCAACTACGTCGGCGAGTTACGTGGCTTCAGCGGCCGCGGGGACGAGGTCACATATATCGGAACCTCGGTCGAGTCGTGCAATGTGGATGTTTTTGCCGTCAAGCTAGATAGTGGCGAGGTGCGCCGTCTGACTTCCGACCCAGAGTACGTCGATCCGGTCGATATCTCCCCAGACAACGAGTGGACGGTCGTTATGGACACCCGTCGCACCGATCGACAGATGTTCATGGCCGCTATGCGTGGTGTTCCGCCACTGATTGATTTGATTGCAACCTCCGTCGCCTCTACCACACGCAACAACTACCAGCGACGATTTTTTCAGCCCTGGCTTATCGACCGCTATGGCGACCGGGGAGATTACTATGGTCAGAAGATCAATGACAAAGGCTCTGGCGTCCCAGGGAGCGCTGATATTAACGACCCTGAGTGGAACGGGCGAGCAGACCCAAAGTGGTCACCCGACGGAACTAAGATTGTATACTGGCAAGATCTAACTGCGTCACCCGCCTGTGGCGGGGAGAACCCCCTGCCCTGCTATGACTCGCCGTATCAGGGAGGTCGTTACGTCCGCTTCATGCTCGCGGAACTCACCAGCCGTGAGCCCAAAGAGCTTGCTAGGGTAGACCCTGTCTCGGATACGGTAGCATGGGGTACACCTTATGTTCCTGGCGAAGATGCCCCCTCGATTCCACGTCCGCCTCAGGGGAAATATACCCTGTACGGTGCTGAGAGCGGCCATGCCAACGTCACCATCATTGACAATGCCGATGTGGACACAATCAAGAGCGTGGCGGTCAATTATAAAGACTATTCTGATGACGGCTTGGCGTTCTTGAACGGGTATGAGAATTTCACTCGTATAAACCCTTCTGTGACTGTCGAGAATGCCATCTGGTTCTCGGATCTAGTACAGACTGGTGACGTCAATGCTACTAAAAAGACGAGCGATGATGGTTTCCGGCTCACTATTGACGTCCTAGTAAACGTGTTGGAGGCAGAGGGAACGCTGACTACAACAATTGGCGGAAAGGTGTACGAGCAACCGGCGAATCGCACATGAAACAAGAGCCTGTCTGAAAGGGCTCTTTAAGAAAGTTCATCCATTCGGAATAGTGCATAGGTAGTAAAGAAGGAATGTATGATGCGTTTTCTAGCTATGTGGTCTTTAGCTTTGCTTCGCAATGGCAGTCTACATTCAACATTCTGCAAACTTGTAGCATATCAGTAACCAAATGCTCGTAGCATTGAAGACAGAACAGGTACTACAACTACTAGCGCAATACATACTCAGCTAAATCTGTTCTGGAGGGAATTAAATAACGAGCTTGATTCAAATAGACATCGGGGCAGTCAATTTTAGTGGATTCGACAAGGGTAGAAGTTCGCAAATCTCGTGAACTTCCTCGGAAACTTTGCGAACCCGAGCTCGGTCGGCTCGCTCGCATTCAATCCGAGGCGAGTACAAGGGGAACGGTGATCGACAGGAAACATGCACCTTAGAGCAAGTCGCAATTTTTGACACACTAATGAGGATCTGCAGGCATTGAATACAGCCAGCAGCGTTGTGGAAGATGACGTATGGCTTGGCTTCGGGGGTTTTACAGATGCTTTGCACCAGATGCCGGCGCCTCCTATAGCGATCTTTTGATATACAATATTCCAAGATAGACTAGTTAATTAGTGAAGATTCATATGATACGCCCCTCCCTTACTAACGAAGTGCACTGGGAGCCACCGAACGTTGTAGGTATACCGAATCAAATACATCTACACCAACATGAAGATAGCTAGTAGTATACCGTCATATCATGGTGATCGTGTGGTACCAACGAGAGAATTTGGGACCCTAATGAGCAATTGCGGTATTGGCCTTGGTTCGAGAAATACAAGAGGCAAAGAAAACTATCACTGAAGTCAGAACAACATAGATTAGAGTTAAACAAGTGACAAACTATCTGATAGCTATGAGTCCCAACTTCCCAGCTCTCCCTCGCCCTCTACATCGACCCAACTTTGCAACACTCACGAGCCGATTTCGCAGGTTTTCTGGATTTTCTTCATATCTAGGTCTAAAATTGCTTTAAGGTGTTCGACAACCTTGTAGCTTCAAAGCCGGACAATACTACTTCCGACAAAGCTTGCCATCTTGCAAGTTATACTCCCAGTCTTGGCTCCCCACACCAGATTGGACGTATAATATAGACCGAGGGTCGTATTTCTCCTTAATACTTAGCAGCCGACCGTAGTGGTCTCCATAGAAGTCGCGTTGAAAGTTTGGATTAAAAGGGTTCGCTTCGTTGTTATAAGAGCCTGAATCTGGAGCCCATTCAGCCCAGACGGTTTCCTTGTGGGCGTTAGTCCAGTCGGCAGCCGCCTGTAGAGCAGATCGAGGACTGGTATTCTCAGTCTCGATACTAGACCCCGTCACCAGGACGTGAAGGTACGCATCCCGCCATGCAGATGTCAGTCCGCCACGCATACTGTCTTCGACATTGCGAGGCCCCTGTCCGCCCTGTAGGCCGATAACCAGACGGGTACTTTGGCCTTCAACTTGGGCGGTTGTAATTCTTCTGAGATAACCCTTTACCGCATCATGGCTAATATCATTAAGCTCTCGGCGACCTAGAAGACGGCTGCTTGACAGTGAAATATCTCCGCAACTGCTCGCTCTAGGATTAAGGATATCGAACAAATCGAGATAGTGCGGGAGTATCTTAGGTTTAGACAAAGTAATTTGAATAGAGTGATTATTCGAGACAGCCGCCATTTGTTGCTGGAGAGGACTTAGCAAGCTCGTCCACTCAGCTGTTGTCGAGTTGAATAAGTAGAAAAGCATGCTGATATCTACTTGACGTCCGACGGCTAAAGTGTTGGAGGATTTAGTCTGTGAGATTGTTCCAATACCGAACCCAGTGAGTCCAGAGTCCATGAGGTCGGGCAAGGCTCGCATCAGAGTGGAGAGCCCATCCCAGGAAGCCTCCTGCGTATCGTCATCCTGCGATGACATGGATAGACTGCCAACGACGACATTGGAAGGCAGGGGGAAGGTTCGCATGACGTATTCAATGACAACACCGTATGAGCCAGGGCCACCACCACGGATAGCCCACAGGAGATCTTGGTTCTGTTCATCATTGGCGATAAGGATTGAGCCATCGGTAGTCACAACGGTGGCCTGCAGAATCTGGTCGGCAGACAGACCGTAAGAACTTGACAGAGGCCCATGTCCGCCACCGCCAATGAATCCGCCGAGACCAACTGTGCCATCCTGGCCACTAACGACAGTTCTTTTCACCTCGCTGGCAGCCTTGAGAACTCTGCCCCATGTATTGCCGGTCTGGGCAATGACGACGTTTTCGGTACTGTTGAACGCGGGGCGAATCCAACGAGGGTTGAATCTAATCTCTTGTAAATGATGCGTCCAAATAGAGAGTGCGTATGCGCCACTGGATCTGAACAAAGGATTAGCTGAGACTGTAGACCGGAAACTCCAGAACAAAAAGGCAACTCACCTTCCATTAAGATCGTGACCAGTGCCCTTGATAACAACACGAATGTCACGTGAGTTGGCCCATGCCATGGCTGTCGCGACCTGAGCGGCATCGGTCGCGTTCAAGACGTAGTGCGGCAGACCGCCGAGCTGGCACGGTTTGTGATCGTCGTAGGCATAGTCGTTCGGTGCCACACAAGAGCTATTGGCCCAGTAGGAGTAACCAATCGAAGCCGGCTGTTCGGCATGGAACTGGGAAAGGAACCAATTTTTCTGAACTGTATCACAGTCGATATCAGAGCCTAGGGGGTTCCCTTCGTAACAGCTCGATGCTGGGGCCACTCCGGCCAGCAGGGCTCCTTGAGTCGATTGGTTCAATGAATGCCACTCGCTTTCGGTTGGCCAATGGGGGCTGGAAGGGTGGTTCTTGCACAAAGCGCTTGCAAGACTGTTTGCGGCTAGAGAAGCCAGGAGAGCAAGATGGCTAATGAGTGACCGCATACTTCGAGCCATTCGATCAACGATATACCTTCAGGTTAAGGTGAAATGGGCAGAAAAGAGTTGAAGAAGACCAACCCACGGGGAAGTATCTCTATTAATACTTACCAGGTCGCTTCTTGACATCTCTAGGGCAAGGATACCTCCCGGGGCCAACGAAGCGCTTCAGCCCAGAAAGGCCCGATATGCCGCGCAATCATTTCCACAACACCTAAGCCGGCGCTCTTGAATACCCAAAAGTCACGACATCTATGAAGAGCCGCAGCGTAGTATGCAAGGACCGCGAAGGCCTCGGGTCTATGTTGATACACCGCCTCGATATAGTCATCTGAGATTACCACGGGCCATGCGACGATGGCTTGGATGGCTATGTCACGTCGGGTTGGGTCGAGTTTGATAATGTCAAGCATCCACTGAACCGAGTTCAAAGCCTCCACACAAGCATCGGTGGAAGTCGAAGCGGAACTAGATCCGGACTTTAGGAAGTTGGCGAGGGGGGCCGTCTCCTCCCCAGGCGGCAGCTTCTCCACCTCGAGAGCCAGTTCTGAGACATAAAGCAGCGGCTGGAGCTGGGACTCCAGGATCTGCTTCCAGTGGCTGCCGGTTACGGCGCGGACCCCTCGATGGAGACGCATGTATTCGACAAACTTCTCGATGAAAGTACTCAGATTGTCCTCCAGGAAAGCCAGTGAGTCGTAGAATACGTGGATGGCGAGCATACTGGCAAATAGAAAAGCTGTGAGGTAATTCGTGTCCGAGACCCCACAACGGGCTCGGTTAAAGGCACTCAGAGCACGAGTCTGGAGCTCTGTAGCCTGTCGAGAGTACACCAGCATATCCTGGTGTTTACTTGAGAGGTGCAAGGCCGACAGGGCCAAGAGCTGGTCAAGGGCGTAGGGTTCGTGGTCGGCTTTGTCCATAATGACGTCGATTATAGCCTTCGTATCACCTTGGATGCCTAAGAGCTCGGCAAGGTGGTCGTGTGCATGGTGCAGCAGCCTCATGTGGATCAGGTCGAATGTTGCGGCGTGCTCAGCCGGACTCGCAACCATTAGGTTAGCACTCCAAGAAGGGCCACTGGCAGCGCTATCAGCGGTACTAGAGGCACCAGGTGTCACCGTTGCTGTTGTTGTCGTTTGTGGTATGGGGGAGGCGGAGGTTGGAGTGGCGGCTCGCTTGCTTGACGTTGTCTCGACCTCTCGGATGTCAAGCTGGTACGAGCACGGCCGATCGCCATATTCGCACCGGCGGCACCGAGGCCGAGTCTCGTCGCATTTGACTTTTCGTTGCTTACAGATGATGCATCCTCTCCTTGACTTCGTGTGGGAGCGGCGGATGGATAGACTCGGATCTTCCGGCTCCGACCTACGTGCCACGGATCGAACCATCGCGTTCGAGCCAAAGATGAATGTAGGAGTGTTCGGAAGGCTTGATGGAAAAGCGAGCGCCTCGGGTTGGGTTAGATTTAAGCAAATCGGATGGCTCGTTACCCCACAGTTTCGGCCTCGGGATCCTCGGTTTCATCATCAGCCTCGCATACACGTAACACAGAAATAAAGGTGCAAAGGCATTAGGCACTGCGCCAAGTGGATCCTTAAGTAGGGTCCTAGCGATTCAGTCCTTATTGCTACATTCTACGTGGACTAGGGCTAATATCATGATCCCTTGATACTTTGCAAGCAGAGATATAGCGTACACAAATGTAATCTAATGGGATCTCTATTAGCAAATGGATCATGGTTCGATCCATATTCCGAGTCGTAGAGTACATCATGGGGCACGATGGCTCTGTGCTCGCCAATGAGTGGCTGTTGTACATATTCAACGCAGTTTTAATGTTCTTTGTCGTCGTTCTCTTTGGCTGGAGATTCCCGGGCTACCTAGCAAACGGCAACACATAAGACACGCCGGATGCCGAGTCTTCTCCTAGCGAGCAATATATAATGGATATGCGAGGCAACAAATAGAGCCAACTGTCAATATCAGAGCTCTTCAGTCAAAGAGTTAATATATCTGTTCGCTGTACTTCACTACTAGCGATCTTTTACTCTAGTCGGATATTTGAAATCTAGATTTGAGATTGACACCGAAACATTAATTTAGCTTTGCTTGAGAAGATTGCGAATCATCATAAATATTACCCATGGACTCCCTCGCCCAAATATATACGACAATTATCAATCTCTCATGAATACCTATTCCACCAAGCACTACTACACTAGACTTAAGAAGACTCCTTCGATTTCCCACCGCAGTCAGAGCTTCGGCTACTGCTTCTCTCATTCTTATGCTTGAAACCGAAACCAGGATTCCCAACAAGAAGCGATATGACGGCCAAGTAAATAAGTCTAAGGGCGTTCACCACAAAGTTAGATCCATGTTCTGGATAGACATGCCCCTCGGAATATCTGATAACTTACACTCCCTCTAAGCCAATAAACATCCCCTGGTTAGTGACCTTGTCGGAGTTGCGGTATCCTTCACTGAGTTCATTCACACGATAACAGCATCGGATGAGGATCAGAATGATGGCAGACGCAAGTCCGCCAAAAAAGAGACGTTGCCTCAATGCAATAGCGCTTTCACCCGGCTGCAGCCTCGATTTCTGTCTTTTGACATATCGGATCATGTAGTCGGCGAAGAAGGCGCAAAAGACAACGAGGACTACCACTTGCAGGCTGAGACCGGCCATGGCAACGTGGAGGCCCGTCTCTGAGGCTCCGCTGGAAGTAGAGGATAGAGCTCCGCCGATGGATTGGAGCACAAGACAAATGATGTCGGAGCTGATGAAGATCCAATAAAAAGCTCGTGGGGGCAGACGACTCATCTCAGGTGAGAAAAATTGAATTCTAGAATGATCGGTCAATATCTGCCATTATTTCTCCAGGTAACGTATGGGAGCCTGACTCACGCTCGGGAAAGTGTTATGTAAATAGCAGCGGTGAAGAACACCGGACAGCCAGTAATGCATATCATCTGGGTCAGAAACCCAGTAAATGACCATGGGTTTATCCAAAGCATTACACGGCCGCCGTAGCCAACCATGGACCATATACAGCCGATAATAACGAAGGTCATGAAGCCCCAGATCCTCCAGCGTATTCCGAGGTAAATATGCAAAAGCAGAGCGACCCCGTAGAGAGCTATGAAGAGCGCGTTGGCAGCCAGGCTGGGGCGGTACTTGTACACAGTCCATTCAATGGGACAGAGCTGTGTATGACGGTTAGCAAGATAGCCGAATCGGCCATTTCACGAGGGCCAATCTTATCTAGAGTGCAGTTGGTGGCATGCCCAAAGGTCTTGAACATGCCACGGTCGACATAAGATCCATTGGGCAGCTCGTAGAGATTCTCTGGCGCGATACCAGACAACTTGGCGGTTCGTGAGTCCATGGTGAGCGGAGAGGGTGCGATAAAAGATTGATCGGTCAAATTATCGTCACCTAAGAAATGTATAAGGCCAGTCGAAACAAGTTTAGAGCATATACGTGAGCTTCTGAACTTGGATACAGTAAGATGTTGTTAAGGTCAACATCAAGGCCACACAGCTCACGTGCCCGTGGAACGATGCTTGATGGAGGAGTTCTCTCTTGACACTTTCAAATCACGTAGCACCTAGCCCAAATATATCTATCTTATCATAGTAGGGCTTGAGTAGTCGACGGATTGGGCGCGTACGCCATAAGCCATTGGGAATGTAAATCATAATTGTCAGTCTTCGGTGGGCCCTCTTTCGTGCCAGCGATTCGAGGAATTGACGCGATTATAGCTACGGTCTAGCAAGGGAATGTAAGGGGCCTAATGGTCCAATCACAACCATGAGGCAGAGATTAAAATCGAGGTTAAGATCTGGGCCCTTCTTAATGGTTGGTGGGGTCGTCAAGTGCTTGTTCGACTGGTGATAATTCGCAATGATGGCGGTCAGCGTACTCTTATTCCTTATCCTTCGAGGAATAAGGTCAGAAAACCCTACGGACATATTGAGCCGGTGCTTGGCCGCCTGTAGAGGACATCTAATAAGCACCGAACTAAACCTTCCCTGGGGTGCAACTATCAAGATAGGACGAGGCTATAAACAAAGCATATTCACTCTGCTCTTAGCAGTCATGCTTATGGCAGCTAGTTATCCTTTTGAATCATGTAACGACAGTCTTGATTGAAGATCTACGCATACCTTTCGTGTTAGGCTTCTTCTTTCGACAATGGTGCGGCTGATCGGCAGTAGATGACGCTTGTTAGTGGAGGGGCTTGGCCAGTTCCGGGTCGAGACTGGCCGAGCCTGACTGCATCGGCTTCGATATCGATCCATTAGAAGACGACGCCGGAGCGCAATCGGCACTAATCGATTTGTTCCGTTTCCTTAGCCAATCAACCAATCGAGCAATACGACCCCGCCCTCTTCAACAAGCTCATGTTTCATTGTTGAGATTTAACAACAACGTGAACTCCTTCCCCAAGTTTGTGTTATCGGAGCTTGCTGGACTCATGGTGGGACATCGCCAGAAGCCCAACTTAAATGCCGTTCTGCATGACGTATCATAGCAGTGGAATGATTCATTTGAAGCCTTTTCGAGTATAATTGCTTTTTAAACCCAGACGAGAATCATGTCGTGGGTTCCATGGATTCATCGGGGAATTTATGCATAGTTTATGAGGAAGATCTCTACCATACTAGGAAAGGTCTGCTTTTTATGAAAGTTATACGTTTTGGGCAAAATTTTGGGCGGAATTTCCCGATCTCCCTGAATCATGATTTGTACCAAATTAGATTAGCCCTGCATTCGTCAGTATATTGACTACCCTAGAGCCGCATGTTCTCAAACTCTCAACCAAAATGTTGCCCCCAAATTGTGATGTACAATCAAATAAAAGTTGAATATTATAATGGGACATAGCTAGCTCATAAAGCCGAATGGTTTAGTCTACGTATCTGAACAACATCACTTGCGTGCATATGTGGTGTGGTAATCGTTCATGTTTGTTTGACGTCCAACTTCCACGCCGGATAATATATGAAGCAAAGTTCAACTCCTTTATCCAGCCTTCGTTAAAGACGTGTTGGCCAATAATGACGTAATTGTGGATTGAATACTGCTAACCAATTATAGATTAGCCTGATCTTGATTTGTTTTCACCTTGCCCCAACAATTAGGCCACAGTATCTATGATTCCGATGCCAGCTCGACTGGATGTGAGACATCGCGCTGATGCATGCATCTGTCCGTCACCATCATCGTCACGACTCGCATCTCCCTACATGTAGCATTCGCATCTCACGGCACACGCCCTGCACATCCACCATCACGCTCGGTCTTTGTTGATCTGTAGTGGAGCTGTGGCTCGTGGATATAGCCATTTTGGTGTATTTTACAGTGACTCAACCTTTTCCTAGAGATTTGAGTAGCTAGCATTTTTACAGCTTTGAGCCCCTTGCTTTCGCGTGCTTCATCTCTTGGCGAACCGCGAGATCTGTGATAATCTCCTCGCTCCCTCCACCGACGATGGACATTCTTAAATCCCGGCTGATCTGCTCTACACGTCCACCGATCCCACCACGCTGATATCCGTTTCCGCCTAATATCTGTTGGGCTTCTCGATTCGCTAGCTCGAGCAGCCTTCCACCTTGCACCTTGCAAAGGGCGATTCTCGAGGATAACTCCGGACCGATGCCTCCCGTGGCTTTGATATGATATGCAATCTGTTCAATCCACGCCCAGTGGGATTCGATATACCGTGCCATCGTAGCGAGCTTATGCCGGATGACTTGATGCCCGAACAACGGCTGCCCAAAGGTGTGACGGTCTACAGCGTAAGCCCACGCATCTTCTAGGCAAACCCTGGCGTAGGAATTCATGTTTACGCACATGAGGAAGCGCTCTTTGTTAAAGTCTACGTGCACTGTAAGCTCTTCACCCCCGTCGTCAATGTCTAGCATCAGATCTTACTCGTCATGAGGTATGCGAAACCATGATTCTCTCTGCCGATTAGATTCTCCACAGGCACCTTGACATTATCCAAGGTCACCCAAGCACTTCCGGCAGCATTGGCTCCGCTGTTTTTAATCTTGCGGCGTGAGATTCCTGGCAGGTCCAGTGGTATGACAAGGACAGACACCCCCTTGGCTCCAGGGCCACCTGTTCGCACTGCTGTGGTCATATGGGTTGAAACTAGGGCTCCGGAAATCCATTTCTATTCCTAGATCTTAGCTTTCTTAAAGACCCTAGTGCACAGAGTGAGGTCGATCCGGGTTACCTTGTGGCCGTTTACAATATAGAACTTTCCGTCGGGTGATTTCTTGGCAGTCGTTTTTAGATTCGCTAGGTCCGAGCCACCTAAGACTTGTCAGAGTACATTCATTACCTGCGCAAAGGCATAGGAAAAGCAACCTGATGGCTCGGTGGCACCAAGACAAAACCTCGTCTCTCCTGTGAAGATGCCTGGAAGCCAGCGCTCGCGTTGCTCCTCATTCCCATGATTGACGACAGGAGGAGCTCCAATGACTGAACCACCTCCTAGACACCCGACATATCCAACGCGTGCGGTCTCGTGATGCAGAATTATGAAGTGGAAGATGTCCCACTCTAGCAATGAATCAGCCTCATTCTACTTTATCGACTTGTCTCGTCATACCCTTTTCGGGGATGCCAGCTGGGAGGCCGATGCCAGGCCTGTATTTCTCTGGCATGTCCTGGAAAGCGAGACCAGACCGGGCCCAACGGACAATTTCCTCCAGAGGTACCTCGCCAGTCTCCTCCCACTCCTCAACAGCAGGAATTACATGCTTCTCGAGGTAGTCGCGCACGAAGGCTCGAAGCTTGCGATGACTGTCATTGTAGTACGGCGACTCAAGCACATTGTACCAGGCTGGCTCGGCGAATGGTGCCGGGTTGCCAAACGGGTGGGATACAGCGGGTTTGCCTGTCATTGTGAGGTGTGCGGCTGTGCATAGATTCGTTGTTGAAGTTATAGCTAGGAGTCTTATCTTGTCTGTTGATTGAACTGGGGAATACATATATCAAATAACACCAATTTGGCTTGCAGAGGGATCGGTTGTATTACTCCGGGATAGGCACACGCAACCGGGATTTGTTAAAGAAGTCACTTTTACCCCGCCAATTTCGGATCGAGAGGCGGGAAACGCGAACCTCTAGCAACATTCATTATGCTTAATTTAGCCGTGGTTAATTCAGGCGTGATCACTCGCTTGGTCTATATATGTTGTCGCATATGATAGTGCACTGGTAGATTTCACCAGTTACCGAGGTGTCAACCATGCATGTCATTCGCTTTTGATTCGTAGAGGTGAAGATGCTCAGTAGCTAATAAAAACAGTAATGCTATGCACGGAGCTAAAAATCAAAAAGATCCCCCAAGCAACACGTGGACTCTAGATTCCATTACTAGCACAAGAGAAGGGACTTGACACCGTTCCCGCCGCGTATTCGTCCATGATGCCCCTGACGCTGGCATAAGTGCCGACTGTGAGCAGCAGGATTCCCACGCCAATCAGAACGATGTTGACCACGATACCGACCCAGTCGATAATGGCGTTGTGCTTTCGGCCTACACCTCTGTCTGCGGATCGCATTCTGAAGTACGCAACTGCCCAGAAGATGAAGCCAAACCAGGGGTTGAATAATGAAGACATGACATTCAGCACTGCGGCAATGTGTGAGACGAATAATCACTCGAGACTAGAGAAGGCCATATGAAAGCAAGGGGAAAGGGAAACTCACAAGAATTGAAGAATGGAATGACTGAGGCGATAATAAATGAAAATATCCAGATAACAATAATTATTCCGGTCCAGGACGCCCAGCCCACGACGGTGTGGCTGTTGAGATGTCTGGAGTTGCGGAATAGCCGGAAGAAAACGAAGCGCACCGTCACTGAAGCGTATAGGCATCCGAGAAAGATAATGGTCGGGATCATGAACGAAAAAGCGATCTTCTTGTACTTGTCTTGAAGGGAACCAAAGGCCGGAGAGGTGATGTACTGGTTTCCAGAGTAGGCATAGGTCACACCGCCAACAATACTGAAGACGAACATCTCGGCCACGGTGCAAAGCCAGAGAGCCTTGGGGAATTCACTAGACCATTTTTCACGTAAGTAAATTATTTACGTTTGGGCTGGCCGAATTGTCCCTACCGAGGATCACGCATCTCAGCAATGAAGCTGGGGAGGGTGATTTGTCCGCTGAAAGTGAACACAATGTTCAAGAAAGCAGAGATCCCATTCACCCAGGACGCACCTTTGACGGGAAAGGCCGTCACAAGTGGCTCGCCAAGTTTTACAGGGTCATAAAGAGCCGGCTTGCCCTGCGCTCCGGAGAAGGCTGCGGCGAGAACGACAGAGACGAATGTGAAGAGGGCAGATGCGGTGCCAAGCTTAGACATCATATCAAAGGTGCGAGGCAGAGTAAACACGCAACAAATGATAGCAGTCACGGCCGAGAATAAGACAGTGCGGCAGTGGCCAATATCGTCAGCCTCGGTCATCGTATTGAGATACTTGGCTCCTACGAGCACATGCAGACCCTAGCACAACGACAAAAATATAAGCTCAGTCGATCATCGCACGCAAAACAAGAGGAATGGAAGGGGAATCAAGATGGATCAGCAAATTCACAAGTCATGGTACCTGAAGGAAAGAGTTATTGAGGATGAAGCAGATAGCAGTACCCCACCAAGCCCATTCCTTGCCCCAGAAGAGCATCTGGCCCAAGTCGCAGACATCACGGATTTCAGGGTGGCGCAGGCAAAACTTCCACAGAATCAGACTGGTGTATTGCACAACGGCGGCGATGGCAACAGTGACGATGATGCCCGGTACGAGACCCAGGACAGAGTAGCTCCACGGAAAGGACATGATGGCGAGGCAGATGTACTCGCTGAAGAGCAAGGCCGCTGTTTTCTGCCACGAGCAAGTACGAAACTGGATGTCGGACTCCTTGTCTCTGGCCATCTGCTGGTCCAAGATGGCGGTGTTCGCATTCTCGGTGTCTGATGGGACGTCCTTGGCGGCGTAGTCAGGCAGCTCGGCGATGCGAGGACCGACCCAGACACCCGGTCCTCCGAATATGGAGGCCCATCTCGTGTCCACGACCTGCGTGGATGCGGGCTCAACATCCGCGTCGCCAGTAGCCTTGGGAATGGACTTCTCGGACATGGCGGTAACTTCGTTGATGTCGTAGGCGAAACGTGGTAAATCCTCCTGGCTAGGCTGGCGAGATTGTTGATTTTACGAAGCGCAGGTTGTAGAGCCAAGACACAATTCACCAAAGCAGCGGCAAGGACACATGGATAAATAGAAAACGTGAGAGTCAAAATAAGCAAGGGAAAGAGAAACAAAGAAAAGGGGGTTTGCTTTCAACGTGTGTCTGAGATTGTTCTCCATTCGGAGACTCGACATGAACAGCGAATATATGGATCCTGATTGTCCGACCGCAAACGTAGGATCTAGCAGCAGCTTCCTAGATGGGTCCATGTCGTCACTGTGTGGATTATCATGATATATTTTTGGTCCGCTCAGATGCAGAAAACGCTCACGAGTGAATGTCTGGCATGTGGTGGAGCAAGGCGGGAGGCCTACACCAGCCACGCATCAACTGTAGGGACACTCTCAAGTAGCCATCACTCCCATAAATAAATGCATCTAACTCATCCTAATTACCTGAAGAGAAATTCTGGTGTATGATCGCCGAAATCTCTGTAAATTGATCCCGAAAATAATACATTGCCTGAACGCTAAGTGTTCCTCCAAGTGCCGAGCTTCCGGCGGCCACCCCGAGTAGTCCCACAAGACGAGATCCCAGCGATCAAACCCTCGTCATGGTCCACATGGTGAAACAAGCAGAAGATTTCTATGAGTGATGTTGGTTTTATATCCGTAGATAATTGTGAGCTTGGGGTGATGGGTTTGTAGTAACTAACATTCTTGCTGGCGTCGAGTGTAGCAACTCATCGGAGGTTTCTCTTTGAAGTGGTTTTGATCGATCTTGCTGGATGTTGACCAGGGTTCTTAGCTCTGTTGATCATCACTTCCTCCCCAACAGGCCATGGGCTGATTACTCCTTTTGTCGATCTTGTTTGTTTGCAGCGTGGTCTTACATATGTGGGGGGACGGGAAGCGGCAACGGCAACGGAAGCGGAAGTCGGGATAGGGAATGGGGAAATTCCCTACCCTATCTCTCCTGCCGGATGGGATTTTTGCATACATTCAAGACAATTGAATTAATACATACCTATTACATATCTATATGTACTTTTAGTCTTTGTAACTGCATCGAAGCTGAGAATAAACATCCATTAGATGATAAGAGGTCCATTTCCTCCCACCGAGCAGAGCAAACAAAATTATCTTCTGGCTAATCGATGTGAAGTTTCCACCCAAATCCTGGATCTCGGATCAGCCTTCCTTCAGAGGCCCCGTGAACTCTCGTCTTAATTCCCTTGTACTGAAACCTCTCGCCCAGTGAATTCTCCCTATTGAGTGTAGGGACCCTTTCCATCCCTTGCCCTTGAAGGGCGAATAGTTCGGCCGTGTTTGAACTTTTGACGATATCCATATCCAGAATTGCCGTCTGAATCATCACCGCAGCGAGGAAAATGATGGTGAGTGCAATTTGGACAACCAAGAAAGACAACCACTCCCATCTGACGCGTACGAAGGTCTCTTCTTTGTAAGCAGTCCCATTAACCATTTCGTGGTCATCTCCATTTCGCATACTGGAGTCGTGTAAATCTCTGTTAGTTTCGCTTTTTTCTTTCATTCGCAGGGGAAAAGGGGGTTCAACGTTTGGAAGACACTCACAATGCCGTCATTCCGTCTGCAACATTGCTGGTCAGTTTCTGGACATTACGCCATGTTTTTTCGTCCACGTCAGCATCCGAAGAAGACCTCGACATATCGTTGAAGAACTTGCGTCCAAGGTTCTCGCCGTAGACCCCGCTGCCGCCAGTGAAGTCTCCCAGCGTATAAGCGCCGCTGAAGCCGAGGCTGAGCGCAAGCAGAGAGTGTGCGTAAGTGACAGTAACGTTGAACGCGGCATTGCCATCCGCATCCTTCATCTGAAAAGACGTGTAGTTTTGTCCATATTTGTAGCCGGGGAAGTTCATTTGGTCGATCTGCACTGTTGAAGAGAGTGTTTTCGTAGTAGACGTGCCATTTATGAACTCGGATTCATAGCTGTACACGCAAAAGTGGTAGAGTATTTCGATAGCGCGAAACCTTCGGGAACGGTCAGGGTTGGTGTTACTGTAGATGAAGAAAGATTGGGCCACTGTGGCGTGAAGAATATCTGTATTGTTCCAGTCGCCGAGAGAGGTCCATCTGTTCTCCAGGGGAGAACCCTGGTCTGTGACAATACCGTATGGATCTTTCCTGGGAGTGGTCATGTTGAGTTGGATACTATCGTCGGCGTCTTTCCAACGAAGATATCCTAAGTTCTTCGGCAAGGTGACATTGTATACCGTTATGTTGACTGAGGGGTCATCTGAGGATGGATGGGTCCATATTGTCGTGATGTTGAGCTGGTCAGTGACGTTCCTGATACTGGCACACATACCCAATGAACTATAGCTGAACCAATTGCATTTCACCTCGGAGCAATTTGGCTGAGGAACAGGCCAGGATTCATTTACTGTATAGATGGCAGCTTTGTATGCGCTTCGAGTCATGCCGTACCCAATTTGGTTCGCTTTACTCGCCAATCAGTGACATTTCTTGAGAGAATTGAAGCGGCTTTGGGAAATGTCTCACCTTTAACCTGAAAGTCGTCGAAATCTGAAGCTGGGTTCGGGTAAGACTGCGCAATTGGAGCTGAGACAATGCCGTTCTTAAAATATAAAGTTATTAACCAACTCTTTACTTTGCTTGATTATATTTAGTACCTGCTATAGAGAGGAGAGTAGAAGGAAAAAGAGGTAGTTAGGAATAAACAAGCAGGCGATGAAAAGGGGTAGGCGACTGACTTATATCCTCCCCGGTATAGTCCTCGTAACTAGACCTATGTATCTTCCCTTGACACGAAAAGCCGGCATCATGGCATATCTTGTATATCATAAAATCTCCGGCGTCGCGTATTCCGCAAATTAAATGGGGAGCCGACTTTGGATATTGTACTCTGCAAACATCGCACGACATGGATTTGTCCGCGGAATCCTCGCTCCCGTTGCCAGAGCTGCAAATCGACAATCGCTCATTATCGTCTTCACTCTCTTTATCGTGAATGAAGCCTGGCAAGCTTAGCTACCAATCTTAGAGTATAAGCCCGCTTAATTGCCCTGGTTTGAATCTAGGCTAGAGTAGCCCTCTTTAGAGGGCCAACCCTTTAGTTACTAACTATTGAATTAAATATGTCTCATTAGCCTAGCTTAATTAGGTAGGTACTATAATTAATATATAGAAGTAACTATATATACTACCTAAGCTCCTACAAGGTGTTTTTACTTAAGGATTCTTACTTTCTAGCAATTAGGGTTTTAGTTCTAACTTATAGGTATTATATATAAGTAAGGCTCTTCTCTAGGTAATAACTATATTCTAATATATTCAGGATACCCCGTATGATAGATGGGCAATTGGCTTCATTAATTGATTGATTGAACCGAGGCGTGAAGCATACTGAAGAGGCATCGAAAGCCCATCATCTTCTCCGCACAACTCGTTCCACTTTTCAAAATAGTATTTGAGAACGTTGAAGCGGCCGGAAGAAGCAGCTCCATGCAGCTGCGTCCATCCGGGAACGATTTTTGCATGTGGGCTTGCCCCCTGCTCAACAAAAAACTTGACGAGATCAAGATAGCCCTCAAAGGCAGCCCCAAACAGCGGCGTACATCCAGCATTGTCTTTCACATCTACATTTGCTCCACTTGATACAAGAACTTGAGCCGCACCGAGGTGGCCTCTGCTCGCTGCCATCAAGAGCGGTGTCTGGCCGTCGCTATCCCTGAGTGAAACATCTGCGCCATTGTCTATAAGGAACTGAACCATATCCGTATGTCCATTTCTTGCAGCAATGTGAAGAGGTGCCCACCCCCTCACATGAGAACGAGGCATATCGGCTCCCCAGTCACACAAAGACAACAGAATATTGCCATGTCTGCTGTGATCAGCCGCATTAAGGGAGGGCCAGACTGTTGCGGTAGCGTTGTTGATATCCGCTCCATTTTCGGCGAGCAGCTTGAGGATATCAAGATGGCCAGCACTCGCAGCAGCAAATGCCGGCGTCCATCCATCCTTGTTCACCAAATCCAAGTCTGCACCCTTCCCAAGAAGAAATCTAACATTGTCAATCTGACCTGAGTTTGCGGCTAACAGAATGGGGGTCCAACCATCTCCGCCTGCAGCGTTCAAGTCTGCGCCATTTTCAAGCATCATCCTGGCCAACTCTATGTCACCACGTTCAAACGCAACAATAAGCGGCGTCCAGCCATCCTCGTTTTGTACGTTGCAATCTGCGCCTTTCTCAAGCAGCATGTGAACGATATCCCTGTGGCCATATTGTACTGCACTGTACAACGGCGTTTGTTTCATGAGATCTGTGGTTGTCATGCTGGCCCCTGCGTCTAGTAAGATGCGCGCGATTCCAGTAAGACCAAACCTGCAACTGATCGCAAGAGGGCTCCTATGGAGCTGGTCGCATCCATCTATGTCATGATCCTCACTCTCTACCATATGAATGGCACTGAACTGTAGACCCAGCCAAGTAGCGTAGCAGAGACGGTTGGTTTTTGATCTTCTACGTGTGCGGAATTTCTGAGCCCATTTGTCGAATACATCTTGCTTCACCATTTCTCGATCAAGCCACAAGCGCCATCTACGCGAAGAAGCTGATTTAAATTCGAGGAACCCATTGACTGTGTGAGCGAGTATCTCCTGGGATCCTGAATTCACGTGCCTAAACCAAGAATCAGACGCGTATTCTCGAAACTGCTTTCCTAGGGTCCCCGTCGAGTCTTTTTCCAGGCCTAACCACACCCCAGAAAACTGGATATACTGGAGACATCTCTTTGCAAGTAACGTGTTCTCCAAGACTTCATTGGAAGCTTGGAGCCGGCCGTTTGCCCCCAAAACTTGTGCAGTACCTGAGACCTTCTGAAGAAGATATTGCCTAACTGAGAAATGTGTAACATGCACAGTCACATATTTCTTTAAGATATGTAACTGTGATGGACGCACCTCAATCAGAGAGCCGCATAGATCGAGAATCTCACTGTTGATGTAATCCTCGTCAAACTTGTCCGGAAGCTCTTCGATTGGAAATTCACTAGAGTCATCTTCTATCAACACTGCTTCGGTAATCTCGCCGACTGTGAGAGGACGGAGGGAAAATGCAGCCCATCTGAGAAGATTGTATGCCCTTTTCATGTCCGGCGGTTCATAGCTTGATATCGATTCCCAGTTGCGCTCATAGATTTGCGTCAAGCCGGAGGGAGTGTTATTGATAGCTTGCTCGAGCTGTTTTTTACTCATGCCGCGCCGCAGGCTATCACCTTGCATCTTTAGCCAGAGAAACTGGCCGTCACACCGGGCGGCCATTCTCTGTGACACATCGTTCTTGATGTCTTCAGCCTTGTTGGAAAGCCTTTTCCTCACGATACTGCGAGAATATGACTCGGTGTCCTGGCGGACATCGTGGGTGGTTATTTTGTACTCGTTGAAGCGTTGAACACCACCGTCGTCCTCAAGAGCATGTCGGATATCCGGTTCGTTTCGGCTGACAATCAATATTTGGACGCCGTAGTTGGTTGCGACTCTTTTCATCACTTCGAATGGGGTGTGCTCAAGTTCATGCAAAGATTTGCATTCATCAATTCCGTCCAATACCAGCACGCAGTTCGGTGCGCTACTCACAATATCCTCAAAGAGCTTTTCGATGACGTGGTTGGCTGCTTGTCTATCGACCAGTTCAAGCCATGCGTCGTAGACCAGATCAAAAATATCCGCATCTTGGAGAATCAACTGGTATATCCATGAGCGAATAACAACAAACGGATCCGCCTGACTCTCGAAATCCGAGGAGAAAAAGAAATGAGCTACCGGTGTCGTTAGGGTCTCAGTTAGATATTGCACCGCTCTAGCGCAGAGGACTGTTTTGCCAAACCCAGCCGGACCGTTTATCCAAAGTAAGCTGAATTTGTCTTTCTTTGACATCCATGATTGAAACTTGGGTCGGTCCGTGATCCAGTTGCAAGTACCATCCAGCCGTTTCTTAATAGCCTCGTGGTATATATTGTTTGTGCAATAGGAGCCCATGAGCCAAGATTGCAGATGTTGCTTTAGTTCCACTAAAATATTATTAGATATATTCCACTAAGAAAATATTGTTTTCAGAGGTATCTGTCTGTATGCGCAGCTGGGCTACTCACCTTTTCTCTCCGAATCTCGTCGTGTGATAAACTGCCTCACTTCGTCGAGTAGATGTGTCTTGTTTAGATGGTCGGCTAAAATACGTACGGGAGGTTAGCATGGCCGAACCGCTTCAAAACTGGAGCAGTGATTGCCGAATACCTAGTATAGCCTTTGATGCCTGCTCAGCAGTGGTATCACGGTCCGGCGACCCAGGAGGAACAAGGTTGTACAAGTTCTGAACAAGATCCTTGAACAACTTCACCTCCCCTTCTCGCTTTCCCTTTCCCCACAAGGCCCAGGCGACTCTCTGTTTCCGCGATGACGAGGATACCTGGTGCCCCGGCGAGAGGTTGAGCCGGTGTGAGCCTCCATCTCCAGGCTGGCATAAGGCGTATATGATCTGCAGTATCTCTTGGATCGTCTTTCTTGTATTCTCCTCCTCGAGTGCTTTGTGGTGGCTTTCCTTGAGGGTTTCCCCACGTTCGAGCCCAATATCGCGACCCCACTGTTGGAAACGCAGCTTCTCCGCCTGGAACTGCGTCTCAAGGTGGTGCATGTCCGTGGCAGAGTTGCGGTACTCCTGAGTCTTGTCTAGGGCGTCTAGGCAGGTTGAAAACAGGCCGGCCAAGCCAGCGACACCGACGACTAGCCCTGCGATCTCCATGATGTGCGGGCTGAGATGACTCGTGAATGATGGATGGAAGGCTGAGAGCGCGTCTCCTCCTGATGCGAAGTATTATTTCTCTGGCTGCATGATGCATGATTATTCACCCTGGGAGGTGCTCCATCTACGATGAAACCGAAGGGTGCGAAAATATCACAAGATCGCAGGCAGCCAGTCCTCTAGATAGATGACACGTAGTGAGAAAAGGTCACTGATTTGACATGAAAAATCATTACTGCGATGCCAACACGCACTTACCTTTCGCTATTTAGACCGTGTTGAGGCATAGGTGGACTAACTGTTAATCCCGCATTTGAAAGAGCTTTTGCTGCACATATGTGTGTCCTTCCACCTCACTCATGTTGGTCGCGGTGGCTGTGTAACAGTGACTCATATGCGTTATTCTTGGCAATAGAGTGCTTCTGCAACAGGCACAATGTAAGGCAGTTTGGTATGATTAATCACATGTACATTATCTCGTGATTAATTATCATTGGCTCGTAATAAAATACGGATGTCGCGCATAGATTCATAAATCCTGCGGATCTCATTGAAATAGTACTTCATCACATATTGTTCAGCAATGATGCCATACGCTACTGGACAACATCACAGAAATTGGTTTATTTGACATTGGTCACAATCTGTCTTGAAACTTCAACCTCAAGCCCGAAATACAAATCATGAAAGTGGAAACTACAGCTAGGCGTGCAAGTCAAAGCGGTCGAGGTTCATCACCTTGGCCCACGCAGCCACAAAGTCCTTGACAAACTTGGCATTGCCATCCGAGCTCCCGTACACCTCGGAGATGGCACGCAGCTCGGCGTGTGATCCTAGAACCAGGTCCACGCGGCTCGCAACCCATTTCTTGGCGCCAGACTCACGATCAACACCATCATAGCGTTCACCATCTACCGCCTTCCACTCGGTGCCCATGTCGAGCAAGTTCACGAAGAAATCATTCGTCAACACTCCTGGACGGTTGGTGAGGACACCGTACGACGAGCCATCGTAGTTAGTGTTGAGGACTCGGAGGCCACCCACAAGGACGACCAGCTCGGGTGGTGACAGCGTGAGTAGGTTGGCCCGGTCAACCAGAAGATGCTCTGTCTTGACCTTGTCCTCGGACTTTCCGTAGTTTCGGAACCCATCAGCGTATGGCCGAAGGTGAGCAATGGACTGGGCGTCAGTCTGCTCCTCCGTAGCATCGCCACGACCAGGGCTGAACGGAACCTTGATCTGGACGCCAGCGTCACTCGCCGCCTTCTCCACCGCTGCCGAGCCACCGAGAACGATGAGATCGGCAATGGAGACCTTGTTAGCTCCGAATCTTTGCTGCACACCCTCTAAAGCATGGAGAACTTCGCCCAGCTGCTTGGGATTGTTGACCTCCCAATCCTTCATGGGGGAGAGGCGGATACGTGCGCCGTTGGCACCGCCGCGCTTGTCACTGCCTCGGAACGTGGAAGCAGAAGCCCAAGCGACGGATACGAGCTTCGACACGTCGGGGACTGCAGAAAGGATCTCGTTCTTAAGTGCGGAAATTTCACTCTCGCTTAGGGAGGAGGAGCCTTTAGGAATGGGGTCTTGCCAGATAAAGTCCTCTGAGGGGGTCTCTGGTCCGATGTAGCGGGCTCGAGGACCCATATCACGGTGGGTGAGCTTGAACCAAGCCCGGGCGAAGGCATCGGCAAACTCATCAGGCTTCTCGAGGAACCGACGTGCGATCTTCTCATATGCCGGGTCATAGCGCAGAGATAGATCAGTGGTGAGCATAGTTGGCTTCTGCTTCTTCTTAGGGTCAAATGCATGAGGGATGATGTCGTCCGCATCCTTGGCCACCCACTGGTTAGCGCCAGCCGGGCTCTTGGTGAGCTCCCACTCAAACTTGAAGAGGTACTCGAGATAGTTGTGGCTCCATTTGACGGGCGTCTTTGTCCAAGTGACCTCGAGGCCACTAGTAATAGCGTCCGGTCCCTTGCCTGAGTTGAATGAATTGGTCCATCCAAATCCTTGCTGCTCCGGGCCCGAAGCCTCGGGCTCTGCGCCAACGTGAGAAGAAGGCGCGGCACCATGTGTCTTGCCAAAGGTGTGGCCTCCGGCGATGAGAGCCACTGTCTCTTCATCATTCATTGCCATGCGACCAAAGGTGACACGGATATCATGTGCGGCCAGGACTGGGTCAGGGTTTCCATCCGGGCCTTCTGGGTTCACATAAATCAATCCCATATCTGTAGTTCAATTAGTAAGACGTCAAGAGAATGATGCCACAAGAAAAACCTACGCGCTGCCGCAAGAGGCGACTGCAGATCACCCTTGTGGTTACTCGGTCGCTTTGGCTCATCGCCATCAACAACACCATGTTCGCTGAGACCTTTGAAGCCAACGTCATAGCGGACATCATTTCCGAGCCAGGTCTTCTCTCCGCCCCAGTACGTCGACTGGTCCGCCTCCCAGGTATCAGGTCGGCCGCCAGCAAAGCCGAGGGTCTTGAAGCCCATGGTCTCGAGGGCCACATTGCCAGTCAGGATCATCAGGTCAGCCCACGAGAGCTTGTTGCCGTACTTCTGCTTGACAGGCCACAGCAGGCGACGAGCTTTATCCAAGGAGACATTGTCAGGCCAGCTGTTGAGGGGGGCAAAGCGCTGCTGGCCGCCGCCACCGCCGCCTCGGCCGTCCAAGACCCTGTAGGTGCCGGCCGAGTGCCATGCCATTCGAATGAAGAGGCCGCCGTAGTGACCAAAGTCGGCGGGCCACCAGCTCTTCGAGTCCGTCATGACGGCGGCGATGTCCTTCTTGAGGGCATCGTAGTCGATAGACTGGAAAGCGGCACGGTAGTCGAACGACTCATCGAGAGGGTTGGAGACATTTGTATTCTGGCGGAGGATGTCGAGCTTGAGCGAGTCGGGCCACCAGTCCCGGTTGGTGGTACCACCTCCGCCGGTGTTTCTGAGGTGGACGGGACACTCGCCTTGACCTTGACCCATTGTCTATGCTCGCGAGGGGTATCAATTGTTTTGTTTTGGATTGCTACGGCGTTACCCTCGAGTTACCTACACGAGGACGGCGAAAGATCAACGAAGACAACTGTGTATACGAGAAGGAGAGAGCCAATATGCGATATCGCAGATCGTTCCACTCCCAGAGACAAATAAACAGTTGAGGATTACGAAGCGAAGAGGCGGGCGACATGAATGCGGGGTCTCGTACTTATACCTGACAGCTCTGGTTAATTCTGATGTCATGGAGGCCGGTATTGACGGAAGGAAACTCTATGTAGCAGCGGAACTTGCCAATGGGAATGTGGTATTCCTGGAGCGAGACCGAAGTGGTGTGCTACCCCTCACAAACGCCATGTAAGTCGACCAGGACTATTTCAAACTCTGCCGCTCCCATTCGCCGGAGCTAGCATGAACCCCTCTTTTCCCCGGGAATGAGTACCCAGGGGCTTCCACCGCCATGTTCCATCTTCTTTCTTTGTCGAGGATCGTTTCCGAAGCTGCTTCAAGCTTCCAGGTACAGGACGGAACGCGCCCTGAACCTACCCTACACGCGCCGGATCATTCGTTGCGGCGCCGGTTTAGTTCTTGCACCCGATTTGCTTTAGTCTTTCACTATCTTCTTTTGCTTATTCTTTACTGTTAATGGCATTGAGAGCCAGAGAATCCTGGGATTTTGTGTGTAATGCGGGGAACACAACCATGCGTTTGACATCCATCGGTGGTCACTGGAGGTGACGTCAGCGACTCATAATTCCAAGTCATGTGTGACCGATAATTCCAAATCATCGTGAAGAGTGACACGGCTAGTGCGATTCACTGCACCAACCTCGTCTCTGAGGTAGCATTGTCCAAACTAGTAGGCACAGGAATGTAGATAGGCTATTTTATACTAAACAGCCAGCGTGATTAGCAGGCCCGCAAAGGCACAGAGTCGAGAGTTGAAACCCGCAGCGACGTTCAAAGTGGAGGATTAGGCCCACCTCCAACTTGCTGATAATTACATGATTTTTACAGGCCCGCTGTTGTTCCCACGGCCCCAGTTAGAAATGGTGGATAATTTCAAAATTGATTAAACAAGAATTAGTGCCACTGAACGCGCTCCATACTCTCGCGATATCCTGACAACATCAATGCACTGGCACAAGAAACATAATTTGAGGATAGTTAGGGAGATATCAACCGCCCTTGTAACATTTTTATTAATCAATAGATCCCGACATAAATAACCTGAAAAGTGCTAGATGTGCAATAAATCCAAATCGAAAACCCGACTCCGCTGAACTGCCTAT
This sequence comes from Clonostachys solani, assembly GCA_902141235.2. Classification (NCBI taxonomy): domain Eukaryota; kingdom Fungi; phylum Ascomycota; class Sordariomycetes; order Hypocreales; family Bionectriaceae; genus Clonostachys; species Clonostachys solani. Next base: position 272,510 of record CABFOC020000053.1, read on the forward strand.
GAATGTATAGAGCCCTCTTTGTCGGCAATCTTCTTTTGCTGGTTGGACCGACGTCGGCGCTGGTAGAGGAAAAAGGCAAGGTATAAGAGCAGAATAAATGCGATTGCACCAAGGACGATCCCCACGATGACCCCGGGCTTCAACTTGGTTTTTCTCCCGTCTCCCGAACTGCCTCCACCTCCGCCACCGTAGGTTCCTTTCGAACTACTCTTGCCAGAACTGCCGCCTCTCCCTCCACCACCGCTGGTCCCGCTACCTTTAGGGGCCGCATCGACGAGCGTCGTGAGAGATTGGATTGCGAAAGCGAAAATAGTGTAAAATATTGGACTAGGAGGGGACAGTGTGTTGGCAGGCATTTTGATTAGGCGCGGCAGTCAATGGCTGAGAGGTTGGTAGTTCTTTGATGGCGTTGGTTGGGCACGGTTGTATATAGAAAATAGAGTGAATTTATATCAGGCGTTTCGATTACATTTAGAAGAAGCTCGTTTGGTTTTTCGTTGAGACATGATTGTTAAATAAATAATGAATGCAACGCAGCTACACAAGGAAGCTGGTGATCACCGACGTCATTACATAATATTCTGGCATGTTTTGGGGAAATATGTAGCAGTGAAGGACAAGTATGACGTCGGACCTGTTGCTCGCAAATGATGCACTGGCATATCGCTGATCAGTAGTAGAAGATAATTCATGAAAGTTGAGAGTAGCACTCATACCGCGTCATTGCGCATATCACACACACCACTGCATGATCGAAGTTCCAAACAAAACTCGTTTTTTGCATGTGTTCGAGGAGGCTCTCGCCCTCTGCCAAGTCATGAAGTAATTTGCTGCAGCTTCCCATCAATGCTGAAATAAAAACCAATTTTCAGCTCTCCTTGGGCCTGTAGTCATTGGCGTTTGAATAGTAGTAAATAGGCTTAATGATGCAACATGGTACTGATTATAACATAAATCAAATGAGCGGCGCTCAGATCATCACAACAAAAAGAGTAACACACCGGAAGCGATTTAAGTACCTTTATTAATCCCGCTACTGGAGCCTTTGCTTTACCCTTCGGAAGGGCGATGATCTAATTGTACGCTGATGCTTTCAGCCTCTAATTGACTAACAACATGTAGGCATCGACTGCAAGCAATTTGGTGGGCTACTTCTTAGTGACAGGGACAACTCCTTCATCCTCAATGAATTTAGAGTGGATGATGGTTCCGTCACGTTCTGCTTTGTAAAGCTCGTAGGCCTTCATCTTTTGGGTCGCCAATCCCTTCCCCCCAAACAGGACATCCATGTCTTCCAAGGCCACTCCATTAGTCTCTGGGATGAGGAAGTAGACGTATATACCACCGAGGACAGTCATGGCACCGAAAAATAGGAAGGTACCGTATGTGATGGATTTGAACATATATGTCACCGCGTACGAGACATAGAATTCTCCGAGCCAGTGGGAGCAAGTTGTCATGACTAGGCAGAATGCTCGGATCCGCGTGGGGAAGATTTCAGCGGCGATGATCCATGGGAGATTCCACCCAATGGCCTGCGATTGGGTGATTAGCGACTTTCCATTGCAGGTAAACATTGAAGGGAGGACAGAATGGAAATGTTCAACTGCTTACATATCCAGCTCCAAAAATATATATGAAGGCTACGGCGCTGTTGGACGCGGCCGTAGGGTCTTGAGACGTGTGAAATGAATCGGTGATGGCGGCAAATGCCCCCACGTAAAACATGGAAAATGCGCACATGACGGAGCCAGCGAACAGCAAAGTTCGTCTTCCAAGTCTATCGACAAGGAAAAGGAAGCCGATTGTGGCAACGATACCCTTTACAATGCCGTAAATTCCGGTCGAGAACAGCTTGGCCGACTGAGGCACCGAGCTAGAGTCAGCTGGGTATCATCTAAAGGTCAAAGGGACAACTCACAGCTCCATGATAGCCTAGCACCTGGAAGAAGGTGACAGAAAAATTATTCATAGCGTTGATCCCTGTGCTATTTTGGAAGATCATGAGTAGGCAGCCATGGATGAGGCGAGGAGCCATTTTCTTGGTAAAGGTTTCAGACACAATTGCTTTGAATCCAGAAGCTGATGTGATAGAAAGCTCATGTTCCATTTGGCGTTCATAGTCAGAGAGCTCATTGGCCACGTACTCGTGTTCAACTGGAAGTTGACGGAGCCTGGTGAGAGCATTCGTGGCCTCTTCCCGGCGGCCTTTGGAAAAGTACCATCTCGGGCTTTCACAGAGAGGGATTAGGCCAAGCGCCATTAGAGTAGCCGGAATGAACTGGAAGGCAATAGGAATAAACCACTGGGTGTCTCCGACAGATGAAACCTTGCGTCTGTCAGTCATATTGGTTGCGTTATCGGCATTATATAACTCACATTTTGCTGGACCCCATAGTTGATCCAAAACCCAACAACTGTACCAACTTGGACTCCAATCTCAAACTGAAAACATCACGCAATTAGCAAGCTGACAAAGGATTGTTTTGGTGGAGTCGAAACTTACACAACCGATAATGCCACCTCGAGCTGCCGATGGCGCACATTCTGACAGGTATTGAGGCACAACAAATGTGGTGCCACCCACTCCAAGCCCACTGATGAAACGGCCCACGTAAAAGACGGGAATGTTGCCTTGGCAAACCATCTGCAAAACCACGCCAATATTGAATACCCAAGCTGCACCCATGAGTGCTCGGCGACGGCCAAACCGTTCATTTGACCAGTACGCTAATATCACGCCAAAGAAGGCACCCCCCTGGACTAAGTTAAGAGAGAGGTAAGCCTGCCTTGTCCTGGTGAAGCGTGACCCAGTGGACAGTTCAACTTACAGGTGTTTACCATATGAGCCTGTATAGCACTGGCATCCTTGTTGGCAAGTTTGAAGCGACGAATGAAGGACTCCAATGAGAAAACACCTCCGATAAATGCCAGGTCATAGCCAAAGATGACGGAGCCTCCGGCGGCGACCAAGATCACCCAGAAAAGTTGCCAGTTGTATACTTCCCGAGGCGCGGAACTGTCTTTGGCGTTGAAACTGAACCCCATCTTTGCAATTAGAATATATGGTTTCAGGAAATTGGGGATAAGAAGCTGGATGAAGGAGGTGAGGATGAGTCCCTCGAGCAGCGACGCGTTTATAACAAGAAAGCCGGCTGGAGCTACGACAACCCCTCTTATCTTTATTGGATCCGAGAATAGACCAAGGATATGTGAGGGAGGGTGTGAGCGGTAGCTGGTAATTGGAAAGATAAGCTGATCAGTCCATGCCCCTCTTCCCCGCAAAATCCTAGGAAACCCCGGATTTTGAAACGCAATCAGCGTCCAGGAACTCAGACCTGGTGGAGTTTAGACGATGATAGCGGCTGGTGGCCGAGTCATGGTCACCTCCGAAGCTATAAATTGGGTCTGGATCCCACCATCGTCACAATCTGTGGAACACTTCGGATGTTAAGCTGTTAAGAGAATAGCCTCCGAGCTTGGTATCTCGGAGCGATCTTCCGAACTTCCCCTCCGAACCGTATTCCCACTTGGAACTCGCGCATATCATGACACTGATGGGAATAAGGGACAATTCCCCTGTTAGTTAGTGTCGAAAGCAGTTACATCTACCTATTTCACATCACTTTACCCTTATGCAGAGTGAGGCCGCTCATAAATGAAGCCGAAGATCACTTGCCAGCACCTCGGAGGAGCCTCCGAAGTTTTCACCATCAGGGAATTGTTTGCCATCTGCGTAGTAGCTCAGTCGTAGACATTCCCCAGCCTCGATACCTCCACATCTCACCTCCACATGAACACTGAGACCTCCACATGCACATTGAGCATTGCAGCTGCTGTGACCAAGTTAAAAAGCATCCCAAATCCATCTCAAGAGAAGATCCCTTTCACCACCATCCCTACATTCGACCATCTGCTACTTCGGAGGCTATCAAGCGAATCCTCACATTGAAAATGCCACACTCAACCTCTCAGCCAGATGTCGCAGGTCCCGTGAGGGTGGCAATCGGTACGCTACCTGCTACATTAACCACCGTTATTTCATAGACTAACCCGAAAAAAGACAGGGGAGGTACTTTCACTGATGTAGTTGTTTTCTTTGCCGACGGAAGGGAGAAAGTGTTCAAGTTACTGTCGCGAGATCCGAGCAATTACAAGGATGCACCGATTGAGGCTATTCGGAGAATCCTGGAGGAAGTCGAGAATAGATCAATCCCGAGAGGGGTATCATTAGATCTCACAAACATCGGTACGCTGGATCCTCTCTATTCCCACTTATGGTGCAATGCGACAGAATTAAGCTCATTCTTCCTTCTCCCTAGAATCACTCCGTATGGGAACTACAGTCGCCACAAATGCATTGCTAGAACGCCAAGGAGCCAAGACGGTCTTATTTATTACTAAAGGATTTAAAGTGAGCAAGCTTCACCGTCATGTGCTATTCTGAACTAACAAGCGATAGGATTTGCTCAAGATTGGTAACCAATCACGCCCGGACATGTTTGCGCTCAATGTAAAACGACCAGAGCTTCTATATTCCAAGGTTGTTGAAGTATCAGAAAGAGTGACACTGCATGATTCCATTGCATATAAACGAAAGGATAACGAGGGCAATTCACAGCCCACCGAGAATGTTACTGCTACGGCTGAGCTCAGATCACCAGAAGACAACGATGTAATTGTTGGAATATCGGGAGAGAAGGTTCGTGTTATCCAGAAGCTCGACCTGAAAGAAGTACAAGAAGGGCTTCAAGCCGCATACTCGGAAGGATACCGCAGTATTGCAGTCTGCCTCCTACATTCTTACACATTTCCCGACCACGAGCAGGCTATTGCAGCTGAAGCCAAGAAGGTCGGGTTCACACAAGTATCTGTATCGAGTCAGCTATCACCAGCAATCAGAATGTTGCCCCGCGCAAGCTCAGCGGTAACAGATGCATATCTGACTCCAGAGATCCAGGCATATCTGGAGGGTTTCCAAGCTGGAATTGGAAACAAGAGTCTTGAGACCGTGAACTGGAGAATTATGCAGTCCGATGGCGGCCTTGTGCATCCTTCGAAGCTTTCAGGACTTCGGGCTTTACTGTCTGGTCCGGCTGGAGGTGTTATCGGGTATGCGAAGACGTCCTACATTCCCGAGAAACCAACGCCCGTCATCGGCTTCGACATGGGAGGGACATCAACAGATGTTTCCAGATACGCAGGAACGTTGGAGCATGTGTTCGAATCCACCACAGCGGGGATCTCAGTCCAGGCTCCTCAACTTGACATCAACACTGTTGCTGCAGGAGGAGGAAGTGTTCTTGCGTGGCGAAAGGGCATCCTAGCGGTGGGCCCGGAGAGTGCAGGATCACACCCGGGACCTGCCTGCTATAGAAAGGGAGGGCCTGCAACAGTCACTGATGCCAATTTGATTCTCGGTCGGATTGTCCCTGACTATTTTCCGTCTATCTTTGGTGAGACGCAAGACCAGCCACTTGACGTGAACGCCTCCTACGAGCGGATGAGAGAATTGATGGAAGTTATCAACAAGGATCAAGGGACCAGCTTTTCCGTCGAAGAAATCGCGAGCGGTTTCATTACGGTTGCCAACGAGGCCATGTGTCGCCCGATCCGCGCGTTAACAGAAGCTCGGGGGCATAACACTGCTGACCACAATCTTGCTGCATTCGGAGGAGCCGGTGGCCAACACGGATGCGAGATCGCCAGGGCACTCAAGATCAAACGCGTGATCCTTCATAAATATTCGTCAGTCTTGTCGGCCTATGGAATGGCTTTGGCAGAAACAATCCAGGAAGAGCGACTGCCGTTTGCGGAAGTTCTATCGACGTCGTCGTTGGAGCGAGCCAAGACATTACTCGAGCAGCTTAGAGGCAAAACCGTTTCTTCGTTGAGGCAAATAGACCCAACGTGTGGAAAGACAGATTCTTCATTCTTTCTGAACCTGCGATATGACGGAAGCGACACCTCTCTGATGGTCGAGAAGCCCGAAGATAGCTGGGACTTCGAGGGGAGTTTTGTGCGCATGCATTACCAAGAATTTGGCTTCACGCCTTCCGGGCGAGATATCTTGGTAGATGATATACGAGTCAGGACGACGGCAAAGACAACTGAAGAGGATAAGGTCGGTCTCCGAGAGCTGGATACGCTCACGGCGACAAGCTGGGCAAGCTCCACCAAGACGACACGGATGTTCTTCGAGAAGTTGGGCTTCGTTGATGCTCCACTCTATCTTTTAGACGATCTCTCAGTCGGTGGAAAGATAGCTGGTCCTGCGATGGTCATTGATAAGACACAAACAATCGTGGTGTCTCCGGACTCTACAGCAACGGTCTTGTCGTCGATGCTCGTTCTCGACGTTGAGCCTGTGCTGGCGGATACGGATGCCAAAGCTACCATTGATCCCATCCAGCTTCCAGTGTTCGCCAACCGCTTTATGGGAATTGCTGAACAGATGGGCCGAGCACTCCAAAAAACATCAGTCAGTACAAATATCAAAGAGCGGCTGGACTTTAGCTGCGCCATCTTCTCGGCGGATGGCGGCCTCGTTGCCAACGCACCCCATGTGCCTGCAATGCTAGGAAGTATGGCATTCTCAGTCAAGTGGCAGATCGATTACTGGAAGAACAACATTAGAAAGGGCGACGTATTTCTCACAAATGCACCTTACGCCGGAGGCGTGCATCTCCCTGATCTAACCGTGATCACTCCCGTTTTTGACGAAGCCGGGGGGGAAGTTCTCTTCTGGACAGCATCGCGCGGCCACCATGCTGATGTTGGAGGAATAGTCCCTGGTTCTATGCCAGCGAACTCCACCGAGCTCTGGGAGGAAGGTGCAGTCATCGATGCTATGAAGGTGGTCGAAGATGGTGTTTTCCAAGAAGAGCGAGTCCTTGAGGCCATGTTATATGCCCCCGCGAGATTCCCCGGATGCCAGGGCGCCCGATGCATACAAGATAACATCACCGATATCAAGGCTCAAGCAGCAGCTAATCAAAAGGGAGTGAACCTGATCACTTCTCTTATCCGGGAGTTTGGACTGGACTCCGTCGTCGTAAGACTCTTTTACTTCAAGTTTAGTGAGATGTTGACTAACTGATAATAGCTCTATATGAACGAGGTCCAGAGTGCATCCAGCAATGCTGTGAGAGAGACGCTCAAGAAGATTTGCAAAGACAAGGGAAGAAATATTTTTGAGGCTGAAGATTTTATGGATGATGGCTCCCGTATCAAACTGAAGATCACAATTGATCCGGAGACTGGAAACGCGGATTTCGACTTTAACGGAACTAGCCCTCAGGCAAACGGTGAGCCAAACCTCTAAATGTCCACGAAAAAGCTCAGATTTACTAACGATACCTGAACGACTAGGAAATTGGAATGCCCCGATAGCTGTCTGCAACTCGGCTACCATTTATACACTACGTTGCCTGGTTAATGCTGATATTCCGCTAAATCAAGGATGCATTGTTCCAGTGAACTTGATCATTCCGGAGAACTCTTTCCTCAGCCCATCAAAATCAGCCGCTGTCGCTGGTGGCAATGGTCTGACGAACCAGCGTCTGGTAGACACCATCCTGAAGGCGCTTGAGATATGCGCAGCCAGCAATGGTTGCATGACAAACTTCACATTCGGACTAGCGACAGCCGATGGGTTTGGGTACTACGAGACAATCGGCGGAGGCAGCGGCGCAGGTCCTTCGTGGGAGGGCGAGGATGGTGTTCATTGCCACATGACCAACACCCGTGCCACGGACCCTGAAATCATGGAGAGGAGATACCCCGTGTTGTTGAGGCAATTTGCACTTCGAGAGGGAAGTGCAGGTGGTGGCATGTATCGCGGAGGAGAGGGTATTGTCCGAGAACTGGAGTTCCTTATCGACATGACAGCAGGTATTCTCTCGGAGCGACGCGTCTTCCAGCCGTATCCCATGGCAGGTGGCCAACCTGGTGGTCGGGGCGAGAATCTCCTGCTTCGGACTGATGGGCGTGTGATCAATATGGGAGGGAAGGCGACGTGTCGCGTTAAGGCCGGAGACAGAATTCAAATTCACACTCCAGGTGGTGGAGGATATGGTTCAAGTGAGGATGGGATCAACGGATCCGCCTCAGGGGTACGCGATGACAATGGTGCAGGGACACTGCAGTTTGTCCCGCTAGCAAATGGCTCCCTGTATTCTCGAAGAGAGGTAGAGGAGGGGAACTAATACTTACTAAATTCAACTAGCCAAAATAAAGCTCAATTATGTTACCCGGTGGGCTGGAGTACAACTCGCTCTAGATAGGCTAACATCCGGTATCTGGCCCGGCTTCGGAAGTAGCTCCGAGGAGATCATCTGACTTCCGAGGCTCCGAACGAACCCAAACCATATCTGACCTCTCTCGATACAGCTCGCTCGATACACAGATAATCATTTCGGAGCTTACACACGACCAGATTGATAGCCTCCGAGGTCCGAATTCAAACATGCCTGTAGATCCCACAGGTTCACGGCCCTCACCAGGGAGGGATCCTCACTCGGCGCAGCCTCCGCGTGCTGGCAGTAGGCCGGCAAGTACTACCTCTAAAACACCTCTCGCGTAAGTGGTGGCTTCCTGCCGGCTGGATGGCCGAGGGCCCTGAAGCGTGCTTATTCATGACATTGATTGCATGTAGGTGTGTCACATGTCGAAAGAAAAAAGTCAAGTGTTCTGGAGCAATCCCATGCCAGTATTGTCAGAAACGTGGAATCAAATGTGTTCCCCGCACGGTCGTCTCGAAGAGAACCTATTCAGACAAGTAAATCAGCCAGTAACATCTCACTTGGCAATCAGCTCACACGGACGTTTTCCTAGTCAAATCGAACAACTTCAAGCTCGTCTCGCTAGATACGAGCCTCCTGAAAGAGTACTGGCTCTCTCAAATGAGGGTAGTTTTCCTACCGATTATATTCGTTCTTGCAATTACTAAATGCCTCTCAAAACGTCCAGCAGACAGCCAAATTCTGGTGGCGACACCAGTTCGAACCACACACGAATTTGCGTCAGCAGCTCAAGAGCAGGAAAGACTGACTCGAAGTGGTTTGGGGGTTGTTCCCGCAACCCCTGCCGTGTCTGGTCCCTCAGTTGACACCCCAAGTACGGTAAACTCTACCGTTACACATACGCAGAGATCAAGTAAGTTGTACGGTCGATATCGTCCATGTCAAAGTCTGATATAATCGCCAGAAATAGCATCCGACTCCTCATTAAGCTCCAGTCACACTTTCGGATCGAGGATCCATACACTCTTGGATCATGCCAGAGCTGAAGAACATTTAGGAGCACTGAGGAATAACCCTGTACAATCGACGCCGATATCAAACAGGGCAACTACTCAGGGATCACGAAGAGCGGCAGATTTCGGAATACCGAGCTTGCCGACTCCTCAAAACGCCCACCGTCTTCTTGAAGCGGTCACCTTTTATATTGGCCAGGCCCAATGCCATTTTGACGCTCGAGAGCTTCTTGATAGGATATCCTACGTTTCAGAAAGTGCCCTGGGTCCTGATGAACTAGCAAAGCCTGAGATGCTAGCCGCTCTTCTGGTTTTGGCTATCGGGAAATTATTTGTAGGAGAAATCGACACAAGTGGCGAAATACCTGGGACCGAATTATTCGAGTTTATTCTTGGCAACTTTCCAACATTGGGAGAACTATACAACCTCGGGAGGCTTGGCGTTGAAGTGACTGCATTAGTTGCGGTGTATATGCAAAACTCAAATAGGCGAGAGGAAGCTTACATCTACGTGTGTCAATCTACTACGAATTTCTCAGTTGAAATTACATTACTGACAGTTAACAATTCAGATAAGCACTGCATTAAGGTTGGCTATATCTCATGGGTTCCACCGCGAGTCTCGGCTAGAAAAGTTTGCCCAGTCCGAGAGGGTCAGGCTCAACCGGCTCTGGTGGACCGTGTATATGCAAGAAAGGTGATTGATTCCAAATTAGTTGGGCCCTATTGATAGACTGATATATTGCCAGGCGCCTAGCAGCTGCGACAGGCAATCCATCAGGTATCAATGATGAAGCGATCGAATTGACGCTGCCAACAAACGCGCCAGGATTTAGCCCTGCAGCGCCGTTGTGCACGAATATCAAAATTGGTAGAGTGGTTGGAAGAATCATAAGTGGTAAGTTTCAATCAATTAACCAAGAATATTGGCTTTGGTGCATACCTTACTCGTTCGCCAGATTTATATGGAAAGGAAGCGGAAACAGAACAGGCGTTCGTTTCAAACGTCCAGGATATTGTGCAGACGCTATACGATATATCGCAAAGCATACCATCGGAACTTGAGACTAGTATGCGGAATTCTGGATCAGACCTCTCTCTGAGGACAACTGCTATGCTGCATTTAATGCTTTATCAGGTGCGAAGTGGAAAACCGGTTGCATCTGGTTCCAGTTTGGACAGCTTTCTAACAATGTATAACCAGGCGACGCTTTTGACAATACGGCCCATCATGTTACACGTTACTCAGCTAATACTGGAGAACAACATCTCCTCGGAAGAATCGTTGTCTAGGACACCTCTGGGGAAGCTCACTGAAACTTGCATCGAGGCAGCTAGACGGATGCTAAAGGCTATCATCACATTAAAGAGCAAGAATATGCTAGGTCTGTGCCTCATCTAGCCCCCCTGCAAGTTGATGTGAGAACTAACTAGATATAATTGCAGTTATCTTTGGCTTTTTTGACCTTGAATCGGCAGTCTCGGCTGCTGTCGTGATGATCCTTATGGCACTGTATAACTCGGCATGCCCAGATCAAGACCGCTTACATCCAACACCTGGACTCAATGATGCGCTTGAAGTGCTACAATTTTTGTCTGACAAGGGAAACATTTTTGCCTTCCAGCGGCTCCAAGAGGCACAAAGACTTTGGGAGCTGACAAGGCCTTTCCTCCAAAGGGCTCGTACAGAAACAAACAGCCACAATCTGGCGTCTGAATTGAACCACAGGCCTAAATTCGCCACAGTTAACCATACAAACAATAACGAAAATAACAACTGCCCTCCACAGTGGGAAACAGGATCATTTCAACAACCGAACACTCACGAAAATCTTACTGGCAATGCGGCCAACGACGCAAGCGTGATAAACATGACGACGCTGGATAGTGGTCTATGGGATGAAATCTCAAACATTTGGGCCCTTCGACCGGATCCTGAAGGTATCTCTTTGGCGCAAGGGGAATCAGTAACTAACCCACTTACGGAAGATGCCTACAGATACTATTACGCCCTTTACAGCAACGGGCAAGGGACTTTCGTTGGAGATGATATGGAAGGCTTAACGGACCTGGGCAGATATCTTTTCAATTCTGGAACCTAGTAATATAATCTGGGGGCTTACCCTACATGTCTAGACATAATGCTATCTAGCTATTGAATGTTCTCTAAGAACCCAAGGGCTGAAGCGAAGGCCTCACGATCCAGACCATTATTGTAGCTTGGCCCCTCCCAGCTTCTTCTTCTTCAAACTTACAACCGTGCCAAGTGGGCAACGTACATGTAGTCGAGAGTGATGTTTCCTTGTACCTATTTGGGTTACCCCTGCCTTTAATATCTTCCATCACTGAGATAATATTATCTGGGGGTCTATAACCACAGAAACAAATCTTATGTTAGTTAAGTAAGAGTCATCCTGAACGCTTAATACAAGGTTGCCTCCCTCACCTTAACTTCGAAGCTGTGAGAGAGGCCAAACCCGGCATCTCAACACAATGACTACGGAAGGCAAAAATAAGCTCTGCCAACTCAAGGCTGCAGACTAACCTCGAAGGTGCAATCAGAGAGTTACCTCGCGGCCATGACTCATTTCCTGTCAACTCTATCAAAGACAACGAATGCCCCCTTAAGGCCCCCGATGCCCGCGACCCGAGAAACCACACCTACCCGCGATGTCGCGAAATGATGTTACAAGTTGGCCATTCGGGGATATCTTACGTTACTTCCGATTTGACGATGGCGTATCGAATGCGCCAGAACTCGTCGGGCAGCTGGGTGCCTACCAGGTAGACAGAATGAGGTTGAGTCCAGAGCTGATGCCTAAACTCAGACCAATCATAAATAATCACGTTAGTGCGAACTCAAGTTCTGCCTAGCACTCGTTGGCTGCCCGAATGACTCTATCCAAACAGCAATGGGCAGATCGAAAACCTATATATTCTCTCAATTCTCCCGACTTCCCAATATTGATCTTTCCTTTCTTTCCCATCCCTGTGCTTGGGCTCTTCCCTGCTCCTTGATGCGAAAGCTGAGAGAGGAACTGCTAACCGCGCCCCGGTCATTGACCACTTCAGACTGGCTCCCTTTTATTCCAATAGGAGGGGAATTTTTAGAACTTCATTGATTACCACATCAAATTCTGTGCTTCCTTTCTTCTTTCATTGCGCTTCAGACTGTCGTAGCCTGGCGTGAAGAAGGATATGGGAGGCCCTCGGGTCTGCATTTGAATAACGCCTCAATCCTGACTTCTCTCTGCTCTCGGTAATGAGATTCATTCCCTCCTTGGTATAATATTAAGTTGTTAATTCCCTTAATGATAGGTATAATTTTAACTTACTAATTGCTTAGTATTTGGTTATATCTTCCTTCCCCCTTTCTTAGCAGCAGCTGCTAAGCTATATGGCTCTCTCATTTACTACTAAGAGTCGTGCGGAGATGATTACATTAAAAGACATCGGTTTTAATAATCCCGAAATCGATTACAGGGGCCACTATTAATGATGATCTGTCGACTGCTAGTGGCCTCATTCGCCAGTCGCTATAACATTGTGCAGCGATCTTTGCGGAAGAATTAAAAAAATCCATAAGGCGACAGGGATTGGGTCATGGCTAAATAGTGAACGAAGGGTCATTTACCCCCAAGCAAAACACCCAGCCAGTATTGGTGCGGATGTATGAAAATGTCTCATTGTAGTGACATGTTTTCGAGTAGTGGTTGTGAAGGATTTTGCCGAAGTCTTGAGCGGAGGGGTAATGCCAATGGGCACGACTCACCCTGACGCTGAATCCGCTCTTGACTTGTACTGTTTTTTTTTTTCCATCGCAAATGATCTTCTGTGGAACTGAGAACCCTCGCTTTGCGTTCAGCAATGGGCAGACAACCATTTTGATTGTTGAGAGCTTGGTTTCAGGAAAACCTTTGAGCTTTACAGCTCTATTCCCGGGAATTTTACTCATTGAATTGTCATCCTTAGATTTTCGAATACAGGTCTTCAATCCTCAGCATTCAACGCACCATCAAGCATGCGTCTTCGATCCAGAAGCCTGGACAGCATTGTCCTGCCTGTGTTGACCTGGTTCTTCGTGGTCACGCAGTGTAATCTGTGCTCAGCAATCGCTTTACAGTCAAATGGAAACCAACCAGATTCTCCACGTGAACGTATCAGACTTCATACGGGCTGGAAATTCTGGCGTTCCGAGTCTAGGCCAGACAATCTGGTGTACGAGCCTCGACCATATGCGAACGACTCAGGGCTCTTCGTTTTAAAGCCTTGGATTCTTCCAACGGCAAACGAGTTTATCGAAAATGCTGAAGACAGGCACGATGTGCCGACCGAAGACCCTGATATAAATATCCCCTATGTCAAAGATTCGTTCGATGACAGTGACTGGGAGGGTGTGAAAGTCCCTCATGACTGGGCTATCAAGGGTCCATTCTACATAAACGGTGATGAGTCTCCAATTACTGGCCAAATGGGCTCGCTACCGCTCCATGGCGTGGGATGGTACCGACGAAAGCTATCATTTTCACCTGCCGATGTTGGGAAATCTATTTATCTTGAAATCGATGGTGCAATGTCATACTCCGCAGTATGGGTCAATGGCAAGATTGTCGGCGGTTGGCCCTACGGATACAACTCATATCATCTCGACATAACCTCCCATTTGAAGGAGGGTGATAATCAGTTAGCCATCCGAATTGATAATCCTCCGGATTCTGGACGATGGTATACAGGTGCTGGGATTTACAGAAACGTGTGGCTTACCAAGGTTAAGTCAGTCCACGTAGCCCGTTGGGGCACTTATGTTACTTCGGAGGTTACTGGAGATTCAGCATCAATCAAATTTGTGGTCAACCTGGAGAACAATGCCGAGAAACAGACTAATGTGACTGTTCAAACGGAGATCTTTGAAATGGATTCTGCAAACGGTAGCCCCGCACAACAAGTGGCTGGTTTTCCATCCTCTTCCGTGGTCCTTCCGGCGCATGGGCAAGAGTCTATTTCGACCTCTACCACCCTCCAAAACCCGCGATTATGGGGCCCGCCTCCTAGTCAATCTCCAAATTTATACCTTGCTGTGACAACTGTTATCCACTGCGGAAAGGTTGTGGATACATATGAGACGCAATTCGGAATTCGTTCGCTTACTTTCGGTGGTGATGGCTTTAGCATCAACGGAGAACGTCTGCGCTTCCAGGGCGTAAATCAACACCACGATCTAGGCGCCTTGGGAGCAGCTTATAATCATAAAGCTGCCGAAAGGCAATTGCATCTTCTTCGGGAAGCTGGTGTTAATGCAATTAGAATGGCACATAACCCGCCAGCGCCCGAACTACTAGAACTCACAGACCGCTTGGGCTTTATGGTGATAGATGAAATCTTTGATGTCTGGAACTACGATAAGAATATTGCCGATTTCAGCTTAATCTTTGCAGATTGGCACGAACCTGATGTCAAGACATTTGTTCGGAGGGATCGAAATCACGCTTCAATCATCATGTGGAGCATTGGCAACGAAGTCGGAGAACAAGGAGGCTCAAGTGGTTTCGATATTGCAACGGAGCTATCGAGAATTTTGCATGAAGAAGACAATACTCGGCCAATCATGGCTTCTTTGAATTCCGCGACTGCCTCCCACAAGTTCCCCGAAGCGCTCGACGTGCTTGGTCTCAATTATATTGGTGAAGGAATGGAATATCCAGGTTACTCCGTCTTGCCCGAACCCCGGCGCCAGCCATTGTACGAGTCCTTTCATGAAGCTTTCCCAGATAAGCTTCTCTTTGGTAGCGAGTTCGCCTGGTCGCTCAGCAGCCGTTCGTCGTTCATTTTCCCTGTTACTCAGTATGACGGAGCGCCGGTTCTAGACCACTCTGGTGGAGACGTAAACACGCTGGAAATTTCCGGCCATGAACTATATTCTTCAAACT
Organism: Clonostachys solani; assembly: GCA_902141235.2. NCBI lineage: Eukaryota > Fungi > Ascomycota > Sordariomycetes > Hypocreales > Bionectriaceae > Clonostachys > Clonostachys solani. The sequence goes on from CABFOC020000053.1 coordinate 287,693, forward strand.
GGAGTGTTTCTCATGATATCGTGTTTACAGTCCAGGATCAACTACCCTATCTTGCTGGCGGCTTCTTATGGTCTGGGTGGGATTATCTGGGCGAGCCCTATCCTTGGCCCCAGGCCAGAAGTGCGTACTCGGGCATGATTGATCTTGCAGGCTTCAAGAAAGAGCGCTTTTGGTTGTACCAATCTCGTTGGAACCCTACAGTGAGGATGGCTCATATCCTTCCACATTGGAGTTGGCCCGGTCGTGAAGGTGAAATAACCCCAGTGCATGTTTTCACCTCTGCGGACGAAGCCGAACTCTTTGTGAATGGCAAATCCCAGGGCAAATTAGAACAGAAAGAGTTTGAGTACCGTTTTCGTTGGGACAATGTCACATATGAGCCTGGCGAACTGCACGTGATAACTTACAAGGACGGCGAAGTCTGGGCGAACGAGACCGTTTCGACTACATCCGATGGGGTCAAGCTTAGTCTGACTGCAGAATTTGGGAAGATTGATGCCGATGGGGAGGATCTTACATGGATTGCAGTCAGTGTGCTTGATGGACAAGGTAGAATGGTGCCTGAGGCGGATGACACCGTCGCTTTCTCTCTTTCTGGTCCTGGTGAGATCGTCGCGACAGATAACGGATTTCAGGCCGATTTCGTGGAATTCCCTTCCAAGGAACGGAAATTATTCAATGGACTTGCTCTTGCAATTGTTCGAGCGAATTCGCCTGGCAAGATCGTGGTCGCTGCAGAGGCAAAGGGCCTTGAAAGAGCAGAGGTTGTGATTGAGGCCCTCTAAGTGTTGTTATCCCCCTCAATAATAAATTGATACGATTCTCTTCATTCTTGTCTTTTTTTCTTCGGAAACCATATTTCGACTTTCAGTTCTTGACATGTGCGTCTCACCTCCAAAACTCCAACAGCTGATATAGGGACCTAGACTTTTACACGTTGTTGTTTCGAACATCAAGGGCCAACCGTGGGGGTTGTTTCGGGAAGTGGTGAAGAGTTAACCGCTCCATGGACGCATGGATTTTTTCATCAAGCTCTATAGTAGGACACCTCTCTCTGAACTGTAAGGTTTCCTGATATTCGGGCTCACCGGTATTCGATCTTCGTTTCGAAGTTGTCGCCGTGAATAGCCTGCAACATCTCGTGATCCGGCACTCTTCCATAAGATAGAGCCTGTTGCTCTCCACCACTCCTCAAACTTCCAACGAAACCAATGATTATGGTGAACATAATAATCAACGATATCTCCTCGTAGCTTCGGGAGTTTGATTCCATTATTTCATCGATAAATAACTGTTGGTTCATGTGCTCAACTTCGGAAGGTGGTGGTAGATAGTCGGTTCGGCCGGTGGTTGTGATTGTTCTACTGTCTTCGGCCCAAATATACGACCCCGCTGGAATTATGTGTATTCTCATGATTCAGTGTGCTTTTTGCCGACTCCCATTCTTCGTTTTGATTGTGCTTCCAAAAGAGTTCGTTCATCAACCACATCGAAGTGTATATTATCGGGGCTCGTCTGCTCAAAATGCCGCTTTCAGGTGAGGTCGAAACTTAGTAGGATCTTCATAGTGATTCGAATATCTTAAGTGTTCAGTAATCGCTCGGATTAATAAGCCGTGTGCCGGAATGGAGACAGATTTGATCCCACATGCTCCATGGCGAAGAGCCACTCTATAAGTGCTAATCCAGCCCTCAGTAGAAAATGAGATTGTTTCCCTTTTTAATCAATAATGGAGGGGGTGTGAGTGATAATCAGCCGACCGAGGCAATACAGACCGCGGTCAGGGGATGGAGAAGGGGGAGGCGTGAGAGTAGAAGAGGCCAACTTGTACACATGTATTACAACACAACGCGTAGCATTCGTTTTGGAATGCCAACCACTACTGCTCCAGCTTATACATTTTCAGTCATATGGTACAAAAAGCCACGCGTTCTGAGAACCGTCGTGTCTTCTGCAACTCGCAGCTCTAGTAAGCCACATGGGGATCATACAATTCGACCTGAAACAGACGGGTGTGAGAGTCATAAACTCGTTATCTAGATGGAAAGTATATCTGGATCATAATTGAACGTTTGGGCACGGAGGCAGTTGCTGAGCAAAGATCTACGTACATCATCCCACGTACACTGTCCCCTTTCCAACACAGCCACATTGGTGTACGTGTCATAGCATAAGAGATGTGTAACACTTTATGCATGTAGCATCCTCACACGTGTATGCCTGATAAAAAGATACAACGGTGAGTTTTTGATAGGTGCTGGTGCTCTAGTTGGGAGCCTATTTCATCATTGTATGACTTGAACTTCTCGACTAGCTAGCATCACCCATACTGTTGGCATAGCGACCAGCAGCGGTACTAAGCCCTCAAGCAACCTCCTTTGTAATCCTGTACGGCCTTGAATGAATGCTTAGGCAATCCTATGGATCATCTAGCGCAAATAACTGAGCCTTATGGGTGTATCAACAGCTAAGTAGTGAGTGGTTGGCTTATTTGTCTGTGGGTCCGCGTTTGTGAATGGTGACTTGGAGTCATAGGAAACTCAAGTGTATGTGATGAGATCCTTTTTACTGTGGTACTTACGTTGAGCCTAGAATCTCCATCAAGGAGTGCAGTGGATAGGCCTAAGAACCTCAAGCACTCTATCATCTATCGATGGGTAGAGGTCATGAAGAACTACCAACCGAATCAAAGCTTCAAACTACGCATGAGACTCATCAGAGCATCAACAAGACAGCTGTTTGGATTCCATTCACTAGGATGAAATTGATAATGAGTGGTATATGACACCGCTGCATGTCGCTCCTGACGGCATCTTCGATATTTTTCTGCAAGATGTACTACAGGGTATAACTGTTTTAACGTGTTGGCGCTCCAATATCAAATAAGCCCTATGTGTCCACTTGATATTTCACCATTGCTTTGTCGTTCTTATATATTTATGCCATTGTCTCTTAAATTTGCTTCATTATTTCGAATCGGTGGGAGCTATATTGCCAAAAGGCTACATCCTATACTATGAAAAGCTTAGAGAGTATGAGTTTGACTGGCAAGTATATGAGAGCATGCCCCTGCTCAAGGTTGAACCATGGGCAGGCATAGGCGCAGCTGGAACCACCGTATCAGCGTTTGGATCAAAAGAAATAGGAGACGGTCTATGAAAATGAAAATAAGTCTTCGAAGTTCAAAAATTAAGCTACGCAGACGGAATCCGAACATCTCTTCCAGGTCTACACTTAAATATACAAATGTTCAAAATGAGCCTTATTAAACTAAGCTTGCGACATTGGTCATTTGCTTGCCGCTAGCTGTGTCAAGGCCCTGCCTCTTGCTGTTATTGGTGTCTCGAGCCAAAAGAATATTTAAATTTAAAGAGAATTACACCTGCTGTAAGATGAGTGCAATCCTTAATGAAGTCCAAACATAGAGGAAGTGGCGGGGTATCGCGAGCTACCCAACATTTGGCTGGTCATAAACGCTGGCATTGGTGTTCAAAATTGGCCTGCTCTGTAAGGTTGTATAACCAATGAACTACCGTGGTCAGGTCGCGATAACGCCAGCGCTTGTGTAACACACAATGACATGTGCCCAATGGATCCCGGGAGGTGTAGCAGGAAAGGTACCATTACCGGGTTGCGAAAGATGCCGCACGGTGTACTTGCCTCCGTTTGCATGGCATGAATACGGGTTATCATGCCAAGGTATGATGTGGCTTAGCAGTGACGAGGAAATTCATTATACTTTTTGGGAGCCTGTAACCCCCACGTAAGACGGACAGTTGTTGTTGCGAGCGGCTCACGGACTTCGGTGATGGTGGGGGAGGACCGTAAGGTTGTATCCCACACCACACCCTGCTCTGCCGCCATTGAGACTGACCGAAACAAGATTGAAATAGAGAGACTTTGAATTACTCTCCTAGTTGAATAGTAGAGTATCTAGAGATATTGTTTAATTGCATAGATTGGATTACGCGTCAGAGTGGCATGATTTCTCTACTCCACATGTGCCAGCTTCGCAATTACACGAGCCGAGATGTCACGTCCCCTGTCGCCCGCCGCAATTCTCTTTCCAAGTTCTTTGGCCTTCTGCTTCATCAAAGTACTTGCCTCACCCCCATCCACGACTTTGAGGATTGCATCACTGATACCCTTGGCAGTCCAATCAGGGCTAGTATTCCTACATGCCCAGACTCCAACTCCAATCGTTTCACTAAGAGCAGCAAAGTTGTAGAGGTCAGACCATAGAGGTAAGATAACCTGCGGAACTCCAGTACTGTATGTATGTCAGTCTCAAGTGAGGTGTCCGTGATCTGGAAGGCTGCTTACGCTATGGCTTCATGATAGCAGTTTGAACCTCCGTGATGCACCGAAGCCACGATGTCGCCAGTCTCAAGTAGTGACGTTGGATCAACACTCAGCCATTTATCCATTCTCAATCTACCACCGGCAACGAATTTCTGTAATGGTTCAAGAACCTCATCAGAGTACTCACCGACCTTTGCAAATTTCCACAGAAATTGGACACTGCTATTAGAGAGAACATTCTCAATGGCTGTAACCATCCAAGCGGCACGCTCATTTGTGTACTAAGACCACGGAGGTTTTTTCTTAGTTCACAACTCGTCAAGTGAAAACAGGTCAACCTACCTGTACAGTACTGCCAAGATTAAGGAGAACAGTGGGAGCGTTCTTCAACCAGTCTGCTATTTCAGCATCCTGTTCAGCAGCTGTGGCCACAGAAAGATACATAGGCCCGGCGCAAAAGACGTTAGGTGGAACATAATCCACGGGAATCGAAGCCCCTTCTGTTGTCATTGTAATCCAAGGAACATCTGGGCGGTGAAGCGCAAGAAAATTGATCGGGTCACGCAAACCATGCTTCTTGAGTTCAGTCTTCTTGGCAGATAGATCGGGAGTCATCACGGCACTGTATATGAAACGAAAGTTAAGGTAAATATTCTCTGGAATCTTGCGTAAGGGGACTGGAAAAGTGAAGCCTGATGATAGACTCGTACTCGTTAGTAATCTCTTAGCTGCTGGAATATGATCTACCTACGCCGGGTATTTCCAAAACATGCTACCATGTGGTTGATGGCTTAGAAAGTTGTCCACCAGCGTGTTTGGGGTCACCATCGCATGTACACGATTCTTATCTCGTGTGATGTCAATTGCCGGTCTGAACAGAGTATCGAGTACTATGACGGCGGGATCAAGTTGATCAATGATTTGGCCAATTTCATGATAGAGCTCCAAATGTGCCTTGACGGTCCACGGTGAAATAAAAAGTTGGACATCTTTTGTTAAGCCCGAAATGCCCGCATATCCAGGAGGGTGAATCATAGAATCAAGGGTCAGGCCTTCAGCCACCACAGCCTTCTCAAATGACTCGCCCTTGAGCTCGTGAAAGACAATATCTCGGGCTGTTGGCGTTTTAGAGCGTGCGAAGGAGGAAACCCGCTCGATCTTACTCTTCAACTCGGCAAATGATGCATAATGTACATCAATATCGGGGTAGTTTTCCAGCAAAGCAGAGGCTGTGGCCACGTGAACATTACTGAGACCGTGCTCTTTGTTGGTGAGGAAAAGGACTATCTTGTTGATTCCTTGAGTGTAAGGGGGCCAAGTTGGCGTCTCGCTAGAAAGAAATTTCACCATAGTGGCGGCAACGAAGGATCTAGCGCTAAACTATGACAATATGACAAATGTGTGGTATTCTTTGTTGTAAACGAAACGGACAAGTGATGAAACGACCCGAACGTTGATGATTTCTGATGCCTTGCAATAACCTGAATCCTATAATACGGAGGCCTTATCTTCGATGTGGTTGTGGCCCCAAAAATGCTTCCATCTAGCCATTTGCGTTAACCCAGCTTTTTTCCTTTCTTACCTCACATCTTTAATGTGGCATGAATGGTTGTCTGATTCAAATTATGCCGAATTCTCTATGAGTATTATAGGGGGTGTCATTATCCAGTCTGCAACATGGGACGGGATCCAACCCTTCATAGTACGATGACACGAGAAGTAATCTGTTCGTTTCAAGGACAAAATATGACGGGATAATGGAACTCGTTGCTTATCGGACTTTCGATGGGCGCCTCGTTACATTGCATGTACGCAGCTACCTCGGTCAAATCTGCATAGAGAAACTGCGAACTGGATATCAGCGGTGTAAACAATATGGAGTGGAGAACGGTACCCTTCGCACCGATCGTCGGTATGACAAATGCGTTCTGCGGGCGCGAGGAGGCTGGGATTGCAACGGTCCGAAGTCCGCTCAGCCCTGGTAGGTATGTATGCCTGTTGGTGCAAGCCCAATACGTGTACTGGATGTAACTCTGCACAATGTAATGTTATCGGATACGTTGTGACCCTGTTGGTTGTTTGCCTGGGCGTTGAGCCTAACAGCGAACGGAGTTGAACCACGTTTTCGGGCAAGGATCATTAAGGAGCATGCAGTCAAGTTCAATCAGAAGATAAGGACTGTCGGCTGTTTGGGATTTCTTCCGCGTAGGAACAGCCATTGAGATCCGATGCTACGCACCTTGACAACCTCGCAGAGTGACAAAGCTCACAGCTGGTGGTTCATGTGATATTTCCGACTAGCAGCATTGAGATGTCGGGTCTGGCATCTCCACTGTTGTCTTTATTTTGCACTCGAACTCTTTCATCCGTATTTCCGACCCGTAGACTCATACGGGCGCTACAGGTCTTCCACAGAAGCTAAAACTCACGGCAACGCTTTGTTGCTACGTAGCGTGATAGTATGATTGGAGGACAGAATGAAGAGTCTGTACGCTTCGGCGAAGTGAATCTAGCTTTAACATTCTTCTTATTTCTTTATGAACTAGAATATAAGCTTTTAAAAATGTGTTTAATGTTTGGAAATTCTATCTATCAATGGTTTTTCCATGCCTCCCATACCATCCAAAAAGTTGTCTTGGAAACTCAGCTAAGGTCCGCAACTTGTCGTCATCTCAACTATCCAACGCCTGGTTTTGACACTAGACCGAACAGTTAGCAAAAGATCAATTTAGGATTGGCTGAACTCACCATATTCCAATAGATTTTTTTCCTTTTCAGGAGTTCTATGTGATTGCCTTTTTCTAGAACTTTTCCTTCTCCAAGAACGAAGATGATATCGGCTTTTTGAATAGTTGACAGTTGATGGGCAATCACGATCATTGTACGTCCCTTGGAAACTTTTTCAAAGGCAATCTGTACAAGTCTGGCACTTTCTGAGTCCAGGCTACTTGTGGCTTCATCGAGCAATAACAACTGTGGGTTCCGGATCAGTGCTCTCGCAATAGCTATACGCTGTTTCTGTCCACCTGAAAGATCGACACCTTTGCTTCCGATTTCAGTGTTGTATCCGTCAGGTAGGGACGAGATGAAATCATGAATGCTGGCGTCTCGACAAGCCGTCTGCACTTGATCGTCCGTAGTTTCTGCATCTACACCGAGCACGATGTTCTCTCGTATGGTGCCTTGAAAAATTGTTGGGTCCTGCGCAACTAGAGAGATTTGCTTGCGGTACTCGTCAATACCGACACTCGTTATATTTGTGCCATTAGCCAAGATTTTGCCTCTGTTTACGTCGTAGAATCTTTCAAGGAGAGAGATGATTGTCGTTTTACCTGACCCAGATGAACCAACAAAGGCAGCATACTGTCCTTTCTCGATTGTGATACTCAAATCTTCAAATATTGAGATGTTTCTTGTCGGGTACTTAAACCAGACATGTTGGAACTCAATCTTGATACCATTTTGAGCAGTTGTGATGTGCTCCTTCTGTTTCTTCTCGTTTGTATTCTTGCTTTCACGAATACCCAGGATTCTATTCGCGGCGGCTGAAGCCTGGGCTGCATTGGGGCCGTAACTGAAGGCAAGGCCAGCAGCTTCGGCGCCGCTTATCACTGCCATGTAGCAAACAAAGAAGTTAAACACTTCATACTCGTGAGATCCGAGAAGCTTGCCACCGTACCAGAAGATAAGAGCTTGACACGCCATGGCCATGCTGTCTGAGAATGCCAGGATGAGAGATGTCCATCTTGATTTTATGGAGGCTTTTGTGGCATGATCAGACAAAAGTTGTCGATAGCGACGGCAAATTGTGTCCTCTAGAGTCAATGATGTGACCGTGCGGAATGCGCTGATAGATTCCGCCGCGAACTTTGAGCTTTCCTCGAACACGGCATGGGAGAGGGCTTCAAACTGTAGCTCGTGTCTGAGCCGATAGAAGCCGGCCAAAAACCCGAGAGGCACTGTAACACAGACAGCCACCAGGGCCAGCTTCCAGCCAAAAGCGAAGGCAATCGCAATCGATCCGGATAAATTGAAAATAGCCATGTAGACTTGGGCCATGTTCACGCCAAGCAGCTCCTCCAGCTGCCTGGGATCGCTGCCTAGCTTGGCCGTAAGTGTTCCAGCCGAGTTGTCCTCGTCGTCAAAGAATGACACCTTCTGGGCTATGAGCCCATTGAAATACTGCATGCGGTAGGTGGCTGAAATGTACTATAAATAGAATATTAATAGTGCCCATACGAGCAGATAAGGGCAATGGGCATGTCTTACAACGGCGAGGTGGTTGGAGACGAATTGCAATCCGAATTGAGAGAAGCCCGTGCCTAAGGCTAATACAACCCACATCAGGGACCAAAAATTGGCTTGCGTCGTGAACCTATCCATGTCATCCACGTACTGAAAGACGACGATAATCTTTGCAAATAGATACGCTTGAAGAGGAGTGCCGGCTTCTATACCGTTAGCCGTCTAAATCGTCCTGGGAAAAGGGGCGACGCACCTGCTGCACACATGGCGAAAAATACGGTGGCAATGTAGAACGGAAATTGGCTTTTCAGCTCGTAGAGAAGTCTTCCAAAGCTGCCAAGAAGGCCTTGAGGCTTGTATCCTGATTTGTAGATGTTTGTGCTGCCTTCGATTGCTTCGCCGTCATCCTCTCTCTCGTTGGAGAGATGGCTTTCTATGTCTTTAAGCTCCTGTAGCTCGGCATCATGCTTTTCATCGTCCATGGTCAGGTTCTGGGTCGCTACAAGCCCTGAGTAGACTCCATCTTCGATCTCCAATAGAGATTGATGGGTCCCTTTTTCCACCACTTTCCCCTTTCTCAGCACGACAATGCGATCTGCCTTCTGGATAGTGGATAACCTATGTGCAATAGTGATTGTGGTCCTGCCAAGGGATGCCCTTTCCAACGCAGCCTGGACAATACGCTCGCCACGTACGTCAATCGACGAGGTTGCCTCATCCAATATGAGTATTTTTGGCTTCTTCACAATGGCTCTCGCGATGCTGATCCGCTGCCGCTGACCACCACTCAATTTGGTTCCACTGTCGCCAACCATTGTGTGGTACCCGTCTGGCAAGCGTTGGATAAATTCATCAGCAAATGCTTCCCTGCAGGCTTCTTCAATGAGCTCCTTCTTTCGATCTTCGGTCTCGGCTTCTAAGCCAGAACCGATTAATCCGTGAGCAACATTGTTGTAGATTGTGTCATTGAACAGAAATGGCTCTTGCTGTACAAGGCCAATTTGACACCTCCACCACTTGAGGTCGATCTCGAAGATGTCATGTCCAGAAACTTCCACTCTACCCCGCAACTGAACGGCAGCTGGAGAGATACTCTCTGGGATTGATCTGGATCTTCCAATTTGTAGTTCTCTTTCATTTGTAGTTTGATCTTCCTCCTTCGTTGCCCTAGGGACAGCCGGGTCGCCATGGAGATCATACCATCTCTCAATCAGCCCGATAACAGTGCTTTTCCCGGAGCCAGAAGGCCCAACGATAGCTGTTACCTTGCCTGCTTCGATTCGAAGGTCTAGGCTGTCTAATACCTTGACATGAGCCCGGCCGGGATATGCAAAGTCGACGGCTCTAAAGACGATGTCGTCAGTTGCCGAAACATCAGGTTCCTTGAGGCACCCGCTCTTTTGAGGCGGAGAATCAACAACGGAGAAGAACTCGCAAGCCGCTACCATCGCTTTATTCACCGCAATAAATGGGGTAAACAACCCCTGGATGGAGAGGACCATTAACATGACCGACATGAGGACAATGACAATGATGCCAACGCTCTCTATTCGCCCCTCTCTGAATGACTTGGTTCCAAACCAGAACGCCAATCCAAAGGTGGCATATACACCGAAGAAGATCAGGCCAAACTGCATTGCGACAATTGGCGCCACGCCCTGTCCGTGTTTCTTGGCTTCATTGGCCCATTTGGAGAAGCGGTCCCCAACACGTGCTTGGGCGCTATAAGCCATGATCATTCGGATGCTCCCAAAAGCCTCGTTGGCTATTGAGGAGGCCATTTGCTCGGCTTCGAATGTCTTCTGGTGCTTTTTAGTCATGAAAGGGACGAGGACGACACCAACAATCGCCACAAAGACAAGTAGCGAGCCGGTCACGAGCGTCAATGACCAACTGTACGTAAATGCCACAATTATTGCTGCCAGAATCGTAGCCAGAAACTGGACGAGCGTCCCTAATTTTTCTGATATTCCAATTTGTAGCACATTCGCTGTTGCCGTAATCGTACCGGCCGCAGCCCCTGGAGGCATTCGATCAAGGACGTGGACGGTTTGCGCAAAGAGATGTTTTAGATAGTCGAGTCGGATCGCTGCGGACATTCGAATTCCAATGACGGAAAATGCGAGCTGGAAAACTTAGTATGACCCCATCATCTTGAGGGGAATAGGAAACTTACCTTGCTGATATAGCTAAATATAAATCTCCCAATGAAAAGGACGAAGATGTATAGTCTGTTTAGAGAACGTTAGCAAGCTCTCATAGTTCCGGTAATCTTACATACGCGTATCTATTCAACAGGCCATCAAACGAGACTCTGTCCTGTGTCTTTCCTGGGGTAGCATAATCATTGAATGTCTCGACAAGCTGGCCTAAAACCTCATCAGTCCTATGTATTGGCTAATAAAGGAATAACACGTACCAAATACAACATTCAATATCGGGAGAGTCTTCGACGTTTTAGCGTGGTGATTTTCAAACATTTTCGGATCGTACTTACAGCCCCAGCAGCCATTGATGCCAACGTGCCCACGATGATCAGGTAGACGTCCGTCTTCTCAGCGTAAGTGAAAATTCTCTACCCGGGATAGTCAGTAAACGATCTTCTCGTATTTTTGAAGCGCTCACTAAGTAATCTTTCAGGCTAGCTTCCCTCTTCGACTTGGCCATCGTTGGTTGCTTAGGGGCATCGAGGGTGGTGGCGCCAGTTACTTGGACAGGTATATTCGACGTCTTGGCGTCTGCTGAGTTTGTATTCTCCGTCTGAATTTCCTTGTTGTTCATGATGATTGTGCTAGATAGGTTTCACGCAAAGCAGTGTTAGACGTCGTATTGCTCTCATGAATTGTCGCAGATGAATATCGAAGTATGTGCTTACTTGGGCCTGAGGGTAATACAGACACAACGCAATGCTATGCCAATATTTTGGTTCGCTCTCTAGCCGGGGCTTGGTTCGTATGCACTTGGCTATGTCTTGGTGGTGGGCAAAGGGGGTTTGGGAGTGTGGAATGATGCAGAGCCCAGAACCAGCTTCGTCCTAGACCCTTGTCACAATCAGCTTGTGTAACACTCCCCGTCTTCGTATTCAGGGCGTATTCTTAATGGGTGCTCTCCTACCTGCATGCATGTGTCTACCCAACTCCTTAACCATGTGGATACCGCAATCAAGCTTTCGAGAGTGGCACGTTCTACTACATTCCCACATTGCAACTCGCACTATGATATGCAGCCCCTGGTCAATCCACCTGGAGGAGGGTTCATTACACCAGGAAAACTCCATACTCAGAGAGAGAAAAAGCTTATAAAATGACTGTAGTTTCATTCTTTCAACCATTGTGCCAGCTTAAATCGATGAATCATTTTCTTTCCACCTAACTGCCCCAGAACATAATGCCATATTCCATTACTATCAAAGAAATCCGTGGCAAGGCGGGCAAGGTGTACTACCCGCTGAAGCTCAACCTCTATCTTAAGCCCACCCCCGGCCCGAACGAAGTCCTCGTGAAGCTCCATGCTGCCGCGTTAAACCGGCGCGACTTCTTCATCCGACAGCATCTCTACCCCGATATTTCCTTCAAGTCCCCTCTCTTGTCTGATGGATATGGAACTGTTGTCGAGACGGGGCCTGGGTGTCGCAACGATCTCCTAAATAAGAAGGTTGTTCTGACACCTTCTCGGGGATGGCAATCTAACCCCGAGGGGCCGGAAGACCCATCAAAGTTTACTGGCATTGGCGGAATGGGCGCCAACGACATTGGCTGCGCGCAGGACTACGTCGTCGTGGACGAGTCAGAAGTTGAGGTCTGTCCAGAGCATCTCAATGCGGCGGAAGCTGCAGCTCTCCCATCTGTCGGGCTGACAGCTTGGCGGGCGTTCATGATCAAATCCGGTAACGCAAAGCCAGGCCACAACATCCTCGTAACAGGGATTGGGGGTGGCGTAGCTTTGCAGCTGCTCCAGTTTGGCGTGGCCGTGGGCTGCAACGTCTACGTGACATCCGGGGATGCTGCCAAGATCAACAAGGCGAAAGACCTCGGCGCGATAGGAGGCGTTAGCTACAAGGCGGATGAGTGGGAGAAAGAGCTGAGCAAGATTTTGCCAGCCGAACGGCCTTATCTTGACGCCGTGATTGACGGAGCGGGTGGGGACATTGTCAGCAGAACCATGAATATCCTCAAACCGGGAGGAGTAATCGTGTCATATGGAATGACTGTTGCTCCCGTGATGGACTGGCTCATGCATGCCGTGCTGAGGAATGTGGAGCTGAAGGGAAGCACACTCGGTTCAAGAACCGAGTTTACAGATATGGTCAACTTTGTCAGGGAGAAGCAGATACGGCCCATTATCAGCCGAACTGTCAGGGGTCTGGAGTCAATGGACGCGATTGAGGGGCTTTTTGACGATCTCAGGACGAATAAGCAGTTCGGTAAGCTTGTGATTGAGATTTCCTCGGACGATAGCACCACATAGGATGTGGCGTTATTCACGCGCCATTGTGATATGTAGCTGCCGTTAGAAGCATCTGTTAGGAGTCAGCACTTAAACTAACACCCCCGTTATTCTATCATGAGCATGAGTGTTATTGACTCCGGGGCCCCGCCCCCGGAAAGTAGGAGTGAGACCAGTATGCTGTTCGAGGTAGTCTTACAATCTCACCTGGCCGTGATCACGCTATTCCTGTCACAGTCGTAGCCAGATATCCATCTCGTTGAACAGGGTGGTTACACAAGCCAACACAGAGCCGCCACTTCCGTGCCGCAGTTCTCCATTCTTGATGCAACGAAACCAGGGGTTGGCCTTCTCACAATGCGCCAACAGCGGACAGATTGACCTACCCATGATATTCCAATCTTGTTTCCTTATCTTGTCCTTCCGCCGCCATTCTGCGGGCGACACCACACCCTCCTATTGCTGGAAATGCATTACCCGTAGCATGTGATTATTCAAAAGTCCGGCGGTTATATGATCTGCATGTCAGCGCGGGGGTCATCCATCCACCAGCTGGCCTTCGAGAGTTCTCAGGAACGTTTGATGATGACCCGAGAAATGTCGAAATCAACGACTGAAGATCCGGTAATGACAACGGCCACTAGTGCAACAGGGGTTGCCCCCTTTTTTTTCTCCACGCAAGTTGGCAGTGTTACTTGCCCACCGAAGCTGACTGCAGAGGTAACCTTCCAAACAGCTTGTTGGCAGTGTTATCTGCATCATGAAACACACACCAATGACTTGTTCTCCTTGCGAAGTTATTCCAGTGTTATCTGCCACCTTGGACATGCCCATCCCTGGCCTTAACCGTCCCGGGCCTCACCTACCCTAAAGGGCATATCATCTGTGGATGGCAAACTGTTCGTGTCAAATCGCCAGTAATCTGCCACGCGGCCCATTTGCAGTAGCATCTTAATGTCAATCTCAAAGTAATAAGGTTACAGCAAATCTAAAGGAGGTGTGCTGTCTCCGTAGATATGTGGGTTGATAAGATTTGGGACACCATCTCTTTTCCAACTCTTGGCTTACCAATACCGGATTGTTGTTATACTTCCTAGACCAGGTATTCAACTTGCCATCTGAGGAGCCACGGCCCGAGCGCCGTATCTCTTAACCCTTGCATTTTGGGTTTTGGGACAAATGTTTCATTGTTGATGGCGGCACTACACTACACAACTACATAGACAGTACTCAGATACAGACGTGGGGGTTCGGGATGCCCCTGGGACAATTCCAAAAATAAGTTCCTAAACTGGGCTAGTATCATTGTGGCGACTTCTCTCAGATCTCTCCGCGTATTGACTCCGGATGATGTGCAAGGGTGGCAATATCAAGAATTTGCGCTAGAAACTTGGTAGGCCGAAACCCCTGCTCTGCTCCCTCCACGAGGTGAAGCACCATGTTTGTACCCGCTAGTCTAATTAGACTGTGATAGGAACATCTTCTATACCCCTGTGTCTGTCACAAGAAGAGATACCACCGCATCAATGTCATCCCACTAGAGTCCAGGCCGTTATCGATCGCTTACAGAAGTGACTGACAGCGATTGAAAGATTACGGGAATACACGGAATTCAATCCCATTTGGTGTTGCCTCACCTGGCCTGCAAGTCAGCTTGAGTAGTAGAGTAGCCGCTACTGGGCCTCAACACTGAGGTGTGGCGGTTGGAGCGCTACCTCAATGGACCGCGGTTTGAAACAGAGCTCCCTAAGACATTTCGGAGTGGTGATAAGCGAGAATCTCTGATGTCGATACAGCATTACAAGACCTTCATGACAAGATATTGACATCCCCAATTTGTGTATGCCAAAGACATCCGAAGAACGTACCAAGTTTTCTTCTATTTTGTATCTGAAGAGAGTTATTTCCAAAGAAATGGCTTTACCAAAAGTTTCCCCGAGGCTAGCTATCGATGAGGCAACGATGGCTGAAATCGCGGAGGCATGCCATATCACAGCCAACCAGATAGAGGATATCTATCCTTGCTTGCCACAGCAAATCTCCCAAATTGACGATAAAAGATCTGAGCAATTTCAGATATTGGTCAATTTTGGGCCTGATGCTGATATTGATGGGTGGTGCGATGCTTTGCAGCAAGTCGTTGCGGCCACCTCAACACTCCGAACACGAATTGTTAAAAGTCGTGTTGGCATTGTCCAGGTCGTCACTACAGAGGAGCATCAAACTGAGAGACGCCCTGGCGAAGATGTTGACCAATTCGTGAGAGATGGGGAACAAAGGCTTCTAGGCTTTGGTGACTTGCTCTTCCGGTCTGTTGTTATCGACAGGACCTTCATTGCTATCATTCACCATGCAATAATGGATCACAGCTCCATCTCTACGCTTCTTAAAGAAGACGTGAGCCGTGTCTTCTTTGGTGAAGAGATCAATCAACGACCTGAATATCGAGACTTTGTGGACTACAATTTGGACATGGACGAGTCTGCAGAAAGGGCTTTCTGGGCTTCTCGCTTCAAAGGAGTGCCAGCAATCTATCCGCCCATTCCAGTTGGTCATCGCCCTTACCCGTACGGAGTGGCCACCAAGACCATGGCACTTGACCTTCAACGCACGGGAGTTTCTCCAGCCCATGTGCCGCTATATATTGAGGCCGCATGGGCTTTGACTGCTGCCACTTACGCCAACAGTGACAATGTCGCCTATGGTCTTGTCTTATCCGGGCGCAGCCCATCTGCTCGCGGCTTGGAGAAGACTCTCGGACAAACAGCCGTGGAGATACCCGTCCAAGTTCATCTCAAACGAAATATGACAATCGAGCAGCTGGTGAAAGATCGTGCGACTTCCCTGCGTAGACTTCAAGCAGAGCCCTCGATCCAATTCGGCTTGGATGGCATCGCCTCAGTCAGTGATGCAGCGCGAACCGCGGCTGGCTTCCAGACCCAGTTGAACATTATACCATTCCCTAGAGCCCATTCAGACAAGAGAAGTGCCCCCAAAAATGGCGACATCGAAATGGATCGTATCGTCTGGATGGCAAAGGGCGCATTCGCTCTGATGCTTCCCTGTTACATCGGACCCGGACAAGTTTTCGTCGAAGCGAAATACGATCCCGCGTGCATACCAGAACGCCAAGTACACCGTGTTCTGAATCAATTTGATCACGTTTTACAACGGCTGCTTGTCGCTCCGATGAATCTGAAGCTCAACCAATTGCATTTGTTCAGTTCTGATGATATGGCTGAGGTCACCCAATGGAACAAAATCTTGCCCAAGGCGACAGAAAAGCTCATCTATGATGACTTCGTTTTTATCTCCCACCTACAGCCGAATATCCGAGCGGTTGAGGCTGTTGATGGGAATGCGTCCTATGGTGAGCTACACCAACTTTCCGACAATCTCGCGGATGAGCTGCACAGAAGAGGCATAGGCTGTAGGGAGCCTGTTCTTCTCGCGATGGAGAGATCTCTTTCTGCCATAGTTGCTATCATCGGTATTATAAAGGCTGGTGGTACCTGCATCCCTGTTTACAGAGACGATTCATTTAATCAGAAGACCTTCTTGGCCTCTTCGGTTAAAGCGAGAATCGCGCTCAGCTCCCCCTCCGAACACTCTCTCTTGGAGGGTGTCGTGCCAAATGTCCTAGCTATCGACATGGCCTTCATTTCTGGAATTCCACGGTCAAGTAGGAATGGAAAAGATCTTAGCACATCTGCCGAAGATCCTGTTTTCATCCTCTCTACCAACGGAAGCATGCTAGGCCCCAAAGACGTTGTGTTTAACCATCGCTCCTTGGCTTCTAATCTTTCTGCCATATGTTCACGTCTGGACTGGCATTCGAGCACTCGAATCTTACAATTTGCATCTCCCGCTTCTATCGCCAGCATTTATGAGATATTCGGTGCCCTCTCCTTGGGGAAATGTCTTTGCATCCACCCTGAAAGGACGGAGAGCACTGAGACGGAGCTTGCCGACTTCATCAGCTCGTTCAATGTGGACACGGCTTTATTGCCTCCAAACATACTCTCCAACATCACCCCGGGTCGCGTTACATGCCTCAAATCATTGACTTCCTTTGGGGAGTCGATGGATGATCGCACATTGGCAAGCTGGAGCAAGGCCACAAGGCTCTTCAACAGCTGGGGAGTATGTGAGGCCTCCATGCTGAACACTGTCAATGAATTGGCTGTGGGCTCTCCCTGCTCTGGAAACATTGGGAGGCCAGTCGGATGTGCCGTCTGGATAGTGAATCCCAGTAACCCCGACGAGCTTGCCCCTATTGGAAGCATCGGTGAGCTTTTGATCGAAGGCCCCTCTGTATCCAGGGGCTATCTAAACAGCGACAGCAAGTCAAAAGCATCATTCATCCTTCCTCCAATATGGGCATCTGGCTTTGGGAGAAGGTCTGTTCGTTTCCACCGCACGGGCGACCTTGGGAAATATGCCGCGGATGGGAGCATCGTCTTCATTGGGAAGAAGGAGAACGCCGCTAAACTTGGTCCTCGCACTATTCAACTCGAAGAGTTGGAGAGCCTTCTTCTGGCCTGTCCTGAAGTCCAAGACATCGTCACATGTGTCAAAATCGCAGCGGGCCGCACACAGCTCTTTGCCATTCTATCTCTTGCAGACCCTGAACTTCCAAATCACGAAGTGCTTCAGGAGCTTTCAGAGGCTTATTCTGGCGTTGTCAACTCGCATATCGACAAGATTCGACAATATGCAGAACACAATACCCTTTGTAGCAAAGTGCCTGACACCTGGATTGTGGTGGAAAAGCTACCGCGCACAGGGTCTCTGAGGTTGAATCGTGGCGCCGTGCGCTCATGGCTCAAGACAAATCGTCGTTGACGACGCTAGACTGTTCCACCCTGTCTCTTTTCCATTATGTTTTTGCTTATTGAAGGGTTTTAGATATAGGCTACAAAACTACAATACAATATCTCGAATGAATCTTGCCTTGTTATTTTGCGTTAACCTTCCCGGTTATAAGACGCGCAGGTTTGCCATCTGTAGACATTTAGTTCGATTAAACGCTGTAACTCTTCATTTCTAAACTCTCTAAGTGGCTTAACGCCAGAATATATCACTTGAAACTCAGAAACCACGTTCTTTGACTTCATTATGCGTAAAATTGATCAGAGCCTGGACTAGTTTCAACTGCCCATTGTATGGATTACTAACTACGGTAGATGACACTCAAGCTGTTGACGTGCTGTACAGTAAGGAATCGGGGAAGGGCACGGAGTACCTGAGTCGACCTCGGACTTCCGAGTTGCTCTACCACTTTTCGTTTAGGAGGCCAATAAGATTGGGGAGGCCCAAGTAAAGCCATTACTCTATGAAGAGGGTGTACCGGAGTGATTTTCCCCCGGATACCCTTTGTATTACTGGTGATTGCCGAGTGATTTTCAAAAACACTGCCATCTAATAGGCTATACGTCTCTCGGTTGAAGTAGTGTAACACACCCACGGTTATCATATCTTCATGGGTTCAATCCGACGGAAACGATGCGTTCCTCAAGTATTGACGTGTCTCCATTTCAATCTATACACGCCCTCCGTGTAAGGCTGGTGATTGGAAACCTACCAATCTCTCCAGGAAGAGATAGTGACCTTCCATATTTCGGATGATATATGGAACACGTGTCCGAGATAGAACGCCATGTTGGTTGGCCTCTGATGATATCATGCGTAGTATCTGGTTAACGCAACCTCACCACCAACCTCCAATCGACTTGCATGGGAATATCTGATGAACTAGCAACGAGGTGACACTCGCTTCGAGAGAGTCTGCAGCTCTAGGTGGGCATGATAGCTGATATTTGAGCCGATATTTGAGCCGATATTTGATTCGTAATCTTTCATACCTTGCGAAAGCCTGGATTTACAAGACAATACCGCTCATCTTCTGTGGAGATGCCATTAACTACTTCCGCAAGTGCATAAGATGGGTAAGCAAATAGCGAGTTGGGTGTGGAATGCGAAAGGGAGTGAGTGACCAATTGCCACACACCAAATGGACTGACGGGGGCACAGACATGTTGGGATCATCCATTTCCGTCTGTAATCACTCTTCATATGGCACCCCCGGACGCATGTAAGATAAATGTCGTTGATACGGGGGGGCCTACCCCATCATCCGAACCACTCAGGAGCTTTCACGAACTGCTCTAAACAATAGTATATGCCAAGACAAACTTAATTTTGATATCATTTTCGTCCATTTTGCCGAAGAGGCTCTTAACTCAACAGGGTTCATATCTTTGAGATATTTCACCAAAGCAACCCACCAGTCATATTGAGCTTTGTTTTCAGCAGGTCGGATTGTCTCGTCTCTGCCGAATGCCGAGTGCCTCCTTCATCGGCAAGTGTTATCTAACAAAGAGACAAGTCATAGGATACGATTTGGTTTCCTGATACGAGACTTTGATCTCATTCTACAAACAGTACATGCAGAGTATTAGGCAAGTAGTTAGCGCGTTCTTTCTGTAATGCAGCTCAAGCGTGTTCTGCTCGTGCCCTCTATGGTTGAAGATACAGCGCCCACTCACCCGGTACGTCTTAACGGTGCATGGCTTTACCTTGACAACAAATATCTGACCACCCAAATGGTTCTCCTCCGTCACCCCAGCAAGTATTCAAGCATAGATAGGGTAGTAATCGGTTATTCGCCGTAGAACCTCTCCCCAAAACCGCTATTGAGATTTGATTTGCTCAAAATGTGAGCAAGTTTTCACGATAGCTTAGGGTATCGGTTGAATGTGATATCTCAGACCATGTGCTGACCCAATCAAATACCACCGGTTATCCAAAAATGCTTCCATCTGCCAGTACATTAGTGCCGCTAAACCCTGTTGAATAGGTTGAATGGGTTGGATTTGATGGGTGACACGATTTCTCAACTAGTGCAATCAGCCCCAGATAGATAAAGATCCGGTCGATGAAGCTATTGCTTGCCACAAGAAACCAACGAGATAACCTTCGAGTGGAGATAGTTGCAGTTGATGTGGTTGGCCGGCTTGACGAACGTGAACGTGAGCCGACACTTGCTTCCCGCTACTAGCCCGATTCTGCAGGCATATATTGTCATACGTTACGTACCAGATACATGAGTTCCATGCTGATAATGAGGTGAGAAACGCACACAACCACGCTTTCTATGAGAAAGATAAGCATGCAGCCTAAGCTAACGCATCAGTTCCCTTTCGTAAGACGGAGTGTTCATTATGCAACCGAGAAAGTGCGGGGTTGATCAACTTGAGGTGCTAGATGGCACCCATGATGCAACAGGGGAATGAGAAAGAGGTTGGGAGATGGAGGGGGACTTTTGATAGTTGAGTCTGCGAAGCATATTGACCAACGATATCAGAAGAAAGCCGAGATACGTGGACGGAGCCCATCCTCTCATCTAAAAGTGTTTGGGTATTTAATTACAGAGTACTCCCATGTCTCAGTTTCAGAATTTCAAATCACTCAACTCTCTCATAACTCATGTCCTGAATTTTACACTCAAGAAGCAACCATGGCTCAAGATACCCCAATCGCCATCGTGGGTCTGGCATACCGCGCTCCTGGCATCGGGAGAAAAGGCCTATGGGACTACCTCTCTGAAGCTCGATCAGCATGGACAAAGATCCCTGGTGATCGCTTTCAGCACGATGCATACTTCCGGCCTGGTGCTGACAAGGCTGGCTGTCTGAAGTCCGAGGGTGGCCACCTGCTCTCTGAGGACATCTACAATTTTGACGCCGCCTTCTTCAATATGAGGGCGGAGGAGGCTAAGAATGCCGACCCCCAGCACCGTATGTTACTTGAATGCGCTCTGGAGGCGTCTGAGAACGCAGGCTACAGCCTGCTTGACCTTGCTGGCAAGAACATTGGTTCGTACGTTGCTCTCGGGGCAATGGAATATGCCAACCGTCTCTTCGGCGATGTCTTTGCTGCCACGACATTCTCGGCCACCGGCATCGCACCTTGTATGTTTGCGAATCGATTGTCCTACTTTTTCGACATCCATGGTCCCAGTATTGGTGCCGAAGCCGCCTGTGCAAGCAGTGCGTACGCTATTCACCAGGCTTGCCAAGGCGTTCGTAATGGAGACTGTGATGCTGCATTTGTTGGCGGATCAACTCTGTTCATGGCCCCTAACTCTTGGATTTCCCTCGAAAAGACTGGGTAAGATGCCAACTTCTTTCCCGTTGCCGACGCAGCGTTTTCTTCTCATTCAATTACTAATTTCGAGACAGCGCTCTTTCAGACCATGGCAGATGCTACTCGTATGACCACAAAGCCTCAGGGTTTGGACGTGGAGAGGGTGGTGCTTGTCTATTCATCAAGCGACTCGATGATGCCATCAGTGCAGGTGACCCGATCCATGCGGTGATCCGAAGTTCTGCCTGTAACCACGGTGGAAGATCCGAGGGCATCACCATGCCTAGGAGAATGGCACATGAGATCCTCCTTAGGAGAGTACATGATGCGGTGGGCCTGAGCGCAGATGAAACTCCCGTCGTTGAGGTAAGATCCTTCGGTAAACTTCTAGGGCTAACCATAATACTAACAAATTGTTGAAATAGGGACACGGAACTGGAACTGCGGCCGGGTAAGTCAAGCATCTGGTAGAACATTATTGGCTCCTTACTTACAACAATAGTGATCCAATCGAGGCTGGAGCCTTTGCAGCAGTCCTTGGCAAGAACCGAACCGAAGCAAATCCATTGTACATTGGATCTGTGAAATCCAACTTTGGGTGAGTTCATCAACACATCGTCGTGCTATCTTTTGAATTGACATGTTTGTAGGCATCTCGAAGGCGCAAGTGGCATTGTGGGTATTGTCAAGGCAATATATATGCTTAAGAACAAGGTCATTTTGCCCACTGCAGGGTTCGAAAAGATCAACTACCGGATCCCAGGAAAGGAGAAAATTGTTGTCGCACAACTGCCCATTCCTTGGCCAGAGGGCGAGAAGAGAAGAGTTCTCGTCACCAACTTTGGTAAGTCCAGATGTCTTGTATGTAGATAATCGAGGAAATCTAACCTTTTTTTCGCACAGGATTTGGTGGCAGTAATGCGGCCGTCTTGCTCGAAGCAGCCCCTGAGCCCGTGATTAACGGCACCAATGGAGCTCATCTCCATGGAAACGGCGTTGCTACACCCGAAAACCCCCTTCATCGTCTGTTTGTCTTCTCCGCTAAGACAAAACAAAGTCTAACAGACTATTTGACTTCATTCGAGAGCTACCTTGCAGAAGTTCCCGAGTCTGGCGAATTTGTCAAAAATCTTAGTTACACTCTTGGCCAACGCCGTTCGCATCATGCCCATCGCGCCGCTGTTATTGCAGATTCGGTTGAGGATCTCCAAGACAAGGTCGCATCGGCCAAGGCAATCAGAGCGAGAGACAAAACAGTTGCGTTTGTGTTTACGGGACAAGGAGCCCAGTGAGTTTCATCGGCGCACTCCTCGATATACCCTGCCATGTGGCTAACTCAAGATTAGGCATGCCCAAATGGCTTCTGGTCTCCGGCATTATAAGGTTTTCTCTGAGGCTCTTGATAAAGCTGAAGAACATCTCACGTCAATGGGAGCGACATGGTCCTTGAACGAGGAACTGTCTAAGCCAGCAGCGGAGTCTCGCATCAACAGCGCTGAAATAAGCCAGCCAGCTTGCACTGCCGTGCAGTTGGCCCTAGTGGCTCTTCTCACCAGTTGGGGTATCAAGCCATCCAGGGTTACGGGCCATTCAAGTGGTGAAATTGGTGCTGCATACTCGGCTGGCCTCGTCAACTTCAAGACCGCCATTGCACTGGCATTTTTCCGTGGACAAGCTGCAGCCAAGCTCATCAGTCAACAAACCCAGAAGGGAGCCATGCTGGCTCTTGGGGTTGGTTTTGATGATGCCTCTGCGCTCATTGAGAAACATGCTGATGGCGCCTATGCCACGGTGGGTGCAATCAATAGTCCTCAGAGCGTCACCATTTCTGGCGACGAATCCGCGATCAACAAAATTCAACAGGCCGCGGAGAAAGATGGTATCTTCAATAGAAAGCTCAAGATCGAACTAGCCTACCACTCTCGGCACATGCAAGCCGTGGCCGATTCTTATCTCGACGCCATCACTCCATTCTACGAGGACAATACGACCTTGGTTGGAAAGGAGGATCAACTCCCCCAATTCTTTTCCTCGGTCGTTGGACATGTGGTAGAACCTGAATTCGTTGATGCTTCATACTGGGTCAAGAATTTAGTTCAGCCTGTGAAATTCTCGGATGCTCTTCAGTCACTTTTGTCGAGTTCTGAGAGTAAGAGAGGGACTGGTCAAGTTCAACCCAACCTACTTGTCGAGATTGGACCCCATTCCGCTCTCAAAGGCCCCATCAACCAGACGGTGGATCTTGTGCGTCAGGTCACTAACCAAGGGAGAAAGATGGTATTCAACTACCTTCCCTCTCTGGTCCGTGGATCAGGGGCTGAAGATACATTGCTCGCCCTTGCCAGCGATCTTTTCACCCTCGGGGCTAAGATTTACTTGGGAGGTGTGAATCAGACCGACATAAATAACGCCGAGGTCCTCACTGAGCTGCCCGCATACTGCTGGGATCATTCAACACACTACGAGCTTAGACCTCGTATGGTCAACGAGATTCTATTCCCAGGAGACCCATATCATCCTATTCTTGGGCGTAGAGCCAATACATCAGGCAGCAATGAGCGCACATACCGACAAGTCTTCACACTCGATGAGCTTCCATGGATTCGAGACCATGGTGTGGCAGGGACTGTTATCTTCCCCATGACGGGCTACCTGTCGTGTATTATTGAAGCGGCAAGGAGAAATGCTGTGACAAAGCCCGGCGCATTTGTCATCCGAGATTTCCACGCCGTCCGTAGTTTAGAAGTCCAGGAAGAGCAGTCAGTCGACATAGCAACGAAGATGAAGCCCGTTTCTACGGGCCCAGGTACGTTCTCAACAACTGCCTGGACCTTTGATATTTCAACTTGGACCGAAGCAGGTGGCTGGACCATTCACTGCTATGGCCGTATTGAGGTTGAAGCTGCTGAGATGACTTCTGAGAGCCCAACCATGAAGGACTCGCTCGCTCTCGTCGATACTCCAGGTTTAATTGAGCACGATATTGCCTGGGCTTATGCTACTGCTGGGGTTCGTGGCACAAATTACGGCCCATCGTTCCGCAATACAGTTAAATTCTTTGAAGGCAAAGGATTCACAGTTATTGAACAACAGCTACGTGAAGGTATTGAACCTAATTCATACGGGTCACCCGCCGCTGTTGATCCTCCTACGCTTGACGGCTTCTTGCAGGGTGGTGGCTCTCTTCAGGAAGTAGAAGGCAAGCGACGCGCCCAGATGCCAAATTACTTTAGCCGTCTGCGTGTTTCAAACTCAATGGCTTCCGAAGAGAAGCAAAAATATACTATTGTCACTCGTATGTTGAACAACGATAACAAGGGCGGCCGTATGCAGATCAGCGTCGCTGCCTTTGCTAAAGGTGCTGACGGCTCTCTTACTCCCGTGGCCGAGTGGGAATCTCTTTCATTCCGCGCGATATCGTCGGCTGAGGATGATGACGAGTTTACTGAGATTCCTGAGAATTGGTGCTGGGAGCTGGTTCCCCGGTTTGACTTCCTCTCACAGGAAGAGCTTATGAAGAGTCTTACTGTTGGTGATATTGGCAACACGGCGCTTATTCGTGGCCAAAAGTTGGGCCACGTCGCCAGTTACTACATTGATCAGGCTCTAAAAGCCACTGCCAACGATGACTTCTCAGGTCTTCCCCCTCACCTTGCTCGTTTTTCCAAGTGGGCAGCGAAGGCAGTTGCTCGAGAGAGCTATGATCTCAGTGTCAAGCCAACAGCACTGCTGGAGGAAGTCATGAATGAAGACGCCCAAGGCGAATTGCTGTGCAAGATTGGCGAAAATCTTGTGCCAATCCTACGAGGAGAAATCCAGCCCCTTGAAATTATGCTCAAGGACGGTCTGCTCACCAGGCACTACGAAGCCGATTCATCCAATGAGCACTTCAGTAAGGTGATTGGTGATTTAGTTCTCAATGTCTCGGACCTTGAGCCCAATCTGCGCATTCTTGAAATCGGTGCTGGAACTGCTGGCACCACACTCCACGTAATGAATGCCCTTTCACGGAGCAATGAAGAAGGCGCGTTTCTCAACTGGACTTTCACTGATATCTCGGCTGGTTTCTTTGAAAATGCGCGTGACAAATTGTCCAAATGGGGCAACAAAATCATCTATAAGAAGCTTGATATTAGCCAGGACCCTGTGAAGCAGGGCTTCAAGCTTCAGGATTACGATATTGTCATCGCCTCCAATGTGTTGCATGCCACAGCGGACATGAAGGAGACTATGACCAATGTGAGGAGCCTTCTGCGGCCTAAAGGCATGGTCGTCCTCCTTGAGGCGAACCGACATCCTCCCCCAACCCTACCATTTGCTCTTCTCCCGGGATGGTGGTACGCAATAGACGACTACCGTGACCAGGAGGAAGGTCCTCTCCTTACCGTGGAGAACTGGAATCGCGTCTTGGTTGACGTCGGGTTTTCAGGCGTTGACACCGCAATCCAAGACTATCCTGGCTCGCCAAACCAAATGATCAGTGTCCTCGGCTCCACAAGAATTGGCAAGCGGGATGATACCCCACAGATAACCATTTGCGGGCCGTTCATTGACGACGACGAGGTGGAGTTTGCCCAGGCCGTGGCCGATTCTATCTCTGACCAAATTGATGCTTCTGTCTCCTTGAAACCATTCGCTGAGGTGGACGCCGTCGATGATCCATTCTACATCTTCATAGACTCTCCTAAACATACACTGCTTGAGAGTGTCACAGAAGAGAGCTTTGACCTTCTCAAGACCATGCTGCTCCGCAACAAGGGTCTGATGTGGGTTGTCCCCGAGGGTGGTGCTCCCGAATCCAGAATCATCCGCGGTTTACTCCACACCTTGCGTCTTGAGGATCAAACCAAGCACATGCTGTTATTTGAAGACGTTCCTCTGGTCGCTCACAGTCTACCTGGTATTGTCAAACTGGCCAAGATCATGCAAGATCCCGAGATTTTCGAGGGTGAGGACCAAGACTTTACCTGGCACAAGAACTCGATCCACCTTCCTCGCATGAAGCAGTTGAGAGAAGTGAAGGAGAAGTTTGCAGTTGAACAGGGAGTCTCTGTTAAAACCGTGCAGAAGATATGGCAACCCGATTCATCACTTGAATTAACGATCGAGGCTGCTGGTAGCCCTGACTCTCTGTACTACCGCAGGACCAATGTCCTAAACGAGCCTCTAGGTGATGATGAGGTCTTGATTGAAGCGGAGGCTGCTGGCTTGAGCTACCGTGACCTTAACATTATCTTTGGCTACATCCCTTGGGCACCTCCAGGATATGACGGCGCTGGAAAGATTATCAAGACTGGCTCCAAGGTTTCCAATCTCCAACCAGGTGACAGCATCTTCTATCTCTCGCTGGAGAAGAGTGCCTTCGCCACCCACAACAAACTTCCAGCAGCTCATGTGGCCAAGGTTCCTGCTGGACTCAGCAAGACCGACGCCGCAGGCCTGCCGATGGCGTACTCAATTGCTATCCTTGCCCTTGTTCGAATTGGCCGTCTTCGAAAGGATGAAACTGTTCTCATCCACGCTGCCGCCGGTGCAGTAGGCCAGGCATGTGTTGTCCTTGCTAAGCACCTCGGGGCTCGAATCTTCGCTACAGCCGGTACTGAGTCGAAGCGAGAATTCCTACATGAGACATTTGGCATTCCTAAAGAACAAATTTTCTCCAGTCGCACCACCCAATTCCGCGATAGCATCATGTGCGCTACAAAAGACAAGGGAGTTGATGTCATTGTTAACTCTCTAAGTGGCGAGTTCATGCTTGAGACATGGGCACTGGCCGCTAGCTTTGGGCGGTTTATCGATATTGGAAAGAAAGATGCTTTCCAGAATAGCACTCTTCCAATGAGACCATTTGACAACAATGTCACTTATAGTGGTGTCGATCTGCGTGAACTTTACAAGCATAAGCCAGAGGAGCTAAAGGAGGTGTTTGCGGATCTTGTGACTCTTCTCAATCGCAACATCATCAAGCCTATCAGCCCTGTTACTCTCGTTCCCGCCTCTGATCTCCCAAGTGGTCTACGAAAACTTAGATCTGGTGACCACATGGGTAAGATTGTCGTTACTCTAGGAAAGGATGAATCAGTCCTTGCGGAGAGTGCTCTGCATCCTACACCAGTGCCATTGAAGTCTGATGCCACATACCTGATCACAGGAGGAACTCGTGGTATCGGTCTGTCACTTGCATATTGGCTGATCGAGAATGGAGCCAAGAACATCGTCGCATTGGGTCGAAGCGGTGGTTCTGGGCCTGAGGTTCAGAAGCTCTTGGAGAAATACGACGGCACTGATGTTACTGTCAGAGCTTATGCGTGTGATGTTGGCTCCAAATCTGACCTTCTCCAGGTTGTGGAATCAATCAAAGATCTTCCACCAGTCAAAGGTGTTATCCATGGTGCTCTTGTCCTCAGCGTAAGTTCTTTCCATTATAAATCTCAATCGCATGAAAAAAAACACTAACGTTGCAATAGGACAAATTGCTTGAAAATGCTACGTATGAAGACTGGAAGATCGTCACGGGTCCACGAATTCAGGGTGCATGGAATCTCAATGATC
The DNA here is from genome assembly GCA_902141235.2 of Clonostachys solani. Lineage (NCBI taxonomy): Eukaryota > Fungi > Ascomycota > Sordariomycetes > Hypocreales > Bionectriaceae > Clonostachys > Clonostachys solani. The sequence goes on from CABFOC020000053.1 coordinate 315,386, forward strand.
TGCTGCCTGATCTTGACTTCTTTATCGGTCTGTCTTCATTCTTGGGAGATACAGGTAACATTGGTCAGAGTATCTATGGAGGAACTGCTGTGAGTAAATTAACAAGGATAAACACTTCAGGAAAGTCAGGCTAATCCTTTATCAAGGCATTCTATGAATCTTTTGCCCGATACCGCAACGCGCGTGGGCAGAATACCGTCTCCATCGCCCTTCCAGTGGTTCTTGATGTCGGTTATGTCGCCTCAAACGAGCTTACGGACAGGCTTAAGGCAACTCTTGGTGCGACATTGAGGATGTCCGATATCTACGCCATGGTCAAGAGTGCCATCCAAGGCCAGGCCACGTCGCCCATCTACACGAACGGCAAGGCAACTGCATTTAAGATGGCTCTCAACGGTCAATCCATTGAAGATCTCCCATGGACGTACTTCCATCCTGTTCATATCAAGGCTCGTCTTGCTGCCGGTGCAGATGATAAGAATGCGGCTGGTGGCTCCGGTGTTGACCACTCCGCCTCATGGACATCAGCTTCCGACCCGCTCGTTGGCCTGACGGAAGCTCTGATCACAAAGGTTTCCGCCATGACCATGATCGAGCGTAGTGAGATTGAGCCCGATGCCCCTCTGGCATCTCACGGCCTGGACTCTCTCGTTTCTGTCGAGTTGCGCAATTGGATTCGTAGGGAAACCTCGGTGGAGTTGGCGCTCACAACTATTACTCAATCGGCCAGTCTCCACGCCCTGGCATCACATGTACTTCTTCAAATTCCCAAGGCTTGATTTAAGATAGTTAGTTTATATTTTCTTTGTTGTAGTTATGGCATGTGTTTACGGCAATTGGGTGGCGGACGGTCCAACCAGTCAAGACGTTTGCTATTTGTAGTATGTTATATTTAGTTCAAAAAAATACCCAGATTGGATCAATAGGACAATGCCATAGGTCAAATTAAGGAATCTTAATCTTGTCGGGATGTCAATGTTAGAGTGGTCCATTATCAAGGGATCTTCATGAATAAAACAATTAATCCCTTCGTTTGGAGCATAAGAAATGACATACCATGCAGTGCCTTTTTATTTAGTTGACCAAACTGAGTTCTGGGAATGTTTGGATGGGCATTAGGACATTTTTACTATAATGTAAAAAACGATAAATGACTCATAAATACCGAGTCCTGTTCTCTGTGATAGTGAGCTAAAGTATCTCGTTGAGTGAAAGTACTCGCTCGACTATAGGGTAAGTGATAATGTACAAGATTTTAAAAAGTAATATCAACCATCCTTGTCATTGCAACCAAATCGCGTCTTATCCAGTATTTCTTAGTTACCAACGGTGCTCCTGTCACAGGGAGAAGAGTCGGCGACCCAGCCCATCAAACGGTTGGCAATATCGCTGGAGTAGCAAGGGTTGGAGCGGCCCTGGCCCAGGTTTCCAGATGATGGCATGACACCAGAATTGTAGAGAAGAGCTCCCTTGTAGTATTTGCTGACATCGCTAGCGCCGCTTCGTGCTACAGTTTGCTTGAGACCGTCGCTGGTGGTGAGGCCGACACCATCGGTAATCATTCCTTTAATTATAGGCTCATTTAGTAACGGATCGGAGTAGGTTGTGAACATGGAGAGATCGAAGAAGCTTACCCTTGATCTGAGCATCGGGGCAGGGAACAAGTTGAGGGATACCGGCATCGACGTCGTTGCAAGTGTGGTCACCGTTGAAGCACTGCAGAAGACCTGGGTTTCGGTATCCCTGAGTGGCGGAGTAGGAGGTCTTGACGCGCACGCACATAGCTGATTCCTGGACAACGGCGGCGAGGATGAACCGGGCGTCGAGGCCGGAGTCGGTTGCAGCTTGCTTGATGGCAGCCTTGAGTACAGTATTCTCAGCATCACTGTTGGCGGTAAGTCCTAGCCATTTGCAAGCACCAGCGGATTGAGGGATGTTAACATCCCAGCTGATGACATGAGGTTAGTTTGATTCTCGAACAAGATAAGAAGGGATAATTCAATATACATGGTGTCAAAGCTAGCCCAGTCGGAGGTGTTGGGCCAGCCCTTCGCGACAGTGCCATCGCCCTTGTATGTCTTGTAAGAGACAGCTCGGGGCTCGAGGGGAGTTGCCTGGGAGAGGCCGATGAGGCTGGCAGCAGCAAGAACGAATGGCGTGGTAGCGACCATTTGAAAGATTGACTGGATGAACGAACGATGGTTGTCGTTGTGGTTGATGAATACGTTTAGCAGAAGATGATGAATATGATATATATGCCCGCACGACAGCCCGTATTGCCGGCGGGTTTACTCCTTGAATCGAATCATTGAGTTAGCCCGATGTCTCACCAGTTCGAAACGGGAAACATGCGAAGGACAACGGGTGACAGGGGGTTGGGGAAGGGACCAGGGATCACAGACTGCAGCGTCAGCAGGACTCGCGCCAATATTAACCTCATCTGAACCGGCGATCTGATTGCCTGGAGAACGATGAATCTTCCCGGAGCAACCCATCGCCCCACTGACATGACACAGGTGGGACAAAAATAGAGCCCATGTCCTGGAATCTGATGCCACGATCAATCAAGTGAGCATTCAAGGTTGGGGAGATCAGCGTACTACTGGGCGCGGATGGTGCGCCATTGGTCATTTTCCTCAGGGGGGATCAATAAGGCTCAGACGAGCTGAGAGGCACGGCTCAAGGGTTGAAACATCGGCCGCGGAAGACATTGGCTAGTTAAGGCCGCGCAAGCCCCTATTTACTGGAGACACCTTTGGGTTCGGCCTATGTGAAAGATTCCGGCTCGGCTCTTACGCGATAACAACACAAGCCCTCCATTTATTCTTCATGATCCGAGATTGTTGCTCTATTTGGCCAAAAGTTTGACAGGCAGCCGCCTGGTAGGTGGAATTACCGCGTGGAGCATGCATCTGCATTACCATCAGCTCCTGGAAACAGCCACGTCTGTAGCCACGTGCATTGCCTGTGTAGCTGGAATTAACCCAATCACAGCCAGTCTTGTGAAGATGATGCAGATTAATGCAGTTTCTGCGATTCACTGCGGATATTGCCACAACAGAAAATCCCCATTTCCTGAAACTTGCTCAAATATCACAAGTGGTCACAACAACTCATCGGGCTAGCGAGTATTGGTATCTGGCACTTTCAGCTATCCTTTGATTCCATTCTCTGAAGCCGGTAGTAAGGGGGAGAAGTTAATCTGCGCTTCAAGGTAGCTGCTCATTTGTTTCTTATTAATTTATTTATTTCCTTTTTTGTGAATTTCCGTTTCTTTGCTTGTCAATCTAACGGAAACAGAGTCCATGTGAAGTGGGTAGCACTAGAGGCACGACCCTTGCGGCAATTCTTCCCGGAAGGAATGGAAATTAATATACGTTGCATCGGCGGGTTCCATTTCCAGTAGGACTGGAATCCTCCTAAATGGCCCCGGAATCAATAGCTGGGACCGGTTGTTTCGGCCGGCATGTACATAGAAGAGGCTCGCCAGGGTGTGTTCCAAGGTTGGGGATAACATTCAAATAGGATTTGATGGTTAGGTAACTCATACATTCAAGCTTGCTGAGTACAAGTGGCGAAGCCAATTACTTGCTCTGGGCCTCCTTCCCTTACCCACATCCAAAGGAATCGCCCGTGCGATATTCGTTGGGATATCACGCCATGACTCTTTAACATCAATTAGAACATGCTATTTGTACGAGGTACTTGTGCTCTGCGTAGAGCTTGGTCTCTACAGCGGGGCTTTAAGATTCATCCTAATTATCCACGCGTCTTGTGCAGGGAAATTTGTTTACGTCCAGCCTCAGGGATACAGCTTTGTTCGTGTCGGCCACGCCTTTTGGCATCTGAAGGAGAAATTTATAGATGTAGAGCAAACTCAATACTCTGTAGACCTTGATATGAAACTACCTACCGATTTCAGGTGTGCCTATATTCTACCATTAAATCAAGGCCACGAGAGCAACTGCTCAGTAGTTGCGAGCTGGATAGACAATTATAAAGCAAAACAGGGTTAGTTTCAGGCAGGACATGAGTCATTAGAATTAGGTAGGAAATTGGGTAAATCCTGGCGAGACAAATCTGAGAAGCCTTTTGTCTAAGTCTTCTATGATTATCTTTATGAAGATCTCCTCGAAGCAGTAAGTATTCTTAAAAGCCATAAACTTAGACACAGAGTAATCTTGTCTGTTGATAATTAATCAAACCATTTAATCTATTTCCCCAGAGCCTTCCATCTTCTCAAGCAATGGGTACCGCATCTCACTCCTGGATTCTCCCCTACACTGTGCGACCCTTTGGGTGATCAACATGCATACCATACGAAAAGGTGGTAGCGCGACTTCGTAAAAGGGTACAACATGGTAGTATCTTTTCTAACTCTAGTTTCCGCTTTCGTATTAGTATCCGACACCGGTCTTCTACTACTTCCGGAAGATTACTGAAGAAATGACATCTCTTCCTGTGAATAATACGTGAGAAATAAGCCCTGTAAATTGGCGTATTCCCCTTGCCTGGATGAAACGATATACACCATAGGCGGTTGCCAAAGGCAGTCCCACGAATATGCCAAAAGTGAACAAATACAGATCCCAATTATTTTTCTTGAACCATGACAGTCGCACATCAGCAGTCTCTAAATGCATCGGTCGGCTTCTCGCCCCCTGCTTCTTGTCTTGGCGGAGTTCATCATCGTATAAGACTTCTTCGACTAGGTCGGCGGCCAAGTGCTTGCGTCTTGCAGCAACACGCGCTATCCGTCGAAGGCGGAGAACATTCCGAGCAAAAGAACCTTCCTCGTCTTCTATTATAAGGGCGATTCTCGAGGTAACTTCTTCCTGCGTAAAGTCAAATTTGTCTAGACGCAGTCCCACTCCAGCTTCTTCAAGCCGAACCGCGTTGCATAGTTGATCAAACATGAATGGGATCACCAGAGCTGGTTTGCCATGATAGGCAACTTCATTAGCTGAAGACCCGCCAGCGTGTGTGACGAAAATAGCAGTGTTCTTGTGATCCAGTACCGCTCTTTGCGGCGAGTATGTAGGGAAGAACACAGAGCTCGCCCTGTTATCAAGGAGATCACCCAGGCTGAACAATTCTCCGTCGACTTCCAGTTGCTGTTTTCGATCCAATTTTTGCCGTGTAAGCGCAGGCAAGGACCAAAGAATGCCATCGATATGACCTGAGCTAAGGGACTGCACTAGGCCACGAAACAATTTGTCAAAGGTATCCTTCGGGAGGTCGATATGAGTTCCAAGCGCAACATAGGCCGTGCGGCCATGAGAGTCAAGGAAGGAACCATGTGGCTGATCCAAGGTCGGAAACTCATCTGCAAGAATGGGTCCAACAGATGCCATAAGAGGGGGGAGGTCTTTGGGAGTTTCAAGACCAAAGAAAGAATTGACAAGGACGAGGCAAACGGGTCGTGAGCCAGCAGTTAGTCTTGTAGGGTTGGGATAACGAACGCCTGCCTTCTTCCGAAGAGCGGTCAACCATCGAAGCCAAACTAGGAAGCTTGGTATCGCGCACACCATGACCAACTCATTTCTCAATCGAGACATCAATGACGCATGCTCCGATGTTGTCGAGATGATAGCCTGAAATCCTGGTTGGCCAGGGATGTATGAAGCAGGTGCCAGCAAAAACGGCATTTGCGGCCACATGATAGCAATTGGGATTCCAAGCTCAGCCATCATGTCTTTTGCGGCCAATTCGGCGAAGAAGTCTGCAATTATGAAAGATGGTCGTGTTTCTGGATTAAGGCAAACTTTTCTGACGCCTTTGTATGTTACGGGGAAGAAGGAATCCCAAAGATATTTTGACTCCCACATCTCGCTCCCAACCCCTTTCTTGGCATCATGCTTCGGCATCCTATTCCAGTGCTCCCTGTACTGTTCTTCTGTAGGACCCTGTCCCAGAGAATGTACTCTTCTGATAAACGGGTAGTTCTTTGCCCACTTTTCTTGGCCGTCGAGGGTTGCGAAATCGACAGTATGGCCACGTTTGGCCAGAGCCTGGCAGACATCTAAAACAGGAGCTAATACCGTGAACCACAAGACGTTAATTTCCGGTCCCGAAATAAAATGAAAGTGATAAGCCTGATATTGAAAGCCCTACCTGCGTGAGTAAAGCCACCTGTAGTGACTAATGCCAATATTAGTCGTTGTTCGCTTTCGTTCTGCATAGTGCTCGCCTGAATTATTTGTTACCGGTATCCATTCAGATGGAAAATTCACAAGTACAAAAGCCTTCCATCCAAACATATATATATATGCGCGTCGCAGTATGGTCCGCAAATCCGGCCTCCGTATCAAATGGGTCAATGCTGTTAATCGTATGATTCGATGGACACACCCGGAATTGGAGTGGGTTTCCTCCGTGGGTTTCTTCCGACTAACCAGATTCATCAAACAGAGAAGGACGGTGAAGAGTGGATTCCTCACTTTTGCTTTCTGAATACCAAAAAGAATAGAGAGCAAAATCAGACGAGATGTTGCAGCGGGAAGAGTCTTAGAGCGGCGGTTGCTGTCGTTGGTTCTATTCCATCACGATGTACAGCACTTTCCGGCAAATCCAGGTCCCTACAGTCATTCAAGCTCTTCGATCTATCTTGAAGCCGGTCTTTATTGCCTGTAGATCTGTAATTGTTGCCGTAGCCGATACAACGAGGGGAAAAGACAGGAGAAAGAGATAGAGGAAGAATGGCCACCTGAGCTCCCTAGGCATTGTAGATCGGTTTTACTTGACTTTTGTTTTAAGCGCACATAAGACAGTTAATCATCCAATATCTGTGAATTGGCATCCAGTGTCAAAAGTTGGCTCTAAATCATGGTGAGGACAGTTCATGTCAGACGTGATTGATAAATGCAGCTAATGCGTGTCACACCACCTTTCACTAACTTGTGACAAGTTGAAAGCATACAGGCGGCCCAGAGTAGGTCGGTCATCTCATATCAACACTCATCTCAATCATCATAATAGACCGTTGCTCTTATATTCAGAATACAAGTCTACAGAAATCATCCGGTCATTGCCTGTTCCTATAATACATGGATGGCATGTTAACAAACAATTGCGAACTTGCAGCCATTCATGAATCAAGCGCGGACTAGGTGACTATGAGCAATCACACAGCTTCTCCCTACTATATAATCCTCACAGTTCTAATTCTGGTCGCAAATAAAATCCCCCTTCTTCATCACCAACTTGCATCGTAAAACCAAGCCTAGTTCACCACCAATATTTGAGCGATGTGCTCCGAATTCGACATCACTACAAGATCAACATTCAAGATGCCACTCAAGAAAGATCCCTATCCTCCAGAACGGCCCGCAACGCCTTACCCGCCTTGGGATCCCAGACCGAAGCTCAGGGGATGTTCTGGCCTTGCTATCGAGTAACGCATCTCAATATCAATTCAGGTATGCCTCATCCTAGCATGAAGATTTCACAGGTTTGACCCTACATAGGTTGAACCAGGTCTACCTATGAGGGTTATATTTGGAGAGAAGGTCGAAACGACATTCAATCATGAAACCAAACGCGTGGAACGCGTTATTCTTATGTCAGATAGGATCGTTTGAAGGTTCATTCGTTGATTTCCTTGACTGTCGGCCCTTAGCTTGAGATTTTTCTTCGCCATGAGATTAATAAATTGAATTGCAAGTCGTTCTATAGCGTAGCCACTTTTTGAAGTTGATATGACATGTAGACTCGTATGTGCTTTGACAGTAGCCTTCGGCTCACTAGAAAACGATCAGAATATCCCCCAACACTCCCTAGGTTCGTTCATAGCTGGTAAGCTCACTCCTATCATTGCGTTATTCCCAGTGAGTATGTGCCAGCAGAGAACAACGGAGGAGATACGTGAAACATAAACTGCCACGAAAGAGACTGATCTCATAATGACCGAAGTACCCGCTCACAAATTGTAGTGATTACGCCTAAGAAGAAGAAAAAAGTGTTTCTGATTAAAGGAAATTAAGTGATGGCGGAGGCTATTTCTATCCCTGAATCACAGATACGTAGATATCAGTCAGCCAGATGCGAATATCGCCCCTTGCTCATCTCCATTTCTCACATCAGTCACTCATTTTCCGAGCTTCCAACAGATGATGTCTCTCGTTCAATAAACCCAACAGTGTCTGAATGATTCACGCATCAGTAGCCTAGGCTCCCTAATTCGCGAGCAGCCCGCGCCCAAAATCCACGATTCACCGATCAAGATAGCTGCGTAGCTCATACTCGACGCTGCGTCAAAGTTACAAATCGCGGTGATCGAAAAAGAGAGTTACCTGATGCAGGAACAGTCCTCTTCCACGAGCCTACTGGTGTGCACCATGTGATAACCCAGCCCAGAACATTCATTGCACGTTTCAGAATTTTTCCTTCCTGTCGCATTGCAATCTGCACATGAAGGATAGGACCATTCATACTTATAGAGTTGGAATACGCCAACGCCATAGCAGGTCGTGCAGCGCGGATTCGCTCTCCGGGACCTGCCCGTAACGCGGTTCGGCATGGTTTTTGTTAAATGGCTCCACAGCCGAAATGAAATGAGATAGATGAAGAATAATATCGATACAAGGATCGAGTAATTTGCTTTGATGTTTGCGATGGATTATGCTCTCTGGAGTTGCTCTCACGCTAGCTTTGGCAAGTTTTGGGGATTGTTTGTAAAGGGGAGATCAGCAGATAGAGTCGCTTGCCGTTAAATAATGAGAGGATACTATATGATTCAGCTACATGGGTGAGGAAACTTGATACTGTGTGCAACTGCTAAACGCCACCCATACGAGCTTCTGTGTTGGTAAATCACGGCCTGTTAGGTCTGCAAATCAGTGACGATGGTATGAACGGCCACCCCTATACTGAATACCCTCTTGAGTGTTTTTTTTTTGTTTTGTTTTTCATTTCGTGTCCATTCACAGGTATTGTGAGGCTACACAGCCAGGCTATGGAGATCAGTGAATCAAGCCATGGGATTTGACCGTGAGAACCGTAAAGATTTGAAATAAGGTGAGTTTTCATCCCTCTAGCTGCAACTGCCGAGTCATTTCGGACATAAATCATAAAATCTCTATATCCTTGTATCCTTGCGATATTTGCCATCGAAACTTTCTGACGCAAGGGATACCCTTTTTGCAGGGGAGAAGCACCAGCACTAATAGATATGCCTCGTGAGTGGGCTGGAGTTATGAACGATTTGATTGATTTCAAGACGCCCCGTAGTCCTCGTCGTTATTTTACCATTGAAGCCTATTTGTACTTGAATCAGTGGATCTGGCCTTGTATGAGCCGAGTCAGGATATCTCTCGCTGCTACAACAACAGTTTGCCTTGATTACGTCGTCGGACCTATCTAACTTGTAACAGAAGCAGCCTTTTGCCGCAGCCACAATGAACCTTACCATCACTACCGCCATGTGGGGTGTTACAGAATATGTAACCATCTAGTCCATATGTAGAGCTCACGATCGCGTCCTTTTGACAAAGGCGCTCGAGTTCAAACTATTTCGTTGAAGCGTGGCGCTACGTTGAAGGCTCTGCCCAAAGCCAAGCTGCGGGTATCGCTATCCACCCGATAGTAATTCCCTTTTCACTTTTCTTACGGCATAAATTGCAAAAACGAGGTTTTATGAGCCAGGAAGCTTCTTCCAGTGCAGCGTAGGATGATTGCTGGCTTTCCGCCAACCATCCCTGGCGTGATGGCGGTGGATGTCCGTTTTCGGCAATTCCGCATTTGGAGGAAGATACGGAAAAGGTTGGCTCATCCCCTCCCTCAATGGAACTCAGTGTCATTATTAATAATATCTGACCACTGAGATCGATACGTCGTTGGAGGCATGCCGTTTTCCGGTTTTCAAGACAGAAAATATTAAATACGCTGAGCTGCCGCCTTTGAGCGCTCATCTGCTCTTGGTCTCACATCGCCTCGTCGCATCGCTTCACGCCACCTCATCTCCAGAGAACAATCATGGCTGTCCCTGTCCAAATCATTCCTATCGCTTCATATTCTATGGGAGCCGCGCCCCCATCCTCCTCGAGCGATACGTCATCACATTTCGACACCTCAGAATCTGCCACGCAGAGCGAAGGATTGAGCAAGGCGCTCTACATCCCTTATCATACCAACAAAACTACCCATCTGCCTCTCTATGACATCACGGATCAATACACTGCGTCAGTGGGGGATCTCCCTATTGGTAGCCCGAGATACAAAGCTCAGATCAGGTTGATGAAAAAGCCATCAGGGAACTCGCTCGAGGGCAACGTCAAATATCTGATCGATTTTCACTCTCTGGGACGGACTGCCACGATTACCGAACGGACTATTGGCCGCGATGGGATCGAGGTTGACCTGTAAGAATGCAGTTTGATATGTGAAGTAAAATCTTGAACCACATCAGATGCTAATTCTTGTTGGCTCAGATCTCTTCCTTCGACTCTCGGTGAGGAATTCCGCCTCGGTGTCGTGGCTCCGAATCAACAAGCCATGAACCGGGTAACAGCACATTACGCCTCAGAGCCAGAAAAGTCCAAAAGAAAAACGGCACCACAAAATCCATCATTTGCCGTTCAAGGCGGCATATCTAGGTCCTCAGCTCTCGAATGGAAGCCTTTCCCATTCGAACCTGGGTGCTTGACCTATGGTTTATTCGATTCACTCTCCTCAATGAACGTCGCTGAGGCTGAGCCCCGAGCTCTGTATCAACACTGTCGCCATGAAGGAGACTTTGTGGTCAGTGGCCACAGCGAGGGTATTCTTCTTCTCGCGGGTAGTGAGCACCCTGAAGACGAGGCTTTGATCGTGTCCAGCCTGGTTGGACTTCTGTGGGATCTGCGGTGCGACAAGCCGGCTGCGTCAAAGGGAAGAAAATCCATGTTCAAAAACATGTTCAGGACCAGTTTGTAGTTCGGGGGAGAGCTCAGTCTATGTGGAAAATAGGAAGTCTCGTCAGCGTGCCTTCAACGTCGGCAGTATGCAATTCTCGCCGCATCTTGGACTTATGGGAAGATGCATGGCTGAAGCGGGGGGGATTTGTGAAAAGTTTGATGCTTGAGATTGGAAGAGTCGTTTATTATACCCTTGAATGTATGTGTGCGTATTTGCTTTATTTACCAAATTGCAATATTTCAATTAAATACCCGCTTGCACCACTCTCAGAGCTCCAGTCATTGACGTTCATATCTGGTCCATTTGTTGATATTGCCAGACAGAGGTCACCCTTGCTAAAAATGTCATCTGAGGGCCAATAGTCTAGAGACACGTGAAACGCGCCGTAAAACTCGCTTTCAATGGCACAGCGTAGAATATGACTGGTCACCTGACTCTTCCCCTCATCCCTTGAACATCAATCAGGACATCTGATTGTCACCAGCTCAAGAACAAATATTCGTTAGTCCGACTTGACTACGACATGCCACAAACTCGTGTAAAGTCCAGCGACACTCTAGGCATTGACCTGGACGATGGACGTGTCTTGTTCCTCCCTGGAGGCACCATCACCGGGACAATCTTCCGACAGCAAACAATAGTTTCAACCGAAGCAACCATCAGTCTTGTACTTCGTGGACGAACTAAATCAATTTTCCTGGTGAGCACCGGCCAGACCACTGTCGTCTATCGCGGCCGCTTCACCCTTATCAATGTTTCGCAAGCAATATTTTCTGGCCCTCTACATATCCCCAAGGACAGCCATAAGCGCCGAGATTGGAAATTCACGATAGAAATACCACAGAGGATTGATCCCAGTCTCTTACCCCGATATAAGCCACATGAGTCATTCCTAGATCCAGCAATAGTCGACACGTTGACCCTTCCGGCTTCATTCATCAGCCTCCATGGAGCGGACCAAGCTTTTATTGAGTACTACCTAGAGGCCAAGATCAGATTTCAAAGGGAGCGGTCATGGGTCGAGGAGACTGCAAAAATGCCAATTCGTATCCTCGCCCATCCTTGTCCGCCAACCCATCCCACTTCGACCTCCTTCTTGAGAATCCCGAGATCCGTATCGTCCCAAAGGCTTCTACCCGGCATGGAGAACGCTCATTTAACTGCTGGACAAAGGTTTAAGAAGCTTGTGGGCGCGTCCTCGGTCCCTGAGTTGGCATTCCACCTGGAGCTGGATATTCCAAATGAAATCCATGTGGATCAACGCCCAGTCCCAATCACGATGCGAGTAGTGCCTTACTGGTCGTCGACACACGAAGCGCTTAAGAATCAGCCACAGAAGGTCAGACTTATCAACTTCAAAGCTACATTGGAGTCGCGCTGTGCTATTCTCTGCGAAGGGTTTTCCTGGGCAATCAGTAAAACCAGCTGGAAAGAGAAGGCGGTTTTGCCAACAGCCAGTCAGAGTCCAGCCTCTGCTATCGAGATTCCCTTCTCCTCTGATGAGCCGGCGATAGATATTGGACACGCACTTGACCTGTGGGTGGAGAGAGGAGGTAAAAACAGTGCAGCGTTTCAAGACTTCACCACGTTCAACATCACTCTAACACACAAGCTATACTGGGCTGTGAAACTTGATATTGCGCAGGAGACTATCCATTTCAATGGAGTTCAGAATATCCGAATTCTACCACCGATTGACAGCTCCTCCGCGCCTGAATACATTGAATCAGAAGTCCTACCCGAATATGAGACAGATTCGTCGATAGACGGGGTTGACCGAAAGGGGAAACCACCAAGCTTTGAAGAGGCGCAAAAACTCGAAGGAGCGCACAAGAATACCAGCCATGACAAAGAACACTGATGATAATCATCTTCCCAGTGGAATGGTGGAGCAAGTCGAATGCGATTACTTTCTAACAAGAAATGAGGAACGCGCGACACTATTGTGGTGATATTCGATAGGAACCATGATAGTTAAATCTGGGTACATGTAAATTTGAAGTATATTTTCACTAACAGATGGATCTATTTAACGCAAACAATTTTTTAGTCATACTAACTGACTTTGAATATGATTCGAAGTCATAATATATCACGCCCGTCACCAATGGTGATTGATTATTTGTCTTAGTAAATTCCTACCCAGAAGAGAACTCTGTGTTTCAAGAGCAGCCTACCCCAATACCCTTTACTCTTCTATCGACTCTTTCATCTCTAGTCTCTCGGTTTCAAGCCAAAAGACACGTGTGTCATAATTTCCCTCCTAAATCTTGCCACGGACAAGATTACCAACCATTTCTCGAGCTGTGAGTACGACAGTGCGGTATAGAGTAGGGAAATCCAGTGTACTGGTGAAGGTATCCGCAAATCCGAAAAACAGCATTGGTGGGATCCATCCGCTTGCAAGCTCAAGAGCAAAACAGTGGTTGGGGCATTTGTATTGCTTGACGGTACCGCGCTTCAGATGGTGTACAGATCCAGGAGGGTAGATCTCCGGCTCGTACTTTCCTGGGACGTATGCTCGCTCCTCGCCGGTGAGAATGTGAAAGTAGTCGTCTGCTGTGTGGCGCCCGGAGTGACCCTCAGTGCCGAGCGGAGTGCCATAGATGATAAGGTATTCAGTGAGGCTGGCATGGATGATGTACATGCCGCCCATGGCGCTCCCGTGGTTATTAAACATCCATTCGTCGGGGTCGTCGTGTCGTGGGTTCACGGCTGAGGGAAATTTCTCGTACAGTTCGCTGACGATGTATTTGACGATGGCATCCGTGTCATTTCCATGCTCGTAGATGGCCCTCTTCGATAGGTCGTGCATATAAGGCTTGTCGAAAATATAGAAGCTCTCTAAGTTTCTATCAATCAGGTACACGGCGGCCGATAGAAAGCCGATTACCGCCCCGAGGATCGTTAACCAACGAGACATTGTTTAAATCGAGAAACTGACGTTGGATACCGGCGAGTGTTGAGAACCTGAAGGAAACCTCAACTTCTTTAAGAACGGCAGCAATGTTTGAAGCCGTATAGTAGAGCTTTTGGTGTGCTTGATATCAATTGATATGGCTGTGTTGTTCGGGCTCGGCGCCCGCGGGGATCCGGCCGGAAGCTTGCTGAGCCGGATCGTACCATCCACCCACGGCGATGTTGGATACGAATACGACCTTGAATTGTAAGCCCGGCAGCTCGCTGATTTTTGCCAAGGGTCGGAGAATTGCATAGGCCCATGTTTAGCTTCTCGGGAGTTGAGTTGCCGTGCAATAATCGTTGCTTCATTGGTCATCATGTCCGGAACTGGGTGGTTGGAGGTCGGAGATTTGAGGCACCCCACGGACTGATATGTCTCGGTTCTAGAAGGTCAAGATGACGCGGTCAGAAATTTCCCAATTTGAGCTCAGCTTCGCTTATTGTGTAAGTATCTCATTAGCACATTGAGAGGAGAGATCTCGGTGCTGACAGAGGCGCCGGAACGTCTTCATTCCGGTAGATCCTACACAGGATGGAGCATCACTACTAGCCTAATCGGTGTGTTATTACGCTCATACAAAACAATTATCTACGCACCTAAATATCTATGCCTCTTATTCGTATTCCAACGCCGTCCATGCTACAGTGGTGAATTACGCCATGACCCATGAGCGCCGTGGTCCTAGCTGGTGGATAATAAGCTTGATCAGAAAATTTGTTTACTAGATTGGCCACCTCGCTCAGTTTTACCCTTCATCACTGATCAGGACATACCCGTCTAAATTAATTGTATGCCCCTTCCCAGAGCTTTGAGCTTTCTTCCCCGTGCCAGCGTGAGCTCTCATCGCAATACTCCACCTGTTCCCTGTAAAATATATTGCCCTGCGAGCACTCGGCTACTTTTCCAACGAGACTGGAGTCTTTTGCAAAATTTTCGAATGCCCGCATAATGGTGGACATGGGCGTTAGATGTTCGCTTGGCATGACCTTCAGCAGAAACTCCGGTGCGAGGCTGGTTGGAACAAAGGCGGGACAGATGCAGTTCACCCTAATGTTTTCTTTCTGAAATACAGGGGCCACAGATCTCACAAGACCAATGATCTAATTCTCGAATCAGCTGTTGATGAACTATACGAACAGGATGACAAACACACCCCGTGTTTAGCCGCAGCGTATTGGGGATTTGTCGGAAGCTTGTATAACCCAGCGTTGGAACTTGTGAACACGATCGTCCCACCATCCCCTCCGTTTTGCCGAAAATAATGGGCAGCAAGATAAAGACAATAGATTTGACCGTTCAAATCTATGTCAATCGTCCCCAAGTTAGGCTTCTGAGGCTCCCCTTCATTCTTCTCATATAAACTTTGAAAATCTGCTACGCCAGCATTAGCGGCAACATAGTCGATCCGGCCAAACTTTTCAACTGTCTTCTTATACAGCGATGCTACATCATCCCAATTCGACACATCAGTTCTGTGGAAGAATGCTTGATCACCCAACTCCTCGGCTGCCCGCTGGCCACCCAATACATCGACATCGGCGAGCGTCACATTCCAGCCTTGCTCCGTGAATTGGCGAGATAGGGCTAGACCTATGCCCGAGGCAGCGCCTGTGATAATTGCAACTGGCATGATTGTTTTCCAAAATTGAAGTCAAGATGTATACTTGAGAACTGGCAAAGATGGGGTTTCCTTAGAGGAGCGGGATTTGTAGCAACTGCTCCGCATTATGGATGGTGCCGCCTTTGTTGGTGGATCTCGAATATGGACTTGCCTCAGGTGACTCTTAAAATATCTATTAAGTAAGCAGCAGTGCTTTCTCTCTTCCGTTTCTTTACCATAAAGTAGTGGAGAAAAAGAAGTTCTTGCCGTTACTATAGGGGTCAGAGTTCAATCATCATCAATAAGGTGGAATGACCCTGAGGTCTGGACTTTGGGCAGCTGGCAATATCTACCTTGCTTCGGGGGGCAAGTGATACACGCAAGGTCCACATGAAATTCTGTCCGGTTGAGTAAAGTACCAGTGGCACAAATGGTAACTGGTGGTAGAGACTTTAGGATCATAATTAACCAACAAACGTGTTTTCTATTGAACTAGGATGTGCGGCCTTGTCTACGGACTAGCTTGTTAACTAAAAGTTCAACATGATTGAGCAAGTGTACATGTCATACACGATTTGACAACCCGCGTTGTTTCATAAATGATGTGGATAGAATCCTCCACAATCATAGCCAAACTACCACATTAGTCAATACACCTCAACTTCCCTGCTAGTGCTCAAATGTGATAGGGCTCGAGCTTTTCGGGTCCTTTGTATAGTCGTAATCACCTGGGAAGACAGATTGGCCAAACACATCGGTCTTCTTCTTGTCTTTGCACACCTAAGAGAAAGAGAATAAAGTTCAACAGCAATGGAAGCTGCCAGAGCCCGACAACTCAACACAATGAATACGAGAGCCACAGAAATAATGTTTGGAGAATGGATTTCTCTACCAACCTTCCATCTCCGTCAAGGGACAGTGCGTAACAAATGGGCGTTTCAGCCAAATTCTCATCCCTCCAGGCTCCCGCTGAAAGAGAATCATTCACGCGTCATTCACGCGCTAGCTCTCCCTTTCGAAGTCTTGCTGCGCGACCTAGGCACCTGGGGCGATTACAGATTTACAGCGCACACCGACATAACTCACTCTCTCTCTCTCTCTTTGAATTCACCAATGAGCCCAGATATCCTCTTTATCATCTCTACAATCTCGGTCACTTCAAGAACTTATCCCACCATCGTGATTAGTCTGGGTCAGAGGATAAAGCAGTTCCTCACATTCTGTTTGAGCCTACTTGAATTATCATATGCCAAGGTAGGTATCGCTGGCCGCCTCTAAAAATCAACCGCCAAACAATCGTCAAACTCCAGTATAAAAAATGAGGAAAATTCTACTTTTCTGCACGGCGCAGCAAGCGAAGCCCGTAAGCTCCGTTCTGATGGATCTCCCCCGATTTTCTTTCAGATTCTCATCTAACTTTCTCGTCACCATCTTCAGCTCGCTGCCAAGATCTCCAAGTATGTGAGAACCACAGAAGGCTATGACAATGCCCTCGCAATTACGAAGTCTCGAAATGAAGTTTCTACCGATGAGGAATTTGAGACGCAGCCGGACACCAATGGCAGCTTCGAGACGCAGTGGATCGGCGCCTCCATTGAGGACGTCAGAGCTTGGCTGCTGCACCACCAGGAAAAGCTACGCGAGAACAAGGCGGTCGATGCCAATCTGATTGCTATCCTGGACGATCGAAGTGCCAGCGATGAGACGATTCACATGGACTATTATTGGGACCGCCCAGGGCTGCCTTTCCGTGAGAGCGGCCTGCACCCGGAGGAAGGCGGCCCACCGTACACCGAAGATGAGATCCTCCCTCGCAAGTCGGACGCGTGGTACAGCTTCCGAATCCGATATCAACATTTCCACCAGCTTGTGGCGGATCTTACGGGCGTCACATCTGCTGAGGTTGTGTTTCCGTATTACTTTGGGAGGCCGGACGAATTCGTAAATGGGCAGGGTGTTTTTGATCTAGATAAAGTTTTCGATGCTCTATAAAGAAATTTAGTCTGATCGGTAGCATATAGTGGAATTTGAAGCAAATGAGGTGTGATTATTCTCTTGAAAATGTGCACAATAATATGGTTCTTATATTCTAAACTTACAGCGAATGACGTAATTAATCTTACAAAGCGCGCTCGTAGATTTAGAAAGGCCCATCATACGAATATGAGTTCATAAAACTGCGTAAGAAGCCTTAAGTCCTTGACTGACAATCAATTGAATACCCCGGCAGTGTTGTCATTGAGTTATCGTGGACTTCTTACTAGATTTGGCACCTGGCCGTACCTTAGGGTAAGGTGAGTTTTAGCACTTGGTCCGTTCACGGAGGCTGCCCTGTTTTTTTCCTTGCAGGAGGAAGAGCTTTGGGTTGTTTACGCGATTTCATTACCCCCGTGCGTTATATACATCCGCCGAATGCGCACCTGGACGGGCCCTGTATCCTTTTCAAGTTAGGCCTGCGGAAGCCTGGTAATAAAACTCATACGGTCAGAAGAAATCGCGAGCACATGGTTGGTCTACGGGCGGACAAGCATCGGAGCATGGGCTGACCCTGGCGAACTAGCTTTGCAACTGCCCATCTTGTGGGGTAAAATGAGTCGAGAATGCAGAATCCTCAGCTGCCGGAGAACGGGAAGTCAATTCAAGTGTGGGGGGTTGCATTGGCTTCATCATCTGGGGAGACGTCCAAGAGCGCAGTAGCTGTTTCAAGAAGAACGGGACGACAATCCGCGCGCCGATCCAGAGCCATAAGAATTCTTCTAGCGCAGCCCTAGCCGGCAGTTTTTATTTTTCTTGCTTTGTCCTCGTTTCATCTCTTCCCGCCCTCGCTCAGTCTTTGCTGGTGGTGGAAGTCCAATTGGCCAAAATTTTGTTCATTGACCGATCGTCCTCAACATGGCGCCGCAGCAGATGGACATGTCTACGTATTCTGCCCCGGCGGCAGTGTACAATTGGCGAATCTACGCCCTCGCCGCCTCAGCGGCCATGGGCAGTGCCATGTTTGGTTATGACAGCGCCTTCATTGGCGGAGCCATGTCTCTCCCGTCCTTCGCCAGCCGCTTCAAGCTGGCCAATGCTGGTGGAACCGAGCTTGCTGCCCTCAAGGCCAACATTGTCAGCACCTTCCAGGCCGGCTGCTTCTTCGGTGTCATCCTCTGCTACCTCGCCACTGATAGAATCGGGCGCCGCTGGCCTCTGATTGTTTGCGGTCTGGTCTTTGACCTTGGAGCTATCCTCCAGCTGGTTTCCCCTGGACTGGTTGGACTTATCTATGCTGGGCGAGCCTTGACAGGTAGGGTGAAGAAGACTTTTCACTCCCAATGGCCTTTGCGTCTGCTAACATGTATCCTAAGGCCTCGCAGTAGGTGCTTCCTCGATGATTGTGCCCGTCTACATCTCGGAATCCTGCCCACCAGCCATCCGGGGCCGCCTCATTGGTATTTTCGAAATCTTCCTGCAGACATTCATGATTTTCGGCTTCTGGGTCAACTACGGTGTCAACATCCACATCCCCGGCACTTCTGACTCACAGTGGCACATTCCCTTCGCGCTGCAGCTGATTCCAGGGACGCTCCTTACCATCTGCATGTTCTTCCAGCCGGAATCCCCCCGATGGCTGCTCAATGCAGACAGGGTCCAAGAGGCGCGTGAAGTCCTGCAGAGGCTGCGCCAGCTCCCCGACGACGACGACGACTACCTGAACTGGGAGATCAACACCGTCCTCCACCAGATTGAGGAGGAAAACGCCATGGGGGCCAAGAAGAGCTTCCTGGGCAAGCTTCGCGAGATCGCCCTGCCTGCCAACCGCATCCGCCTCATCCTCGGCGTCACCCTCATGTTCATCCAGAACATGTCCGGCATTAATGCGCTCAATTACTACTCGCCGTCAATTTTTCAGGCAATTGGTTTCAGCGGCACCGATATCGGCCTGCTGGCTACAGGGATCTTCGGAATCGTCAAGGCTGGTGCCACCGCCGTCTTCATGGTCTGGGGCATTGACCGGCTCGGCCGCCGCAGGGCTCTGCTCATTGGGTCCGTGGGAGCCATGGTTGCCCTGTACTACCTGGGCGCGTACACGAAGCTCTCCCGTTCGTTCTCGGCGGCGCCCAAGGAGAGCAAGGATGCGGGCGCCTACGTGGCCATCGTGATGATCTACACCTTTGCCGTCTTCTACGCCATGTCGTGGAATGGAATCCCCTGGATCTTCTGGTGAGTTGGTCATGAAAAAACAAGTGGCAATACAGTCATAAATCAACTTGAAGCTAATAATTTTTCCAAATAGCGCCGAAGTGTTCCCAATGGCCATCCGCTCCACCTGTCTCCTCTTCACGACATGTGCCCAATGGCTGGGCCAGTTTATAATTGTCTACTCCACTCCGTACATGATGACCAACATCACCTACGGCACCTTTTTCCTCTTTGGCTCCGCTGTTCTCTTCGGTGTCGTTTTCGTCTTCATCCTTGTGCCGGAGACAAAGGGGTTGTCGCTCGAGGACATGGATATCCTGTTCTCGCAGCAGGGTCCTGGATACACCTGGCGCTCCAAGACGGACATTCTGGTCGAGGAGAGGCGATTGGCTGGTGTTGCGGAGACTCTGGCTCGCGAGGAGAAGCAACACATTTCTGAAGCTGAGGAAGTATGATCTTGTAGATAAGCTCGGCTGGAGTTTTCCCCTCTTTTCCCTCCTGAATTGAAAAATCATCGCTTCCGTTTTCTGAGCGAAATGATTATAGACCTTGAGCCAATTGTGATGTTTGTTTTAGTCCGGAAAGGCCAATTCGCCGAACTGTATATAGCCGGTTTAACTCATAAAGGCGTCTCTGCTTTGGGCTCCACCCACTCAAGACAATCTTGGTTGCAGGGGCCTCACAGTGTACCAATTATTCAGAACTCGATTGTATGAGAATGATTGTTTAGCAAAGTTGTTTAAAGTTGCCTTCAGTGGAATACCACAACAAGTTCGACCACGAGGGCAGGGATGTTCCGTCCGGGTTGCCCCCAAGACTCTAGTCAACGACAACTCTTAGCTAATTCCTTTCGCACTTTGGATGGGCATATTTGAAGACGCGACACTGCTGGTTGAAAGGTACAGGGTCGGTGTATCGGTAATCCTATTCCGATGCCTCCTTCAAACCTGGGGAAGCATTGTTGCCGTCATAAGCCACACCCCTGGCGCTTCTCCGCACTGCAACGTGATCAATGGCACCCTCCTCCTCACTGAGGATCGCCAATCAATAGTGGCGGTCAAAATTTACCGCGGCCCAAATGTATCCTCGTTTTATGACTGCTCAAAAACGCCTATACCTCCTCTTTGAATCATAGCTTTGCCACTACTAACCGGAAAGCATTGGAAGTCTTGATAGAATATATCCGAGAAACCATGTCCAGCACTCGCATCCAACGTGCTTCGCATAACGTGCACGTACCTTGTGTCGACCTGCCCACGTACATATTTTCCAATTCGGTCAAACATCGCAAGGAGCCGCAATATTTCGATGCGGACAACCCTTCCGTCAATTTCAGCCTGGAACAGGCTGAGATCTGGGTCAAACGATGGGCCAAAGGAATTCAAGATTTTGGCTTAAAGCCAAACGACAAGATCATGCTCTTCTCGGGAAACTCGGTTTATTTCCCCATTATGCTCTGGGGGGTCCTTGCCTCGGGCTGCGTCTTCACGGGATGCTCACCAGGGAGCTCTGTTGATGGTATGGCACTAACTCAAGATGAAGCAATTTGATGGTTACTAATACTTGACCGGCTAGAGTTGGCAAACCAAATGGTTGATTCCGATAGTGTGCTTCTACTGGCAGACCCTGCACTATTGAGCACCGCATTTCGGGCAGCAGACAAGGCTGGGCTTCCCCGCTCGAAAGTCGTTGTCTTTTCACCGTTGGGCGACATGAGCTCGTACAATACAAGAACCTGGGTCAGTTTGTGGCCGTCCGAGGCGGAAGTCAAGCACTGGGATTGGCGGCGGCTTAGAACCAAGGAGCAGGCGCAATCCGCAACCGCAGTCATCAATTACTCCAGCGGGTAGGATACCACCATAAAGAGGAAACATATTCATGATAAATGCTAACACACTAACTTATAGCACAACGGGTCTGCCGAAGGGGGTGGAGATATCGCATTACAACATGGTCGCAAATGCCGCACAAGTGGCATTCAAACGCACTCTGGTTGGGAACTCGGCGTCTGGAAGAGAACGAAAGCAGAGAATCGATGTTTCTGGCGAAAGGTGGTTGGCGCCATTGCCTATGTTTCATGCATATGTTAGTTCAATGGACAATGGACGGAGAAAGATTGAAGTTGGGGATCAACATTATTAACCACCTATGCACAGGGACAATCTTATTACTGTACGACGGCTGCTATAATCGGCGCAAAGGTATTTATAATGCCTAAGTACGATTTGGAGAAGTACTTGCTGTATCTGGACATCTATCGAATTACCTTCCTTGCCAGCGTTCCCACGCTGATGGTTTCACTCGCCAAACATCCTCGAGCATCTTCTTACAATCTCAAGGCCATAGAAGCCGTCACGACTGGCTCTGCGCCTCTCAACGCAGACATCGGCAAACTCGTCGAAGAGATTTATCTGCGCCCTGGAGTCCAGGTAAAGCAAGGCTGGGGTCTGACGGAGAACGCGTCCTCGGCGACCGGTTTCGCGCCGGACGATAGAGACGACGGACGATCAGTCGGCAACTTGAACCCAAACATGAGTGCCAAGATCGTCCCGCAGCCAGATTTTGGGTTCGAAAGCGATGGAAGCATTCCGTACACGATTGGTGAGATTTGGTTGGCGGGGCCGAATATTATGATGGGCTATTACAACCGACCGGAGCAAACAGCGTCAACGATTGTTCTAGAAGATGGGGAGAGATGGCTTAGGACTGGTGATATAGGCTACATTGATGACGGGGGCAAACTTTATATCGTCGATCGTATGAAGGCAAGTGGGAGTTTCTCTAAAGATGTGGATATGTTCCAGTAGCTGACACACAAGTTCTAGGAACTCATCAAAGTCAAGGGATTGCAGGTTGCGCCGGCAGAGATTGAACAAACACTACTGACACACACGGGCATTCGAGATGCGGCAGTGGTTGGAGAGCGGCGGTGAGTAACATGACATATCTGATACTGGATGCCATTGCAGATCCCCTCGGAGCCCATGACGCTAATAAGTTCGCCATCTAGACGAGATGGAGAATATCCAAAAGCTTTCGTGGTAGCTCAAAATCCAGAGCATCCTCCAACCGAAACCGAGATACAGAAGTTCATCGAAGACCGTCTGTCAAAGCACAAATGGCTCACGGCCGGGGTTGAATTCCTGGATGCGATTCCCAGGACAGCGAGTGGCAAGGTGATGAGGCGAATGTTACCAGGGCAGACACCCAAAGGAGCCGTGAAGGCAAAGCTCTAGTTATTTGCGAAGCCCGAAGTGCCCGATGTGCCCGAGTGCTGGAGTTTCTCCGACCAAAGAAGAATATTCCTTTGAATAACGCTCGACATGGCTAACGATACTTTTTGGGAAGCTCTAAGTAGCAGGGAGTCAATTCTAGACTTGATACATCATTACGATAGAGATTTAGATGGTAGTTTACTAAGAAACCGCTCATTTTCTCCCTCATCGCGCATTGTTACACATGCATCTTATTCATGCATGTTCATGAATCATGAATCGTGGACGGCTGCCGTTTAACGATCCGCAAAGCTGCAGATTAGCTTCATCTTTAGCGGTTTCGGAAGGTTAGCCCCTTGGCAAACATGAGACTTGGCGCAGAATCGTGGCAGAAGGCTGAGTTCAGCGAGATGCGGCAGAATAAAACGTAGGTAAAGTAAAGTTGCGGAGGGGATTCTTGACCAATAAACAGCATTCATCTACCCAAGAAATCACATCAACACTTAATTCTCGGCATATTGATGGATCGCTTCATGGCTTTGACCAAAACATGGTGGCCCGTCTGGTCAAAGCGCAAGTGTGAAAGACCCTCTTCATGGATCATGCTCCCTTGTTGGCATTCAACCACCAAGACCGTGAACTTGGAGGGATGTGATTGGGGATCAGCACTGGCTTGCGTGCAGGGAAATTTGAGGAGCTGATCCCATGCCAAGATGGCTGGTAATACGAACCGAGTCAATTGCAATACGAGTGGCAGAGGCCCCATTTGAAACGCACCAAGCATGAGGCCATCCCAAAGGAGTCGCCCTGGGTTTTGCGCCTGCGTCTCAGGACAATCAATGCGGCAAAGCTTGCTCCTGTCCCACATCAGCCCTGTTGATGTGCATCTCATCACTCGGTACGTTAATTTATCTTTGCCGGGAGTCAATGCTCCGAGTTATCAGGGGATTCTTCCTTTAATAAATAAGTCTTCCCGTACCAGGTCTTCAACGCAGCTCGGTAGCCATCTTGCTCTGTGTGGTTGCAGGTCAAACTGTCCTTCGTTTATTTTTCACGTTCGCTTAGATCACCATCTTTAGGCCTGCTTTGTTGCCATTTCGATATATTCTCATTTAATCCCCTTAATTGCTATTCTCAATTATAAACCGGCAAGGGTACGCATTCAGCAAGATGATCCGCTCAACGCTTCTATCAGCGCTGGCTGCTGCCTCTCTGGCTTCAGCTCAAACATTTACCGACTGTGACCCGACAAAGCAAGGTACGAATTATTGAGAGCATCATTCGTTTCACAACCCATTCAGGATGAACTGTCTAACATGCTCTTTATACAGACTGCCCAGCAGCACCTGCCTTGGGAAGCAAGGGACTGAACTGTGACTTCACCCAGGGCGCCTGTGAGGGTATTCAGTTAGCTGATGGTACTAACCTTACTTATACCGCCGACAAGGGTGCTCTGTTCTCCATCACGGATCCTAGCCAGGCGCCTACTGTTGCTACCGATGACTACATCTTCTTTGGTCGCATCGAGGTAGTCGCTCAGGCTACACCCGGAAGGGGCGTCGTGACCTCTGTGGTCTTGCTCTCAGCGGACCTTGACGAGATTGACTGGGAGTGGGTAGGTGGCGATGCCACAAGGGTCCAGTCGAACTGCTTCAGCAAAGGATCGAGTACTTTCAACTGCCAGGGGATCTACCCACTCTCTCTCCCCATGGCTTCCTTCCATTCATATGTCATCGAGTGGACCTCGAAAAAGATCGATTGGATCATTGACAACAAAGTGGTGAAGACCCTCAAGTACGAAGATGCCAATGGCGGCTCGGGATTCCCCCAGACCCCTTCGCAAGTCAAGCTCGGTACTTGGGTTGCTGGAAAGGAGGGCAATGGCCAGGGAACCATCGATTGGGCAGGCGGCCTTGCCGACTTTTCCCAAGCTCCCTTCAATGCTTACTACAAGTCTCTGAAGATTGTTGACTATGCCGGCGGCGACTCTGCCACGACAGACAACGTTAAGGAGTATGTTTATGGAGATAAGACCGGGAAGTGGCAAAGCATCAAAGTCAACAAGGAGGACGACTCTAGCAGCGCCTCCCCATCCTCAACCACGACCTCTGCAGCAAGCCTCCCTACTTCAAGCTCTGTTCCGAATCTACCAAGCACGACTACTGACGCGGCTTTCACAACCATAACCACAACCACAACTGCCGATGCCAGCGCCCCGACTTCGACTGGTATTCCGGGCTTCCCTTCTGATGACCACTCATCACATTGGACATGGCCTATGTGGCCTTCGTGGCGCAAGTGGTCATACAAGCTTTTTCGTGGCAAGTTCATTGATCGGTCTTACCACCGGCGGAACGGATTCACCTGGAAATGGTCATCTCACTAAGCGACGCTGGCACTCTGCCCATTCACACGCAACACATCACTTAAAAATGAGGATAATCGCTTAGGAAGGCTGGCTTTCAATAGAAGAGAGCCATTAGTTAACAGCCATGAATGGCTATGGATTTATTTGTATATGTAGTTGGACGTCATTTGACATGCTGTCATCTGACAATCTCATAATTTAAAGCTAATAGGCCAGGTGCCTATATCATCTACTATCTTTACCTTTAACCTCTAAGCCATACTCGTGCTAGTTGTTGCTTATTAAAGTATTACTGGTTAGCATTCTTCTTCTTCTCGATCGACTCGAGTTGGCACGAAATTAATTTGAATACCATCGGTTTCTAGTTTCATATAAATTCAAAACTCTAAATGCTCAACAAAAGATCATTATTGGACTATCTTCAGATCATCGAACCCTTCTGCAAGCACATGCTCACCACCAGCAGCCGCAATCTCAAACTCCACGTCCGGTTGAGCTTCCCTGTACAGAACATTTGCCTCGCTGGCCATCTTATAGTTCTCGGCCGCCTCCTCATCACTGATAATCTCCTTCTTCATATGGCCATTAGCACAGGCCGCCTCAACCTGCAACTGGATGGCACAAGACCTGTCCAGCAAGCTGAACAGGAATCCGGCCTCGTCCACAGTCTGGCCAACCGTGATGAGACCATGACTCATGAGGATGGCAGCTTTGTTATCTGTCCCCAGCGCAGCCGCGATTCTCTCTCCCTCGTCGCCGCCGAAAACGATACCTCCGTAATTCCCATAGACGGCGTGGGTCTTGTAGAAATTGCAGACATCCTGGGTGATCATGTCGAGGGGCTTGGCGAACGCCGACCAGGCCCTTCCGGAGATGGTGTGCGCATGGCAGATGGCGTGGACATCGGGACGAGCTCTGTGGACAGCCGTGTGGATGAAGAATCCTGCGCGGTTGGCTGTGCGGCCATTTGTGGCCGGGTTTGGACGTCCGGCGACGATCTTGCCAGAGCCCATGTCAATGAGGAGCATATCTCCAGCGGTGAGCGTGCCGAAGTGGCGGCTCAGGGGGTTCATCCACATCAAGTTTGGGAATTCGGGGTCTCGAATGGAAATATGCCCGGACTGGCCCTCGGTAAAGTTGTGGCGAGACCAGTATCGGAATGTGGCAGCCATATGAACCAGCATATGCCTCCTCTCCTCGGCAAATGAGGGGAACTTGGGGATACCTAAACATCAATTAGATTTAAGTCATCTTGGGGTTCAACCCACACTTGAACACACCTGGCAGAAGGTCGCCATGAGAGATAGCCTCGCAAGGGGTAGGCTCGTGTTGCGACTTTGCCTTGGCTCCGAGGCCGGAGACTTCTGTGCGGGTAGCTGAGGGTGCCATTTTAGACGTTATGTGATGAACGTTTTTTTTTTCGGCTCAAAAGTATGACCAGTGATAGACGTATCGTTTAGCGCCCTTATATGTTCTCTTGAGTTGTTCTGAAAAGGCGCAACTTCATCGTGACGAGTGTCTCTGGAGGGCGCGGTGATAGAAACGATCATCTTGATTGGCTGTGAAGATATGGGAACGGAGTAGGCTTAAATCCAGGTCCACTTACTCTCCACCCACGTAAACGCTCTAGATAGTCGCCTTAACATGAGTGCGCCCTCTAACAACACTGAGATACTCCAAGAATGCCACCTATCAAGGAATTGACTTCCTGAATCTTGATAGATCTACACTTCAGTGGCGTTCAATCTTATTCGGCATCGACTGGGATGCTTTGAAGCCATATTCGCATCAAACCGTTCACCTTCTAACATAGGCTCGCTGACTGGCACTGCATCTAAACTCTGACCAACGATGGCACCGGTCACGGAGCACGTGACCTCCCTCCCCCTCTTCGGCCATTCGGTGGTCAATTCTCAGCAAATCACATCCCGGATATTTGATTTCCATTTATGCACCCTGAAGCCAAGTCATCGTCAGCCTCCGTGCCATGGAATCGTCAGATCTCGTGCCCCTCCCCCGCACAACCCAGAACGGGACTGGTTGCTAGCAGGACTCGATCCAATATCAGAGCGTGTTTTTTGTGCGTGCGAGATGGATCCCCCCAACCCGCAAGATCAAAGTCAAGGCGACTTGTACCTCACGGAGCAGTTCTACGGTAATAGTACGGAGGATGATTGCCTCCTCGACAGCCTAGCTTTTGATTCGGATCCATTTGGCGATGTGCGGTTAGATCATCTGGAGGCGATCGGGTTAGGACCACAGAGCCTCTTCACCTTCGACACACCGCAGGCGACCTTTAGTTCAACGTTTCTTGATGCAGACCAACCATGGTCTTACCATGAGGGAAACTCTACTGACTTTGCACTGGACGAACACCCTCCACTGCCCGAGGTCGCCGGTCCCTCTTCGCAGACGCAGCACGGTTTCACGGACGTCTGGCAATGGCTAGAGGGCGCAGAGCAGCCACCTCATCCCTGCAACCACTGCAAGAGTAAGCGGCTACAGTGTATTATCCTTCAAAAGTCCGCCGTGAACCCAAACCCTCTCAGATCCTGCACCACGTGCGTTGCGTTGTACCGAGAGTGTAGTTTGGCCAAGGGGCAGAAACGCCCTCCCTCTGTCTTTGAGACGCAGTTACCGGTGTACAAACAGCTACATGGTGTGCCAGAGCAAGAGGAGTCCGGGGTATGTCGATCTCTCTTCCCAGTTATGATAGATGCTAACGCAGCCGCTTGATAGGAGAGGCAGCAACCGCAGCCAGAACAACCAATCCCGGAAGAGGATGGACAGAGGAGCGCAAAACACTTTGTCAGAAAGGGAGCCAGAATATTGAAAGAATGGTTTGAACGGAACGAGGACCACCCTTATCCGTCTGAAATGGAAAGGATCGCTCTTGAACAAGAAACGGGCTTCTCGCAGAAGCGGATATCAACATGGTTCTCAAATGCTCGACGACGGCAAAAGCAGCGCACACAGCCCATCATCCGAGCCAAATCTCCTCGTCCCTTTGACAAAGACTCCGAGGCATCCAGTACCGCGCTCGGCCTCACACCTTTCGAGAGGTGGCAAGCTTCGCCGCCGGATGCGGAGCCGATCCCCGAATCCGTCATTCGCGATGCTCTCGGGTCTTTGAAGGATGATAGTTTCTTCAACGATGATTCATTCACGGATAATATCTCGCCCAGGGATAAGTTCACTGCGGATGATGTTGTCTCTCGTCACCACTCCGTCTCGAGCTTCGACAGCGGGTCGCACATAACCTCAGCAAGCTCCTCGTCCGTCTGGAGCTGTCAGTCATCCAGAGACGGGAACTTTGCACACCCAATTGCTTCGACCAGACGCCGACGCCGTGCCGAACTAAAGCATGACAGACGAGACAAAGAAGGAGGGATCCTTAGGTTCCAATGCACATTCTGTATTAAATCTTTCAAAAAAAAGCACGACTGGGTGCGCCATGAGAAAACGATACACCTCCCCCAAGATTCATGGATATGCACGCCCGACTTGGACAGTCTTCAGCAACGCATGGCCGCGAGCCTAGATTGTGGCTTCTGCGACACGAGAAGCCCCCGACCAGACCACTGGGAGGAACACGAGTTTCACGTCTGCGCAACGAAGCCGTCTTCAGAGCGGCTGTTCACTCGGAAAGACCATCTTTGGCAGCATCTACGCAAGTATCACGGATGGACCAAGGGCCCGCCGGCAGACCTGGACAAGTGGCAGTTCTCAGAGGGCAGCGTCGAGAGCCGGTGCGGGTTCTGCGGGTGCGTCATGTCGGACTGGACTGAGCGAGCCTCGCACATCGCAGACCACTTCAAGAACGGGATGCGCATGGCTCAGTGGGAAGGGGATTGGGGCTTGAACGAGTCGGCCTTGTCTCTGCTTCGCGGTGCGGTTCCGCCCGCTCAACGGTCCACACCAAATCCAATCCTACGCCCGACGTGTTAGGTGAGTATCGGCCGTGGAGGGGGGGATCTGCGGCTGCAATAACGCCGAGCGCTTACAGGGGCGCCGGGGTGAGATGTGTGATGGGAATTTGGGCTGCACTCAGGGGGTCATGGAGTAGTATTGTATGTCCCGAAAGAACAAAGAATTGTTCGATAGCTACCGAATAGTCAATAGAAGCCGACCCCAGTGCACGGCAGCCGAGAAGCAGTAAGAAGTTGTTGGTCCATCCTGGTCCTTTGCATTCCGTGGGTGTTCCGCTGACCACAGTAAGCCTGGTGTTTCGGACCTTTCCGTCCCAACTGCGGCATCATACCCTGATTTGGGTCAACCTGAAACTGGGCTTTTTTGCCATCTGGCCCTACGAGGCTGCGGGCTGTTCATGTTCGCGAGATGACACCCTCCACTGACGCGGGGATCATCCACACCCACCTGATGCATCAACTTTAATGCAATCCTGCATTCCAAGCTTTACTTGATCAAGGGGATATGCCCAGGTCTTCTGTCCGTGCATTGATCATTTATTCTCCGTCTTAGCTCACGGTCGGGCCCGCGTTTAACTTGGGCAACTAGCTCCGTCTGTACCGGCATATGAAGGTTCCAGCTCCGAATACCCTGTCGAGATCGGAAATGAATGGACAAGGGGAAACCAAACCCCCGGGAACGGTTGTGAGATTGGGGCCTTGTCCCTGTCCAAATCCCAACGTCGGTACCGAGGCCGAGAATCTTATCTCCTTTGGCGGGAGAAGGGGTCCAAGTGCCAGTGGGGGGGGACTCAACCTCCTCGCAGCCCAGCGCCGTTGGACAAAGTTTATGGAGTAGGCGGGAGAAATGGGGTTGGCTGGAGAACCGCAGGTCACAAGGCTTATCCGGACGATTTCATGCAGGTGCGAGATATGCTTTCAGGTACACGTCAATGCAATCAAGCTAAAGATGTATGTCTCAGACAGACTCGAGTGATGGCGTAGGAGTGCCGCGATGCCGTGATGAACGCTTCGGGCTGATTCGGCTACCCAAACAAATTAGGCACCGCCAAAAGAGGGAAGAAATAAGAAGGAAAAGGTACTGTAGCAGCGAATCCCATCCCAGGACCCATCCGGCTAGAATGGCGTCAACCCTGTTGGCCGGTTGGCTGCTGTCAGACGGGTGAGACATGCGTCGCTGCTATGTTTACCCAAAGCAATCTTCACTTTCGGCGTATCCGCAGCAGGGCCTACGGAAGGGAAGCCCAGTGAACTTTTTCAGGGCAAAAAAAAATCAAATCACTGACCGGTATTGACTCCCCTGTGACTCTTTATGGGGCTGCAACGTTGCCACAGATGGTGGCTGCGACGTCCGTCAACCGCCGTCTATCCCTACAAGGCCTCCCCACTGAGTGCAATACTCCCACCCTCCCGCAGACCGTTCCTTCGACATTGGTGGCTTTGCGCCGAGAATGAGGCCTAACGTGCTTGTGCCAGGTAACCACATACTAGTCTCAAACCAATGCTTAGAGCATCAGCACGCGTCGGAGTTGGCCGCTGCACTCTTTTTAACGATAAGGTTTTGCATGTTTGTACAAACATAGCATTAGCCTCGGTATGGTTGTTATGGCACAAAAATTGGCGTCAGGGGGTGGCGGTCGTGCCTGTATGTCTCGTAGAAGGGGTGGGGGAATGGAGAGGATCATCCGAGACAAGTTTCTATCTTAATCAACTTGAGACGGGGTAGTACGCCTACAGTAGGATACGCAATATGTTGATCACATGGTAGTGCTTTTTTCTCGGATGAGATTCTACCTCTTTTCTTGTTTTATGTTGTCTCTCTCTCGTACACCCAGAGTGAGACGACGGGCAGACTGGGTATTTCCGTCCACACTTCTGTGATAGAACAGCAGTGCTCTACGTTCTTGACGTCAATGGGATAAGCTTCGCAATCTCGCAGCCTAGAAGCACAATGACGACGCAATATTACCTGGTGAGACTTAAATTCTGGAGTATCAAACGGGTCAACAGCCGATGGCGGATTGGTGCAAGGGCGAAAGCGCGTTGGGTCGCATTGTATGCACCTGAATATTCCGTCCAATCGTAATTTACATCTGACAGTTTAGGGTAATTTACTAGCCAAGGAAGGATATGCAGTAACGTGTCTTCCGCCCTACCCTCCGTCCCCTCGGCGTCCCAGGCAACTGGGAAGTGCAAGGGGACGACGCGTGCCATCCCACCCTCTACATGCATCTGGGTAATTTCTTTGCTTATGTGAGTTGTATTTTGCAGTTTCTTAATTTTTCCTTCACATACCAAGTCTTCTATTATCATTCTAGACTTCAGATGACATGATCCTATTCTTAGGCTTTGGTTTGGGCGGAACTAATTCCTGGTCGCCTCGTCAAGTGGAACCGGCCGCCTTCCTTCGACACACAAATGCAACACTGGCAAAGAATGGTCCGCGCGGCCCATCGCACTCCATAGAGACGATTATGGCCATTGCGGTTGCCTGAATACCCAGAACACCCCCTCCCCAATCAGAGTCTACGTCAAGCTTCAAGACACTCGCTTCGCCACGCCTGCACTACTTCATGCGGTCACAGCTTACACTGGGGATGAACCAGGCCAAGCTTATTCCCCATGACTCCCATTGCGTTATTTTTTTATGATATTCCTTGCTTTTCTTGACGGGCATTCATACGCCCCCCTTTCGGCGGCGCTTGGCGGCGGTCCTGACTCTGGCTCTGGCAAGACAGCACCCGTATACCAAGACATTGCCCCCTTAAGCCCGAACGTGGCTGGAATCCACACTCGTGTATGGGCTTTTTTTCAGGTTCGATCAGTAATATGGATTATTTGTATCTACACCCTGTTTAGGATAACTGCAGTATGCAGGAGCCCATCCTGGCATCAGGAATTCCCCGTCTAGCCCCTTACCCTCCGCACCAAACCAGATACATCCCCGGCGAGCTATCACGAATACGATCCATATGTTCACTCCCGTTCATTAATATCAAAGGCACATGAAGAGAATCAACCAAGCCCCTTTTTTCTGGGTAGGGGCACAAATGTGATTCAACAATCGTGGGTTGGCGACCCACACGTGCGCTCACGGGTGCGAAGATGAGGTCTCGTCACATCTACTATGCCGAAGAGAAGGGTTAGACCCACGGTACAAAGGTTATTCACGGTATTCATCATAATAATCAAATGGTATAAGAAGGGGACGGTTCTCCCAGCATAATTCTATCACTCCAGACACTCACGGCCAAGCATCTGTTAGCAATCCAGCAATCTCGCTCCAACATCTGATCGAATCAGAGTCCATATTCATCCAATCTTTGGCAACGGTATGTTCAAATCAGGCTTGCATATAATGTATGCAAGAATCACCAATGAACCAGCACTGACATTCCTAGACTTCGTCACGATATTTTAACATATTCATTACCCTTCTCGCAACAACAATGCCTAGGTATGCCACTTCAGTCTGAACCTCGCCCCCTTACTCCATGCATCCACTAATACTATTCTAGCTCAAGCTCGACAACCAACTCTGGCCAGGGCAGTGGCCAGGGCGGCAACTCGACCGACCGTGACACCCATTACATCGACAAAGCCGACAAGAATATCCGTGACTTCGAGAGCAAGTTCACCACGAAAGGTGGAAGTGGAAGCGGAGGCAGTGGTAGCAAATAGTTATGGCTACCTCCTGTTCAGATCGTTTTCATGGAGTCGGCAAAGATAAAATCTCGGGCAACCGAACAGTTCTTACACAATATCCCCAATCTCATCACCGGTGTTTTGCTTTCAATTCACTGGAATTACGTTTCGAGCGATTGCTTGCTATCCGCGGATGGTTTAGTAATTGACTCCTCAATAGTTCAATTCTTGTATCTCGCATATCGAGTATATCGCCAACGAAAGGGCCGACAGTCACCACGTGATTGCCATGTTCAATTGTTTTTTATATTAAACTCTTTTTACCCTACCGATATTCACATATAATATGGCTAGATAGCCATGTCGTAGTCGCGGATAACTGCTGACAGTACCGATGAACGTTGTTAACGGCACCTCCACGTGCCAAGCGTTACACTCATCAGTGAACCGTGCCAAGCCGAAAGTCATGACTCTCAGCGAATGAAATGTGGAAGAAAGAAAGGGCCACATGCCATTCAAAACACACGCTGACAGACCAATGAACTGGTCGCGGCAAGGCGAACCCATATCGCCTCCCTGTTCTCCCCGTATACCAAATGAACGCTGAGGGGCCTCTGCATAGCATTTCCACCAATACCATTTGTCAAAAATCTTGCCGGCAGCAGACTAGCAGCACGTGAATGGATTGTCTTACATGCAGGTGACTCATTCACGGTCACTGCAGGCAGACTGGCCAGTGGGGTTATTGCTATTCCCGCGGATGAGATGATACGGGGATCTATCAACCTCTCCGCCACAAATGAGGTCTCCAAGGCATTCACAAACATCTGCATTTCTATTGGCCCTTTACCAATCTGCCTACTCGTCGACTCGGTGACCATGTCGCAATGAAACCCCAACTCCAGTCGTCACAAGACAGGAATAAATCACGAGAAAGATAACCGTTTCATCTCCCCTTATCCGGCCAAGTACATATTTCCGAGTGAGAAATTTCATCGCAGAGATTAGGCAACGAGGTAGCTAGCATCAGCAAATGGAGCTATCGCGCATCATGCGATGCTTGCACCTCACATTTTCAGAGTAGTATGACCAGGAGTAATCTCAGTAGCGCGCATTCTACCGCATCACAACGCATCCATCGACTCCATTATTGCGTCGAACCCCTCCTCCATGACCGCAGTAGCCTCCTCAAGCCGGTTAGTCAACGCGTGAATCTTGTCCATCCTGGCTTCGCTGCGCGTCGACTGCGGCATCTTGC
This sequence comes from Clonostachys solani, assembly GCA_902141235.2. NCBI lineage: Eukaryota > Fungi > Ascomycota > Sordariomycetes > Hypocreales > Bionectriaceae > Clonostachys > Clonostachys solani. The sequence goes on from CABFOC020000053.1 coordinate 349,441, forward strand.
CAATACGCATCAGCAGCTGATTAAAGTTCTTCATCTGGATTTTCGCGAGGACCCGGATCATGTGGAACTGCTCCTCGGTCGAGTACTGCTCCCGGAAGTCGGGCGAGAACATCTCCGGGTTGCACACGACGACCACGCCGTCCCGGCCTACGTCGCCTTCCACCGTGTGCGACGAGTTGCCAGGGCTGTCCGGGACCATCATCCTCTTCTTGAATGAGAAGAACGCCGGGCCGTTGACTGTATCGATGGGATAGCACGGGTGCGCTTCGAGCTTGTCCCCTTCCACGAGGTGAGGGCGGGTGTTTGCGACTCGTCGCCCCAGGCAGAGGAACATCTCCGTTACCCTCTCGCATATGATGAGCACCACGGTGTGGGCTTTTGCTAGACTATTGCAGCTTTTGCAGTCGAGCGGCGCAAGGCAGTGGAAGAGCAGGAATTTCTGGAGCTTGAGGACCTGGTCGAAAGCAAGAGTGCGGAGCTTGTACTCATCGTCGTCGAGCTTTTGCACGATCCCAACCAAGTCGTTCAGACAGGGGCAGACGGCACCTGCTGGTGGTGAGTTTGTCCACGCTTGAACATCCTGCGGTACCAAGTCATAAGTCTTTGGGATGTTGAAGCCCATGAAGTCATGGGACTCGATTGTGACTAAATCCTTGCCAAAGGTTCCAATATCTATGCCCCAATCTGTTAAAGTTAGCAACCGCCTTGCTTGACTTCAGGTGGAACGCAGTACCTTGTAACGTAGGTGCCGGAGGAGAAGTCTCCTTGTCTGGCGTCGGGAGAGCTTGCAAGCTGTCTGAGAGGTTCAAGCCCACTGGTTCCGGATTTGATACATCATGGGTCTCGCGACTGCCTAGTGTCTCGCCAGCATGCTCCTCCGCTATTCGTCTCTCCCTCGCAACGGTGCGAGCAGCGGCCTTTTTGGTACGAGGGGCCGGCGGTATGATACACAGAACGCCGTGGGCTTTGCACTTATCACAGCATCCCCGGCTCCCGGTGCAACGGAGCTAGGTGTCTACTTTTAGCAACCAACCCTCCGGACCCCATGTAACACAAGAACATACCTTCTTGCTCTGGCAGTAGGCACAGGAATTGCGGCGATTGGCCCCGAATCGGCGCTCGGCTCCACCTTGCCCGGCCTCGGTGAGGGAGATTTGCTCCATGCCGGACTTGGCGGAGCCCTTCTTGGGAGGTTTCAAGGTCATGAACATCTTTTACCGTCTTCGATGAAGTCCGAGGTCACTGCGGGTGAGAGCTGAGGCGCGTCTGTTGTCCGGGGATTTCCTGAAGAGGCAATTTCGTCGACTACCGGATTGGTACGAGTTGGGGAGGTTCCACGGAGAGGAGGGAGAGGTTCCGTGGACGATTGACGAGTTGAAAAGAGGTGCAGGACTGGATCTGTTGGGTAAGATTGCACAGGTCCGGAGATTACCGTAAAAGGGAATCTTCGTCTTGCTCATTACTCATCGACTCACATGACAAATGAACGGCTATTCCCGTTCCCCATCTCGTGGTTCTCATTAGCCTACCCTGTACTGAATTGCCGATGTGAAGGCCGCAAAAGTTTGCGGCTGTCCGTTGAAATATTTTATAATGAGTTTTTCACTCTGTAAACTGAGCTTGCCTCACTTTATAACGTTACAATTGCAGCCTCGAATTGCTCACCACGATGGAGAAAGCGTAGATTCATAGGCCTGACTTTATGACCTTTGCGGAGCTAAAATCCATGCACCAGTAGATTCTGGGATGAGAGTGTACCACAGTGTCAATTTTGTGCGGGGTATGGGATCTGGATTGATAATAGTTTAATCCATTATCGAAACATCGTCTGAATATCACACACACTGGTTCCGAAAGCTAGTTACCACTGATGGCTAGAGCTTCTGGTGCAACGCAACAGTAGTTTCCTCAAATTCAGAGCAAGAAAATCAATCTCTTACTCAGTACATCAGCCTATACCAAACATGACATCTCCATACGGCCACTTGGCCATTTTCAACCGAGCAGATGCACAAATATACGAGGTGCTATTGATGTAAGGGCAGGGAATGTTCGCAAGCCTCACGAATTTCGACTATCTAATTCTTGCTTGCCTGTGAAAAACTTGACGATAGTGGCGGAACTGCAATGAATGTTGATTCCAAAGAAGTTGAGAAAGCTAGCCCAGGGAGAGTAAGCCAATACGGATTCTATCAAGGGAGAAAAACAGTTCATCCAAAACCGAGAACAAGCATATAGAATCTTTCTATCTTTATTTCTCCTTGCTCCCGAACTCTATTAGAAGCTCGCTGACTTGTTCAGGCAACTCATGAGCCAGCCAGTGCCCGCCGTCGAGGACCTTGCTCTCAAATCCACCCAATGCCCAAGGTTGGGTTAATTGGATCATCAAGTCGGGCCGAGCAACGGGATCCAAGGCTCCTAAAATGGCCAAGACGGGCACGTGCAGCTGCTGGTCCTCAACGGTGAGCTTGGCATCGTCGGAGGCATTCACACCTCGAAGCTGCGATCTGTAGCAGTTCAGGCCAGACTCGGTGGCGTTTGGGCGGCTCAAGAACGCCTTCCAGTTAGCCTTGAAGGTTTCCGTCACGAAAGGCGCGTCTTTAGTTCGAGTATCGGCATTGAGCCAAGCGCGTGCGGCACCAACTGGAACGAATCCGGTTTTCCAAGTTTCGTAATTCTCCGGAAAGATAAGGCTGTAGAACGAATCCAGCTAAAGAAAATAATATTGATTAGCATCATGGATGCATGATGTGAGGCATGCTCGGAAAAAGCACTTATATACCACTCACATGATTCCTGATGACCGAGCCAGCATCATGGCGATCGAAGAAGTACCAATATCCGAAAGGCATGTACCCCCACTGAGCCAAGCCCAAGGCATTAATGGCATCGACGTCGAAGAAGCCCGCGGATTGGTAGCCCACGTTTAGAAACACCAGCTTCTGGAACCTATCTTGGTGGTACATTGCCACCCGCGAAAGTACTGCAGAGCCCCAATCATGGCCCACACCAATGACCTTTGCCAGGTCTTTGGAGTCAAGTAGCTCAGCGATGTGGCTAGCTAATCGCTTGCCTTTATAATCCTCGGGGGCTGTCGGCAGGTCAGAGGAGCCAAAACCCAGCATGTCAGGAGCGATAGCCCCGAAACCAGCCGCAGCCACGGCGGTGATTTGGTGTTGCCAGTCCTTGCGAGAGGAAGGATACCCGTGGAGGAAGAGGAAAGTGGGCTTTGATTCCTGGGCTGGTTTATAATCATAAGCGTATTTCGTGCCATCAATAGTCGTGAAAAAGTTGGCAGCAGGATCATGGTGAGTGGCCACTTCTCCGCCAGGTGTAGGTAGCGCGCTTGATGCCATCATGAAATAGGGTGGTGTGCAAAGAATACCGGGAGTGTGTGTTGGTCAAGTGAGGTGAATAATATGGCCTTTGATGATCGCTGGTGAAGCCTACTTTATATAACAAAATGTGAAGTCACGATGCGACGACAAGATGGCGCAGTCAAGTGTCAAAATAATCATGTCCGTATCCTTTCGGTAATCAGGTCGTCGCGTTTAGCCTTCGGACAGCGAGCCTGAGTTCATGTGAGGGAATCGGTAAGCGAAAGCGAGCTTTTAGGACCATTAACTGAACCTCAAGCAAAGATTAAAGGCATACATTTGTCAGCGACCCAATGACTCACTGTGAGAAACTTCTTGGATATCAAATTTCATTGCATCAAGGAGCATTCGTCAAGACGTGGCTAATAAAAACTACCTTTAATCATTCATTTTGCCGATCCCACTCGGACCAGGATGAATCGATGTGACCGCCTCGGACAATTCGGCCAGGATCGATCTGACCACCCCGGACAATTCGGACAACGACTACCCATGTCAAGCAGGCTTCGTCCAGGCTTATTATTAATAGTAAGCACAAGTTAAAGCAGCCTAAGCCATTGATCGAGATTTCGGCCATCTAACGGTAGACCAATCACATTTTCTCACCACATTCAAGATCTATCCCACCGGGTGGTGTTGTGGGGGAATTTGATGGATTGATAAGTGGCTGGTAGTAAATAGATACAGGTAATTATCATACACTGCGCGAGACGAAGAAGACGTTGGACGTGCTGTCGAATGGTCTTCAATCATTTAATTGGTCGTTTTGGCCTTTTAAAACATAAGATGACTGGGATACCTGTGCTTAGACCTTGAGGGAGGCTCTCATAGGTTGGAGGCACGCCCATAGACAGCATTGTTACACAAGCATGCCCGTGACTACACGCGGAAGAAAATTTCATTTACGTCGCTCTCTACGCTTCTAATGTATCTGCTAGACCTAGGATTTTATATATGGAAAGAGCACAGTTGTCCGCATTTCGTGTGTTTGCGCTCTGCTACTTGCACAGTAGATGTAGCTTGCATGAGTTCTTGGCGCCAATTACACGAGATTGATTGAAGTAAGAAATGTACTTGTACTAGAGATATATAGAATGCGTGATTTTTCTCATACGGCCCATGAGACCATGCACTAAGTGGTGTAGGATATTTCAAGCTGAAAATGTCCCGTTCAAGGGCGCCGCAAAAATAACCCTATCTATGAATGGTCCCCTTTGCACCGATTTCAACGCTTTGTACAGATTCATTTTCCACCAGCCTGTATTTATGGAGATTTTCCTCCCGTGAATACTAGGTAACCAGGGATTCAAAGCGTAGGAAAGGTAGTCAAGGAGGTTCCAGACAGCCTAAATTTCGTCTCGCCTCCAGTGCTCCCGCTTTCCCTGCAAAGCAAATTATTCAGTGAGTTTAGTGAAAGCCGCCATGATTTTCATTTAAATCCCCCCAAGTATGTCTCCAGATCCACTTAGCTGTTCTCGATAATTGACCAGGAGTTAAGCTTGAATCCCCGCACTCCACCTGGTTCGGTCTTTCATGCGAAGTCTGTAGGTCTAGTTAATGCGGGGGCTCTACATTGGCCGAGAGCTTCAATATTTATTTTGGATCATGTTATGCCCTCAAGCATTTAAAAACAAAGCATTGTGGCTGTCCATCACCTTCACTGCTTCAAGATAATATGGTACGGGCAGGGCCGCGCTGCAGATATTGCCGAGGAATCAAATACCAAAACCTCTATACTGGCAAGTCTGCTATGTTAAACAAAATGGCGTCAAGCAAGTAAAACGTTTACTAATAGGAGGAAGAATATCGGCATCCGTCTAACCTCCGTTGAACCGAGACTACACAAAATAAATTACTCCATCGAGATAGCTGAATGCAAGGGGTCGTTAAACCGCCGAAGAAGATTCGGAGGTTTTGCCGGAGGCCAGGTGAAGTATGCAGGTTTAGGGGATGGAAAAACTGGCGATTTGGAGAGGAGAAGCCAATCATTGCTTGTGCTTGTAGCTTGGCATTTCAAGACAAGACGGAGTAGCGTTCGCATGACCCCAGTTTCTCCGCATCATCCCCTCATCTCGAACGTGGAGCAGGTCTCCAGCCAGATTTTGCAACAACTACATAACCCCCCCCCGCAGTCGTGTTTATGTTTATATTTATGTTTGATTTTCTAGACATCGATTTTCCCTTGTTTCATTGAAGCTTTACGACTGATCGCGAATATGGCTGTAGACAAAGGTCCAATCTCGCCCGACAATGAGCAGCTCCGTCTGGAAAATATCCCAACCGCAGCTAAAGCACACGATGACCGCATTGAGAACGCCCAGGATGAAGATGCAACCTTCCAAAAACTTCACAAATTAGAAAATGCCGACCAATTTGGTGGACAGATCAAGACTGATCCTGCGGAAATTGCTCTTGTAAAGAAGTTGGACTGGTACATGCTTGTAAGCAAACTTGCGGCTCGAGTCCCCCTCTCCCTGGCTTTGATGCTAACAAAATGACCCGCAGCCTGTTCTTTGGCTGATGTATTTGTTCAACTACCTCGATCGCAATGCGATCGTCAATGCAAGGCTCAACGGTCTGGAGACGGACCTGGGCCTTAAAGGTAGTCAGTACAATACTTGCGTATCGATTCTCTTCGTTGGGTAAGGCTACGCACCTCTCATGCATTATTTTGAGTGATTGCCTTGGAGTAGGACATAAAACTGACGTCTCACAATCTATCAGTTATATCTGTGGACAAATCCCTTCCAACATGCTGCTGAACAGGGTACGGCCATCTTGGTATTTGGGAGGGTTTTGCTTGGCCTGGTCAGTCGTAAGTCTGCTGACGTACTTGGCTCACGACTATGGTTCTATGGTAGCCTGTCGATTCATTCTGGGTGTCACTGAGGCTCCGGTACATTTAATCCCAGCTCTTCCACCGTGAAATCAATGTCGATGTGTGCTGACCTCACCTCGCAGTTTTACCCCGGCGCATTGTATATCCTCAGCATGTTTTATACGCGCAAAGAAATTGCGACCCGCATGTCGATCTTTTATACAGCCAACATGCTGGCCAGCGCAACGTCGCCTCTTATCGCTGCAGGTGTCTTTGATGGACTTGATAAAGCCAAAGGATTGGCAGGCTGGAGATGGTAAGTCTATAACCATGGTCAACTCCAGGATAATACAGGTTGCTAATTTAATGCACCAGGCTGTTCATCATCCAGGGCGTCCTGTCGATCTTAGTCGCCATCCTAGCATTCTTCTGTCTCCCTGACCATCCTTTGACCACGCGTTGGCTATCCGAAAGCGAGAGACAGCTTGCGAGCAACCGCATCATACTTGACACAACCGACCGCCGAGAGGATACAAGTGTCTGGGTCGGACTGCGGGAAGCAGTGACGGATTGGCGAATGTGGGCACTCACGCTGATGTACAACTTCCATTTATCCACGGCCAGCTTCCAAAACTTCCTCCCGACTGTTATCTCGACATTGGGCTACCCCAGAACCATTACGCTGGCACTAACATGCCCCCCGTACGTTCTTGCCGCCATCATTACCGTCCTGGTAGCATTCAGCTCAGGCCGATTCAACGAGCGGACTTGGCACATCACAGTCTGCAAGCTCATCGTCGTAGTGGGCTTCGTCATACCGCTGGCGACTCTGAACCTGGGAGCTAGAATGTTCGGCATCTTCCTCTTTGTTGGATTTACCTTTGGCATCAACAACATTATCCTGGGCTGGGCATCCGCAACCCTAGGACAGACAAGCGAGAAGAAGGCCGCTGCCCTGGCCATTTGCAATACCTTTGGAAACCTGGCCTCCGTCTACATGCCGTACGTGTGGCCTGCCTCGGACGGGCCTCGATATGTGCCTGCGTGGTCGGCAAGCATCGGCTTCTCCCTGGGTACTTTGCTTTTGGCGTGGGCCTTGAAGGTTGCCCTGAAGAGACAGAACAAGAAGATCAGGGAGGAATCTCCCGACCAGGTCAACCTATATGTGTATTAGATCAGGACAAATGTATGTTCTCAATGTGGCTTATCTAAGATCTCCTCCCTAGCTGAAAGCGAATCGCAAATAAATTCCCGAAATATCCTTTCTTTTCCCCTTTTGAAAAGTAGCAATGTTTTACGGTTACAGAGGACACGAGGCGCATTTGAAGCTCTAAGCGTGAATGTCTTGCTTTCTTGTGTGCCCAAAGAGTGTCGTGGGGTGACCTGGCATTCGCAAGAGAGAGATGATACGGGCACTTAATCACTTGCAGCAATAAAAAACACTCCCAACATGTTCCAATCTTTCGGATATAGAGTACAGGCAACGTGAGGAGCGTCTTGCCGTTTAAAGGTCAATTCAAATGCAGCGGTAAATCATAACTATCAAAATAGTTCTCAATCGATCTCCACGTTCATGTATCGAACCACTCAAGCTCATCCTTCTCGGTAAAGATAGCCCGGTACTTCTTGTCCCCGTCAGCCTCCTCCCTCTCCTCGGTGTGGATGCTGTGCAGCTTGGCGGGCTCCTCGCTGATGAAGAGGCGGACGTGAATGTATGCAGGGCCCGAATCTGGCAGAGCTGGGATGCGAATCTTGCCAAAGAGATGGATGCCGTATGCGGACGTCGCGACGCGGACGGCCGTTAGATTTGAAATGTCAAACTTGCGGAGATCCTCGTCCTCGAGGTGCTCCTAATCAATCGTCAGGATGGCGTCATCTGAGTTGGGTCAATTGGGGTCGGCATACCACAGCAGCAAAGTATTCGGGTTCGTGTTCTAGAGTCGGCGCGCATCAGCATAGTCCACAAGAGAATGCAGGGCAGATGTACTCGTATATTCCCGACGAAGCCGGATGAGCTCGTGTTTGATCTCAGGCAGTGTATGCTTGAAGGCGACAATGGAATCCTCCTTGGGCGGATGCGGAGGTCCGAGGTCGACAGTCTCAGCGGTGGCCTAATTCACGGCGGATTCAATTGAGATTAGCTAGATGCCATGCAATGTGAAGAAGAAGATGCTCTTTTATGCTTACCATGATGGATTTTGGGATACCTGCAACGTGGAGGCTGCCTAGTAGTTGAAATGATAAAGAGAAGTCGGCTTGATGCAGTTGATGGGAACGGGCAGGAAGACGGGGTCCTGAGGATCAATATAAATACAGGAATTGAGCCGGATGATCGACGCACCATGACGCGTGCATAACATCATAATGCAGCATGAAACGTTGAGCAGGGCCTCGTTTCACGAACACAAAGCCAAACAGGTCAGTCGCACCACGCTACGTATCAGAGATGAGAGGTCTCTCTAGGTGTTTTTAATTTATTTCATCTTCCTCATGCCCTAGCGATCGCATATCAATTGCATTGCTGGACGCGTCTTGGAAAATCTCGCCCCATTTACAGTGCATACCACGGCTAATCTTCAGCCCTTAGTCACCAAAGAAATTAAAGCGCTCCCGTTTTCTGGTTGAAGATAGCAGAGAAACAATTGCGATTTGTTAAGCTCAAATCGACTCCCTCTCGAGCCTTAAAACTGGGCCCCTTCTCTTGGTGGCATAATACGATTTGTAGAGATCAGTCTATGGAACTAGGTGTCTTTTTTTTGACCAATTTTGCTTCCCTTCCCGCGTGCCTTATGTGCAGTGCATGTCTGTGCATGCTGGTCGTTTACTATGGGTGAATCGGTGAGGATCATGTAGAAGGGTAGCATCAATAGATTCCTAAATCCCTCCACATAGACCTTGCTCCAAGTTTGAGAAAGTTGCCGCGATGAATTGCTAAATCGGACTGTCCAGAATGTACGCGGTGATGAAAACCTTCGAAGATTTCTCAATTGTACAGACGTTGCAGGTTGACTATCATCTAATATTTCTTGGCAAGAGTCTTTGCTCGTTGATGGCACGTTACGATTGAAAAATAGAGTTATTCAATGAAGCTGGATAATGGAAAACATCCTGGGGGAGCACCTTGTATCTCAACAGTATGTTCAAGATAATAGTAGCTTTGTTATTTTTGAATGATATATCTCATTATCTCACTCCGTATCTTGAAAACTAAACCGTAATGCTACTACTATTGTAAACTGAACATCTGCCGCGCCTTTATTTAGTACATGGCGGACTTTTGGGGGTCCCAATTTCTAGTGAAGCCTCCCGTTGAAGAGATGGGTCAGGATGATGATTAAACTGGCCTCCGACACCATTTATGTCAATCGGAAAGTCTCCAACTTTGGGTTTTTGGATCGGTGGCGCATCTAATATTGAGCATTGAATCTTGCCAGATGTCCTGGGCCGAGCCGTAGTAGGTGGTAACTCTTGCAGGAGATGTTCTAGCTCTGCCTGTAGTTGACCGGTGTGTGCTGGAGTTTGTTTCGGCGATGCCGGGGCGGCTTGGAGGAAAGTGAATGGTTCATTAGTGATGGACTGAGATAACCAATACCGAAGCTGGGAAGTGTCTTGATGTCTGTTGAGCGACTTTTTGGTGTGTGGTTTGTGAGACATGCTTGGACGCGTGGGTGCTAACTAGAGCTCAGGAGGGGATAAGGGGTTTGAAGCAGCCAGTAATGTTGAGCTGAGAACAGAATAATGATGAGGATAAGAACGAAGTAGTGCGAAAGTTACCAGCAGCTGTCTGCTCGGGCATGACCTACATTTATATCTTCACCAGCTGTGAAGACAAACGAGGCGACACCTCGACAAATTAGAAAAGGCAGATTCATCAGAAGACATCCTACTCAGCACTGCTCTGCATACATTCGCGGAGGCATGCATGCCACAACCCATGTCTTTCATGCAACCGGAGAGAGTTGGCAGCCAATCAACATGGAGTGACGACCCGAAGTACCGGGGTGTTGGTGCGCCAGCCCGATCTGCAGAGTTGGTTCAACGACCAGGGCGGCTGGCTCTTCAACGAGGGCAGGGCTCATGACACCGTCGTCAGATGCTTCGAGACACCGTATATAACCCGATTTAGCTTTTGCCGTGACTAGCGCCGCGCTAATTGAAGGTACATTCAAACACACATAAATTATGTGGTGCGACTTGTACCTTTCATCCTCATAGTCAAAGATCAATCCAAAATCGCAACAATACAACAACAGCAAAAAAAAACTACTGCAAAATGCCCTTCAATTGCCAAGGGCATATATTTCAACAATACAGGTCAATTAGCATTAAATTGCTTGTCTACAAGTGAGTATTTATTGTGGTGTTGCTCTGTCTTCACGTATTGTAAGGAAATAAGGTAGGTGCCAGGGTGGTACTTAAGATCTAGTGCGCGTTGCTAACTAATATATGTACCTCCCTGGCTCCTACCCTGCTAGCGCTGCCACGATATCTAGTTGGGTTAGACACGGTGACTCCAAGCAATCCTGAACGGTGTCATGAGCCCTGCCCCTTCAACGACCAACTCCCTGGCTCACCCTTTCGGAAATCAATTTGCAGCGAGGGCTAGGGGTTGCTAAAGAGGGGCAGAATCCAACCCCCACACCACACCCCTGGCCAAACGGGCACGGTACAGCCCGGGTAGGTGTCAGCATTAGAGCGAAGCCACGCCCTCCCGCGAGAATGAGAATGAGAATCGGTATAGCATGGGTGTGTGCCACTGTTGGCCGCTCCGCCGCTGCCTCGTCGTTCCTTCGTCGTCATCTCATCAGCAGCCCTCCGATTCCCGGAAATGCTGCGGTTCTAGTCTTGAACTTGAACAAGCTCTTCCAGAGTGCGAATTCGTTTCATTTTGTGAGAAATCGAAAAGCAACAGTTCTTTCTCGTGGCTGTACCTGCTATCCAGGTAAGTTGAGGATTCAACACACAGCAGATGGCCTGGCAAGGTCGCAGTTCCAGTCACTAGTAGCTGTGAACTACAAGCCCTGTCCAGAGACCCCCCTGCCAACACCCCGGCCCCCTGACCACACCCCGGCCCCCCTGATGTCCAAGGCCTGTGGGCTGCTTCAAGGACAGAATCTCCGCGACGGTTGAATTGCTCCAAGCCCACGCGCGGCAGGGGTTTTAGCTAATCGGGTGAGTGTAGATCAAAAGTACATGTGATTTGGTGTAAATTAGCTGGTTCTCCTTGTACCTCTTATCCCCATAGTACAAAAGGTAACATGTGCAGTCAAGGAGATGGATGTGCCAAAGGGGCGTATTGGTGCCTTCGATACTCCATTTTGCTCAAACCCCAACATGGTGCCATAGTTGCGTATTCATTGTGTTGAGTTGTCGGGCTCTGGCAGCTTCCATTGCTGTTGAACTTTATTCTCTTTCTCTTAGGATGGTGCCATGGTTGCAACATCAGCATTGCCCTACCCAGAATTCTTTCATGATCTCCAACCGAGGTTTCTACGTATATCCACATACCCAGCCCCTCACATCCTTTCTGTCTTCTCGGCCATCCCAGTGGCTTTGAGACGGGTATGGGCAATGTCCTGAAGGCTGTCAGATGCTGGCTAGAGATGCTGTGGGGGGGGCCTGGATACGATACGTACTTCTTTCTGCTAGAACTGGCTGGCTCACAGTATCATTCTGGTACTTGGCTCCGGTCAAGAAAGCAGGCGCCCTGCCCTTCTCAACCCAGTCAACAAGAGCGAGGAGAGCGTGGTTTGCGGCATTCAGCCTCTTGCGGTCCAGCGGGTACACTTGGCCAATGTTCCATGCCCCTAGCCCAGTGCTGCAATGATCCATGCCCGGAACCAGAAAGAGCCGGTAGAAGGCTTGCATCTCTTCCAGAGATAATCCAACGGCTGCTTGCACCCCTTTGTAGAACTCCATTGATAGGATGGGTGTTACGGTCGTATCAACAAGCCCGTGGTAGACCAAGACCTTGCCGCCGCGCTGGTGATATCTCGAAAGGTCTCTGCTGTTACTATTCACTCCGCCAGGATTGATGGACAAGGCGTAATCCAAATCTGAGAGGGTAAAGTTGTTTTCGGTCCAGTCTGAGTTGTTGTATACAGCACCGCGCCAGAAATCCTACATACAATTTAGCAGGTCAGATCGTCGAGTGCCTGTCACTGGAAACATACCCTGACAAGCGAGTAGTTAAGAATTGGCTTGCCGTCTTTCTGATTATTAGAAAAGACACCTGTGGATGCACCGATAATGAAAGGGGGGTAGATAATCTCCCCAGCGCCGTTTGTCAAAGGCTGGTAGGCCTTCTCAACCGACTGAACTTGGGCAGGGTGAAGACACAAGTCTTGCCCCAAGGCTCCAGTCCCACAGGCTAGTAATGCCGGATCAAAACGAATGTGCTGCGGAGCGTCAATAATACCGTCCTTCTCACCGTCCAACCCATCGAAAAGCTCTATCTGCTTCGCGACAATAGCCTGCCATTGCTCTGGCCGAACATAGGCGCTGGAGTTGAGATCTGGCCAGCCAATCCGCCGCGCGAGGATTGCCTTTGAGGCGACGATCTTGAGCCAGTCAACCCCCGGTGCACCCGCAAGGATACCATCAAAGTCGTCTTCATACATGGCAGCCTCTTGCAGAGCCTGCCTACCGCCTGTGCTGCAGCCATCGTAGTAGCTTTTGGAAGCCTCCCGCCCATAAAACAGCGCCGTGATTTGCTTGCCAACCTCAGCCTCAACGTGGATTGCTCTGTGGCCGAAATCGTTGATCACCTCGGGTTGGTTGAGAAAGAAATCATGGCCGGAGGATCCATCGTGTCCCGCGTTGGTCCCAAAGGCAGCAAACCCGAGCTGTGCGCCACTCTGGAGGCGGGAGTAGTCAACGCAACCCCCAGTGCCGCCTGTACCAGTTGCAAGGAATCGGCTGTTCCAGCTATCTGGAAGCCACGCCTCTATGCGGATTGAACTGGAGTTGGAAGTGCGGACATTGGCTACCAGGCGGCATATGTCGGCGCTCACGGTTACGTTTTTGTCCGGTCCTCCACACGAGGGAACAAGGTCCGGTAGACGTAAGATGCTGCTGCCTTGAAGGGTTTCAACTGTGGAGATTTCCACGCCAATGAGGGAAGAAAATGTAGACGTGGTACACGGAGCTGTTGTGGCAAAGGCAAGTGACGATGTGGCGGCCAAGAGAAGGCCGGTAGTTATTGATGGAGCCATAACGTGAATTCACAATAGAGCCGGCCCGCTACTTCTGGATCACAATCCTCAATGGGCACTTCAGAGGCTTATATAGCTTTCATTTAGCCGGCTATCACAAAGCCCCAGCGCGAATGTAGCTGCTAGTTGTGTCTTTCCCCGGCGTTATTCCCAGATCTACATGGGCAAGGATGGAGTTCCAGTTGCCAAAACCTGGGGATTCCCCAGATGCTCCCCACCACTGTGTTCGACTAACTGAGAGTGGTGGTTTCTGATTGGTAAATACCAGGCCTCAAATGAGCCATGTTGCAAGGTGAAGTGGAATCGTGACGGCAAAATCGGCGCGGCTTCGGCCGCCGAGGCCGAGCAAGCATCGACAAAAGACGAAGCCCTTCTCTTCGTCCGCGTTGGACAGACCCCTGTTGTCTAATTTCAGCATCGGACAACCGGGGGTCGTACCAAGTTGCAATAGTTAAGATTCGAAGCATCCAAGAGTACTGCACCTCATTCTTCATTCAGCCCGCATCAAATCCCTACACAAAATATGATTCTAGCTATTTGAGTCAACGCTGACAGTAAAGGCAAATTTGTTCCCTAATTCAAACGTCTAACAAAGCTGAAGGATTTTATTTAATCGATGTAAGGCCAGCCGTCAAGAAAGGTAGCCAAACCCTGGCTAATTGAACACGCAATGACGGTTCCATGGTCCTCTCCATCATACACTTTAGACGTCAAATACTTCATCTTACCAGAGTCCCGCAGCCGTGCGTTCATCTCTAACACGGAGTCTACATCTTTGCGCCTTTGGTATTGCTCCCGTCGTTTCTCATATTCGTCATCCGTCTCGTCTCGCTTTCGCCGCGGATTCTGCTCTGCTCCACCAACGTATAACATCAGTGATGGCGGTGAAGCGCATTCGACTCTTCCGGAGCGAAAGGATGCTTCCTCCTCCAGAATGAATCCTTCGTTCCAAGAAATACTGGGGCTAGCAGCAATATAACTATCGAACATCCAAGGCCTTGTAAACATGGTGTGCAGCGTGAACAGCCCGCCGTGGGAATGCCCGTATAGGCCTTGTGCTCCTGGGTCAACTCCTCGAAGCTCCTTAATCCGCTGGTGCACAAGTGGCTTCACTCGGCCTTGGATGAATTTGGCAAAATCATCTGCACCACCCTCACTCGGGAGACATCCTGGAGATGGGGGCGTCAAGTCCCAATTTCTCCGAGCACTCCACAGGAAGTTCGAGTCAGCTTGGAGCAAGTAGCCAATGGCCACAACGACTCCAGCGGATGTGCCGAACTCGGACAGGACTAGATGTTGATGGAGTCTCTCCAGGGAAGATGAAAAAACAGAGTTCCCATCAGTGAGGTACCTGGTGAATGGTGAGAAAACCGCGCAAACCTGGAATGTGTTGCGCGGGGTTCAGGTCTTACATGATTGGAACGCTACATTCCTTCGGCTTGCTTTGGGGATTTAGCCAGTCTCGGGGGAAGCCGATTTGAATAAGGTATTCTAAGCCCTGTGCGCTTTTAATGAGCCATGATTCAGCTGGCCGGACAGTCGAGGTCTGGATGCATTTGATTTGCATTTTCGAATGTGTTGGGATAGATGGCAAAAGTGACTGGTGTGCATTGAAGAAATGAGGTCCCATGATGTAGCATGATAAGCGGCTGATTGATAAGATAATCTGTTTGCATCGGAGCCGATTCCAGCCGGGGACCGCTTTCGTTCTTGGCGAACGCTTTCGGAGACGAAACACCCATTGAATAGCTACCCTATTTGGTTGAGGCGTTCTCTAGGTCTTTCAGCTATATTGACTCAGCTACTGCCCCCCATGTCGCAGTCTTTTCTAGGTATGTAAGTGCCACAACTAACTCCCTGTACGCGGTGAAATAGAAATATCAGTGCCGGCTGTATTATCCTCATCCGTTTCACATATCACTTGAACAAATAGTAAACTAATACTCTAAGCGAAATTATTAGAAGCTAAAATGGCCTTCTTGATAAGCTTGCGACCTAGAAAGGGGGAAGCAGTCGCTAACACTGCGCAGAAACTAAGCGGATGAGGGACGGCGTGACATCTACCTGCTGCCTCACAATGTTTTGGTATTCAGTACGTATCAACACATAAGGTTCCATTCACTATATATTCCAACTTGAAGTGTTGGTAAATGCCTTTTCATCAAGTACCAAAGTCTACTTGCCCTACTCTCAGTTGCGTGTATTGAAGCCCTCGTCGACCATTTTAATTGCTCTTTTGGTAGCTTCGTCTATACTCTCCCTGGGCAGACCAAGTGCGTCATTAGCAAGCGCCTCTGTGGCCTCAAAGTTCGCATCCCCGTTAGGGTAGAAGCCTCGTGCGTACAATGCCGTCACAAACCCAAGACGGCTGCCTGATTTCAAGATGTCCAATCCTCTCTGATAACGAACATCAGAAGCTTCATGCTCGATTTTCCAGTCATCATCAGTCAATCCCTTTACACGGTTCACGCTGTCCAGCATGTCCCTCTGTGAAATCTGGAAGCTAGAGATGAACATCGGTTTGTTGCGCCATCGGGAGATGGACGGAGAGTCATCGTTCTCATCATCGGGCAGCTCTTTTAGGCTAAGAAGGTTTGCAACAGCGCGACCACACTGCTCCCAGGTACTTGTGTTGATCACTGTGTTCCCATCATCAGAGAACTCGACCTTCTTGTTTGCAAAATCGAACCCATACCACGGCGGGCCCATAGCAAGCGAGAACTCGTACCAGAAGCCGCAAACGAGGAGCACCCAGGATGAAACACCGCCATCCTCAACAGCTTTGATCCCTGATTTAGCAACAGGGCCAATCATGGCCTCCTTGGCAAGTCGCTCGTTGAAAGCATTAATCCCATATCCATTTGGCATCACCCACGGAACACCAGCTTTAGCGGCTGCAGTGAGTATCTTCTCTTGAGATCCCGGTGGAGCTGTGGCAGCCACTGACACAATCAAGAATTGCTGGCCTCTGAGCGCCGAGATCACAGACTCCTCGTCGTCGTAGTTTACCCGGACGACTTTGACGCCATCTGCAAATTTGCTGTCGCTGCCTTCTCGAGAGAGGACGGTGATTTCGTGCTTTCCCTTCGCAATCAGAGCTTTTGTAATATGTTTTCCAATTCTTCCTCCAGCCTGTCGTAACGTAACGTTAGTAGCTCACTCAGACCACGCTGTACCAATACCACTTACACCAACAATAGCAACTCGCTCGATGCGGTTGGTGAAGCCAGAAGGCTGGTCCTTGGCATACTTCAACTGGGGCATTTTGTTTACTTTCAAGAGTCTTGTCGAGAGAGAACATACAAAAGTGGAGTGTAGAACTGTGCCGATTGATTTCAGAACCGATAATGATACAACAACATTTCGTTAAAATGAATATCGTAATTATATATACAAAAAGCAACACAGATATCGTAGCCCATCTATCAAACTTGTTGTGCTAAGTCGTCTCGAAGAAAGGCACTCGGAGTTAAGCCGGGATATCTGTAGTTATCCCCTTGATGGCCTAAACCCGCCGTTGCAAAATACGTACTGACCACAATAATGTTCCGAAATGGATCGTCATGGACACTAGTCTTGATCCTAAATTGAAAATAGGCGTTTTTAAATGTCCGAAGAGAGAAGAGAGGTATCCGGCACCGATCGTCTTCGTCACCCCGAATCATGATTCATCGGGGCGACCACGCGCAATTCTAGTTGAGCCGCACTTTTCTATTTCCCGATTTCCAAGGTTTTTAAATTATTCATCCGGTAGTGTTCTTTTTAGTTGTGTATTATCTCCATGACACATACACACCGTCAACGAAATGGTCTTGAAGGTCAATGCCACCACTCCAAAGCGTGGGAATGGGAGTGGGCTTGGCCACAGGTGGAAATTGGTGGCACCGACAATTCTATTACAGCTAGCTTTCAACATAAGATGGCAGTTTCATTGTACAAGAAGAACTCGTGCGAGATTCCCCTTAACGCTATTCGTCTCCTGCCCCTAACAGTTGCAAAATTTATACTGGCCTATTGCAAACAGTTAGTAGAGCCTCATGTCAAAACCCTCAAAAGCATAGCTTACCCTTACTGCACGTCTGGTTTTTAATCCCCATCCCAGTCTTGGCCTTGAAATATTTGATACAGTCATCGCAGGTTTTGATAGTTCTGCAATCGGCCGTGCACACCGTGCCAGCCTTTACAGGACACTGCAAATGACAAGAGGGGCTTCGTCTACCCTCAAACACACAACCTGTTGAGCATACCATTCCCTTGCTTCTTATATAGCTGCCATGAGAGCCGCCGAGGCAACGTGGGTTAATTTTAGGAGTAAGGGGGTTTAGGCAAGTCGGTTTCTTCTTTTCCTTTTCTTCCCCCCCCTATTTGATACCTTCTTCGGTTGCTTTTTTAACGACTTCTTCTTCTTCGAGCGTTTTCCCGATGGCTTCTTTCAGGTTTTTTTGTCGATTTCGCCCCTGAACGAATCTCCAACGCTACCGTTTCTCCTCCTGATATCAAAGCAGAGGGTTGATAGTCATTGCTCTCTAAACCTCGCAAACTATCACCCATGAAGTTAGCAGTTATTATTATGTGTACTTACCATGATAGCCCCTGGAATAGATGTGTGGCGTATAAGGAAAAAAGCTAGGATAATCCAAACAGCTACAAGGAAACATTTGTGGGCAACATGCAACTTGGGTAGTATTGAGTGTTTATCAAGCATTCATGTTGACAGGAAGCTTACTTATGTTCAGAGATATCCCTAAGCACATAAGACTCCCCGCGAGGATCCAAGCCTGTCGCTCTCGCGCGAGGAGTCCAGAAATTCAATCCCGCGAGTACAAGCAGAAAGAAAGGACGGGTTGCAGCGGCACGTAATTGAATCAGGGCCATGTCTGTTGTATATATATGATAAGGAGAAATCGTGCTGACCAGCTGAAGAGGGATCTATAAGGATGGGGCAAGGAATTATATAGTCTAAGATTTTGCCTAGAGTTCACGCATTCAACATTTGCTTTGCTAAAATTACTAGGAACATTACCGAGGACAGAATTGTGTGTTTCATAGAGTTGTGTTTAAAGACCATTTCCTTTTCGGTTTTGGTTTTTTTTCATACTTGAATATGCGCAAGAGGTACGCAAATGGAAGATGAATAATGAGAGTTTCTAAGGAGTTTTACTTTTCTGCTCTAAGCCAGATTAGTTGAATAAACCAACATGAGCTACGATAGAAATACTTACGTATCCGGAATTAAAAACCTGGGCCAAATTTTATTTATATGAGTTGTTACTAAAGTATATCAGCCTATACCCCTAGACTGCGGCTACAGAAGGTGGTTCAAGAAAATATTGGATTAGCCTCACCCCACTCCGAAGCTTACCATCTTCACACAAACCCCGCATCCCGCCTTCACGACGAGGATGAGACTTCTCAACACAGCATCCCTAGAAATCCAGGACTTCGGTCATATTATCCCGCATTATGCTATCCTTAGCCACACGTGGGAGAAGGATGAGGTCCTCTTTCATGACATGATCAACGGAACCGCCCACAAAAAGGCAGGATATAGCAAAGTACTGGGCTGTTGCCGTCTAGCGAAGGAGAGAGGCTTGAAATGGATATGGATAGACACTCTGTGTATCGACAAGACTAGTTCCTCAGAGCTCTCCGAGGCTATCAACTCCATGTATAAGTGGTACGAGGGGTCTACAATATGTTTCGTCTATCTCTGGGATGTGTACAACAAACCTGACCACACAAGTCTTTCCCGGTGGCCGGTCAGAACGGCCGATATCCGTCGAAGTCGGTGGTTTACTAGAGGGTGGACTCTGCAGGAGTTGATTGCGCCGAGGTATGTCGAATTTTACACCTTCGACTGGGTGGAGATAGGCACGAAGAGGAGCCTGGAGAAACAGATATCTGAACGGACAGGCATCCCGCAGCGGGTCCTCCGCGGGGAAAACCCTCTATCACACAATGTTGCAGAGCGGATGTCCTGGGCGTCTAAGCGGGTGACAACGAGAGATGAGGATATGGCGTATTGTCTAATGGGGTTCTTTGGTGTGAATATGCCGCTGTTATATGGGGAAGGTAGCAAGGCCTTTCTCAGACTGCAAGAACAAATCTTGAAGCAAGAAGACGACTATACCATCTTTATGTGGTTCCAGTCACACGATTCTACGACATATCGTCATTCTCCGCTTCGGGGAGCTTGGTGCTCGTCTCCGGCAGATTTTCCACGATTGAGTGAACCCGATAACGTTTCCAACAAGAAAATATCTGCTGCATCGGAATCGCCACAAGCTGCCATTATAGAAAGGTTTGACACTTATTTCTGGTGGAATCTCACTCGTCGTTGACATGGTTTGTTCAGACTATCCCGGAAATTGCCTGAGCACAATTTTGAAGCGATTTGTAGTTTAGACTACTCAAAGGTCTACCAAGTTCCGACTCACGAAATTGAGCGATCCTTTGGGGTTTACGAGCCTCCCACTCTTGCCAGCCGTGGGATTCAAATAAGCCTCCCGCTGATGGAAATAGAGCACATGAATAGGGATGATGCCTCATTGATACGGTATGAAGATTGTTCTGGATCTCTCTGGCTAGCTTGGACTTGCTGTAAGATCGAGAATCGACTCTTGTGCTTGGTTCTGGACACCTCCGGGGCCCATTGTCGACTGGATTCCAGGGCTGTTCCTCACTGCTTAATCAGTGTTGATGGGTCTCTCGAGAAACAATTCGCAATGAGCCGATTCGAACTACGCCCTAGTGGCTCAGTTCAATTGAATCAAGACCTTGAATTTGCTCGAAATCCTCAGTTCACATCTTTCAATGTCGAGCCGAAGACCAATCGCATCAGCATTGACATTAGCCACCCAATACCAGCGGCGGGATTTCACGTGTTCCCTAAAAATGAGGATTTCATTCTGGTCTTAGGGTGCAATTTTTCTCTGGGCCAAGGAAAGACATACTTCCAAATTTCTTGTGGGGTGAGTGATGGGCAGCATTGGTGTACGTTTGATGAGGAATCCAGCAACCGCCTTACGACAATTCATCAGCGATATGATGACCTCCATAGCCAATCAAAGGCATATTTTCTTCACTTCTCAGACCGGGCCGCCGTAGCTTCGACTTCTGGAATCCAAGGGTTGATACTGACCGCGGCGATGAGGAGGGCATCAGCTCACACGTACCAGCTTGACATTGGCTCGAGTAGGGAGGGAGAGGAGACGGCGTGGGTGAAGTTGTGCTTGTCTGGGAATTTGGTACATTCCTGACGACGACAAAGCTGATAATTGTAAGAACATATTAATACTAGGTAGTCCTAAGATGAATTCATTATTTATATGCAATGGTCTAAAAGCCGGGATCATTCGATCAGAGATGCTTAATGGTAGTTGTAGTAGACGGCCATGGGGCTGGGCCTAGCTTTAGAGGTATATATACTAAATTTTGTTCTCCCCTGCTACAACCTGGTCTTCCATCCACGAGGCGCTTAGCGTCCCACGGTTCCGTGGTCTAACGGTCATGACTACAGGTTCTGATCCTGTCAGCGAGGGTTCGACTCCCTCCGGGACCTATTTTTTAGACTTTTTTTCTCTTTTCCTTTTTGCACTACCTCGCCCCGTTATTATGACCAGTAACACTCGAAGATGACAAACTACGACTTTTGATTTCGACCAAAACATCTTAATTCCCTTTCAGCACACAAGCGACGCGTTCACGTACCCTTTCAAACATTAACGCCAGTATGCAATCTTTACCGTGAACGTAATATCGCAACATACACTTCCCTTTCATAACCAGCCATTGTCAGCGGGCCAATACACAAGGCCCTGGTAGAGATATAACCAAGTCAGCCCGCACAGCATTCCTGGACTCACCTGCTGGAACTCGGGCGCATCGAGCTGAGCATGGTGGCTGACGGCGCAGCCATCCCCCAACGTATTGGGCATGGCCGTCAGCGCTGTCAGCCGTCCCCTCAGCCAATGATACGGGGACTCCAACCGTCTCGACGGCCAGCTGGAGTCTCGACCGCTCAATAGCCCGTTGTTGCAAGCAGCTACTCTCAGTGGCTGGAGGTTCTTCCGTCGCATTTGGCTTAGAACTTTGTGATATCACACTCAGCTCGGCGTTGTGTCTCACACGGCACGTGCAATAGCGGTGCAATCCCATTCAATAGGCGTTCATTTTGTGAATATGCAGCTTATGAGAGTTCCGTGACGGTGAGACGGAATGATTTACGTGTGCTTTATTCGTAGCTGAAAAGGTATAAATTGAGCCCCCAGCTGCTCAAGCTCTGCTCGGACTGCTCAAACTCTTCATCCAATCAATAAGATATCTTCAATTCGATTTCTTCTCGATCCATAACCAAAAACCACGCACATCGCCATCATGCCTCTCAGAGATTACGGAGTGTGGAAGGCAACACCCACCAGCTTCACTGTCGAGAGGGCAGACAAGGATCCTGATAGCCCTCACGGATACTTGGGATTCAAGGACGGTGTCAGCTCCAAGAAGCTCGAGTCCGCCATCAACGTCAAGTCAGTCTCGTCAGACTCGCGGCTCGTATACTGGCTCATCCAGGATTTCAAGCACCCCCTCACGGCGAAGCTCAAGTCTCTCTCGCCTGGCTTCCACAGGATCTCAAATGACCAACGTGACATCGCGCTGGATATCCTGCGCTCCAATGTTGTCAAGGTCCAGGACGGCAGCGTCGTACCCCACGATCTGCCTGGTGACAAGAACGACATTGTTGATTTCATCCAGCCCTTCTTTGACAATGCGATCAAGAAAAAGGCCACTGTTTACATCTATGGCGAGCAGTATTCTGGCAAGGATGGTCTGCATGATGTGCACATGAACCAGGGGAGTGATGGGAGGTTCAAGAGCTCCAACGGGACATACCAAGACGGTAGCGTCATAGTGGAATTCGCCGACGGTCACTGGGAGGCCTTCTTCATCGCTTTTGCTTCTCAAACCGCGGAGACAGATGGGAACGGCCAGCCAAAGGGCCCTTCTTTGGGTGATGTCTTGGAAAAGAAGAGCCAGCCCGGCGGAGGCAATGACAAACCTGATGACGATGACAACAAGCCAGGTGATGGCGGTGAGGCACCCAGCCGACCATCCGACGCGGTTGTTGCTATCATAGCTGCACTTGTTAACCCAGATGGCCCGGATGGTGGTGAGAACCCGGAAATCGTTTATGTAGTCAACAATGGGCTGTCCTCAGTTGCTCTGAAGGGGTGGACAATTGAGAACCACATGGGGAACTCTTTTGCCATACCTGATTCATCTATTCTCAAGGTTCAAGGTGACAAAGAGGGTTTCAATGTGAAGGGGGTCCCACTGTCAAACAAAGGAGGATCAATTATCTTGAAGAACGCGGAGAAGCAGGTGGTCGACAGCGTCTCGTACACCAAGGCACAGGCATCTCAGTCGGGGGCTTTGGTCTACTTTCGATAAGTCCTTCAAGTGAGAAGGCTGATAAATAGTTTTTGTGCTATTAGTTTCATGGCAGAACTGATTCCTAGTATCAAATGACCAAGATCTATTGCCTGCACTACCATACCGGCCAACTGCAATGACAACACTCGTACGGTCCTCTCAGATCTTGACCCAAATCAAAATGTGAGACGTTCGAATTATCACGTTTGATAATACGTGAAGGGCAGTGCCCCGTTTCACTCATAAATTCAGTGCCGCCATCATGCACCTCGATCAATCAACTGGTGTCATGAAGAATCACACACAGCCACGTCACATGCATTTCGGCACTCCAGACCTTCCATTGACCGGTAATTATAGAAATTATTTATCGAGATCGCAGGCTATGAAAAATACGTAACATTAAACCATGCCGGGATACTCCCAAGTGCGGACCAATGGACTGTGACGTGTCGCCCTATACCACAACCGACCAACTTCAAACCCCAACAATTAACCCCCTGATATATGAAAGAGACAAGACATTAAACCTTAAATGAGGGACACGGGAGTGCTGAGCTTCAGGGTAACTGGGGAGCCGCTGAGCGTAACCCACTGGATAGGGGGCTCGGCACCGACAACGTCCACCGTGATGGAGCCACCGGAAGCGGTGACGGCTCCGGAGGGGATGGTGACGGGGACGGGGACGGAGCAGGTGTTGCCGTCGGCGGTAACGACGACGGACTCGATGGAGTTTCCGTCGGTGGAGCGGATGTAGGACATCTTGGCGTTGCAGCCGTCGAGGGCCATGCGGTCGGTGAAGTAGACGGCGAGGTCCTTCTGGGTGATGGTCTTGAGGGGCCAGTTGGTGAGGCGCAGGAACTCCTGGGTGACGACCTCGGTCCAGATCATGACGAGGGACATCTTGCGGGTCTGGTCGCCGATGGTGCGCGAGGCGACGCCCTCCTGGTACATGTTGGCCTGGTGGAACATGTAGGGGTCGGCCTGGAGGGCGAGCAGGTTGCGGACGTTGGACTCCTTCTCCAGCGCGAGGAGGTCGTCGAAGGTGCCGGTCACGCTGGAGGTGACGGTCCACTCGTAGGTGGTGCACTCGGCGGTGTGGCAGTTGTAGTAGATGCGGCTGGAGTAACGGGGGATGACGGTCACACCGGCGTATCCATTGGTGGCCTGGGATGTGATGTATGGCCAGTAGGGGTGGCCGGTGTTGCGGGTTCCGGGGCGGGTGTTGTCACCGACGACCTGAACGACACCGTTCTCGACCCAGGCTTGGAGGGCATCACCGTTGTAGAGACCAGTGATGGCAGGAGGGATAATGCCGTTATCGGTATATCGGGTGGCCTTGTCGATGCCGAGCTGCTTGAGCCAAGCCTGGTTGAACTGAATCTCGCG
This sequence comes from Clonostachys solani, assembly GCA_902141235.2. NCBI lineage: Eukaryota > Fungi > Ascomycota > Sordariomycetes > Hypocreales > Bionectriaceae > Clonostachys > Clonostachys solani. The sequence continues at coordinate 373,668 of CABFOC020000053.1, forward strand.
CTTGGTGTCGGCATAGGTGGCGTTATTCAGGTTCATGTGAGAGAAGGTGTGGGAGATGTGACCGAACTGGTTGAGGTTGTTGGCGTCCAGGAACCAAGAAGCAAAGGTATCGCGCTTGGCGCAGGTCAAGGTCCAGGGGTACTCGGTCCACTTGCTGGGCCACAGGTCTTCGCCAGTGCCAATGGGCTTAACCCACTCGTGAGGAGCCTCAACGTCCTGGTCGTAGTCAACAGCCTCGTTGGGATCGCAAACCGAGGCAGAGGCATCAGTTCCAGTAGCATCGATGAAGTCACCGTTTCCGTTGTGTCCCAGCTCGAGCCAGTAGTCGGAGCCAGAGGGCATGCGAGCGTTGATGTTGTTCTGCCAGTCGATGTGGGCCTCAAGGTCGGCGATGCTAATCTTGAGGTCTCCGTAGGTGGCAGGGTAGTACATCTCGGTGGAGAGCTGAATGTCATCAATCTGGGTGCTCAGGTGAATCTTGCGCTTGCCCTGGAAGATGCCGCGGGTCATCCAGTGAATGTGAGCGTGCTGGAGGTATGCGCAAGTCAGGGACCAAGAAGGATCCCAGGCCATGTACCAGGCCCAGACCTCGACACCATCGACGGTGTTGATGACGGCGGCGGTAGAGCCATCATTAAACTGGGCCACCTCCTTGGTGAGGGTGGCGTCGGTAATGGTAGCAGGCACGGCGTACAGGCCAGTGAGAGAAACGGCAGCGTTACTAGGAACGAAATATCACCGTTAGCAAGAAACATACACGGCTTCAATCTATGTTCAATGAGGGACTCTTACGCCTTAAGGTTAGCAGTAGGGAAGAAGCTAAGGTCGGTGATGGAAACGGTGGTAGGAGTACCAGTCTTGGCGGTAGTGCCAGTGGTAGCACCAGGATACTCGTTGATACGGACCAGACGAATGTTAAAGTCGGCCTGGTAACTCTTGATCTGGGCCCACTGCTCGGTGGTCACAGCACTGTTCCAGCCAGCAGTGCCATAGTCATAAGAGACGGCATCCATGACAATGATGGCGCCATAATTAGCATGGGTAGCAGTGGAGTTGAGCACGGGGAGCGTGGCACCGCCGGAGGGAACAATCCAGTTGACCCAGGAGATACCATATGCGAGAAGACCATTGCTGGCCTGCTGGGCCTCGGTCTCTTCGCGGGCAATGATCAGAACGGTGCTGTCCACGGTCTGGACTGGCAGGGTGGAGCTGACAGGAGTGCTCGAGGGAGTAGTCGTCGAGGCAGGTGCGCTGCTGGATGACAGAGGAGTGGTCGAGGAAACAGGGGTGGTCGAGGACTCAAGCGAGGTCGAAGACACGGGAGTTGAGCTAGGAGTGACAGCAGATGAGCTCGGGGTGCTTGAAGCAACAGAGCTAGAGACGGGAGTGGTCGACTCGACAGAGCTGGACACGGGGGTAGTCGACTCAACAGAGCTGGATACGGGGGTGGTCGACTCAGCAGTGCTGGATGCGGGGGTAGTCGACTCAACCGTGCTGGACGCGGGGGTAGTCGACTCAACAGTGCTGGACGCGGGGGTGGTTGACTCGGCAGAGCTGGAGACGGGAGTGCTGGAAGCAGCAGAGCTGGAAGCGGGAGTCTCGGAGGAGACAGGAGTGGTTGATTCAACAGAGCTCGAGGCAGGTGTGCTAGAAGCAGCCGAGGTGGAGGCAGGAGTCTCTGAGGAGACGGGAGTTGTTGACTCAACAGAGCTTGAAGCAGGTGTGCTGGAAGCAACAGAACTGGAGGCAGGGGTCTCTGAGGAGACGGGAGTGGTTGACTCGACCGAGCTCGAGGCGGGAGTCTCCGAGGAGACGGGAGTGACAGTGGAGGAAGCAGCGCTAGAAACAGGAGTGCTAGATACCTCAGTTCCGGAAGAAACGGGAGTAGCAGAAGACACAGGAGTATCAGTGGACGCAGGGGTGCTTGAGGCCAGAACATCTGAAGAAGCAGGAGTCTCGGAAGAGATGGGGGTGGTTGAGGAGATCACGATGGAAGATCCGGGAGTGCTCTCAGCCGAGATGGGGGTGCTGGCCGGGATGCTGGACTCAGGTGTACCGGACGATCCTGGAGTACTAGAACTGGCGATCTCAGAGGTCGACTGAGCGGGAGAAGTTGAGGTGGGAGTGGCCAAGGTCGAGGTGGGACGAGGACGACAAGACCTTTTGGCATCACCGACGCTCAGCATGCCGAGCGCGGCGACGGCGATGGTGAGATAACGCATCGCGAAAGGGGCTGACTTCGGAATTAATTGTGATTAGAGCGAGTGACTGTGGTTAACGGCTTGTATACCGGCTGGAAAAGCGAGAGTGAGGTGCAGCAATGGCTCTAACGAGGCGGCCAATGTTACACGCAAAGGAAAGGGTTCTGAACGACTGATGACCCTGAGCACAACAGCAACAACAATCGCAACTACGAAGAAGGACGTAGAAAGTGAACCCGCGGCGACGATCCCGCTGGAGACACACACATCTTATTACGAGCCATATCTCCTCCTCCCCTCCCACACCACTAACCAGGCACGCCAGCTCTGACTGGTAAGCTGGGTCGGCTGGCTCGTTGGTGATGCCCGTATACGATACGGATTTCCTCTTAGTCTCGTCTCAAATCTCCACTCGGCAAACCGGCACACTTAGTTGTCACAGGTTGTGTATCGTCGACCAACCGGGACGTCGAGCGATGGGATGGAGTGTGGGGGCAAAATAAAGATATTTCCGCTGAGCACTCCCGCGGTGCCCGGGAGGGATTTTACCTCTGATTTAGCCCTGCTATTCCCTGCCCTTTCCATCGAGGAATCGAAATGTTTAAATCCAGTGAAACCCTCGCCGAGGGAGATCAGCAGCCGTGTCTTGGACACTCGCTTCCAGAAGGCCAAGAGCCCTCGTTATCTCTTGGCCGTGCCCAGAAATGTCACTCATCAGCCCCCTACGAGGTGGCGTCCAACGCTCTCTGGGGCCGAACGCCCAATAATAACCATAATAACAATAAACCCATTTTTTCAGTCTGTGCTACGTACGTGCGTACGTACCGTAGGGGGCGTCTGCGCTGGCCCTGAGAAATAAGAAATAAAGATAAGGGGTCGGCGTTGGTGGCAGCCCGACTATTGACCTAAGTCTGCGACGGCGTGTTCTGGCCATGCAGCGCCCCTGCAGGCCCAATCGCAGCTCGAGCATTGCCGAGTACTTATTAAGCCAGAAGGACCCCTCCCCTGTAATATTGCTCGTGTTTCCGCCAGCTCACTGACTCTTTGCAGCTGCGTGGGCAATACGAGCACCGGTGGGCGCACTTCTGCATACTCGACCCTGCATCTGTCGCTTTCAGCTATGATCGAGAAAGAAAAGCAGTAAGCCGTCCCTCACCGACTCCAAAAGCACTCATCGACATTAGGTAATTCACACGGCCGTTGGGGCTGTCGCGTGAAGCTGAAATGATGGTCACACACCACGACCCCTTTCAGCCAGCCGCACTACTCAGCTTAGGCGCAGCCTAAAACCAATAGCGCAGTTGTGGCGAGCGGCTGCAGGAACAAACATCGGCGTTCTCATTAGGCTGATGGGTCTTTTCAGGCACCGTCCGAAAGGGTTTTTCTTCACCTTGCCTGGATGATCAGCTCACCACAAGCGGAGCGGAGAGGGTGGGCGTTTGTTCGGCCTCTCTGAGCCAAGTATTTGGCGAGAGAACCACAAAAGAGCACCGCTAGAACGAACTACGGCTGAGAACTCCTCTATTTTGGCCACGGTATTAATAATCCGTCCATCAGAAATGGGTGGAGGGATCAAACAATAGTGGCATGCTGTCCGTTATTGCGCCTTTTCACCCTTCCCCGCCTCGGTGAGGACTGGAGGAGGCCTCGCGAGCAAAGCCCTGCAGGCTGAGACATTTGTACACACGATGCAGGAGTCTTGATCAGACCGAACAAACAGCTTACAGCCTCCTACCCAATATCCATCCATTTCGTCGGAATCCTGCAGAATCCCTGTTTTCTGTTCGGGGATCGTCAGGAGAGCATGGGGCAGCCCGTCGATCCGTCTTGGCCAGCCCAGCCTCATCTGGTCCACGGTCTTGGCTGAGTGCTTCACTGCCGCCCCTTTGGGGAATTCCATGTAGTATTATGCCGGTCTATGACAAACTTGGACCAGTGGAGGCCGCAGACCAATGAATGGCATTTGCAACATGATAGCCATACTGGCTGGAAAACAAGGGCATCTGTCATCACGCACGAATCCAATTCAGAATGAAAACATCATTCACCGCAACCCCGCCATCGATGTGGTGTGCGCGATAAACGCTCTATTTGACAAGGTTTCACGCTACCAGAAACAAAATTATGAACGGGCTGAACCAATTCAACCTTAATGGTGGTTAACTTGGTCTGCAGATTAGGGCATTAACCTTGAATCGTGTTTTCGCTGGACTGCGCACTAATACCGCTACTTTGCCAGAAAAGGATTTAACAGCAAGCCCGACATGAGACCATCAAACACCTAATTTTACAGCCTAAATCAATCCCACCGTTCTCTGGAGTGATGCGATGGTGTATCCAGGGTAACTACTAACTATGCAGAGGCGCAACGCGGGCATATCTTGAGTGGTTTATCGCAAGCGTGACTCAGCATATGCTCCCATTCATGGCGCTTGTAGATGACACCATTGAGTAGTAATCAAGCATGTCAATCTCTGCAGGAACTATTGGCCGCCTTCACGATCATCATGTGGGGAGGTGACGCGTTGCTCCAAATGCACGACACCGCAAGACGAACCACCAGCAACCTCAGCCCGGTGTTTCATGAGCTGCCATCATTGAAATAATGCGGGAATAGGCACTGTTTTCGTCATCAGGCATGACGAAAGCAAATGGAGTGACTATTGGTGACTATTGGCGCACCCCAGCGCCAAGAGTGGATAGTTGCTAGATTTATAGTTTTTAAAGTTGTCAAAACTGTCATTCACGATGACTACCGCCTATAGTTATGACTCTGGTTGGATGTGTCTTGCTAATAAGTCCATCGCGTGGAAATTACAAAGAAAGAATACTTAAGATAGAGACTTACGAGAGCCGTTTTATTCGACACGAAGGGAGTGGGAGTGATTCCGCTAGGGGTTGGAATTCTATATCATATGATAATTCTAATAAATCAGTGCGGCTGATAAGCTCAAGTAATGAAAATAAATATTGTTAAATTATCTTTCACTAAAGAATTAATCTAAGCTTTTGCATGTCGCCTCAAATATAGCAAGAATGATGAAAGAACAATGCGATAATACAGGTCCCAGTGTAAAATCTATGGCATCAAGCAAGAGACGGTCAATCACAACAAACGGCCTAGCGAAAATTGAAAAGAAGAAGGGGATTTTTGCTTTTTTTTTCTCAGGCTGTTGCAATTCTTACTAATTATTACCTTCAAAAGGCGAGATTTAAACATATAAATGCATGGAGGAACTTGAAAGTGAAAGTGTTAGATATAGGGTAAGCGGGATTGTCATGCATGCTTATGAGTGTTTCTTATTGAGCCAGGACTCCAAGCCTTTTAAAAATTAGTTCGGATACATGTGTCATCACTTAAATCCCCCTGGTTTGCAGAAGGTACTACCGACACAGAGCAGGTGGAAGCCTGGCCAGTCTGATCGAGCTGGACTAAAACCCATTACAAGCACCTGAGTTCGCAATACTGTTTAGATCTTTGGGGATCACCCCAGCATCAACAGCAGCTGCGAGAGAATATCCCATTAGCAAACTACTTTCATATCGAATGCACAGTTGAGGCCAACTTACCACTATAAGACCATCGATAGTCGGAGCCCAGCTCAGTCTTCCAGGACCAAAAGATCCAACCGGCGACGTGCTTCTCATACGCCAAGACCTGTGCCTTGAACCACCGGGAGTAGAAATCCTTGTTGTTATCAGGGCGCCAGTAGTCGTTCCATTCCTGGTTTCCATCCAGAGGCGCGCTGAGACTCCATTCACCGACCAAGACTGGCCAGTCCCATCCGTGGGCCGCGTCGCCACTGCGATCGTCGTTGCACGAGGTCCGCAGGTAGGTGTCCTTGTCCTGGGAGATACCCGACCACTTGAGATAGCGATGGTCATCGTAGGCGGCAAAGTTGTTGTTCGTGAGGTACTGCTGCGGGTCCCCAGAGTTCCAGAGCTTATTCATGAACTGAATGTGGACGTAGTTGTTGGACGTGATGCCCAGGGATGCTTCCTTGTCGCGGATTGTCTAGAGTTGATAGCTTTGGGTCAGTTGAAAGAGTAATCTGTAAATGAGAAGGTTCTACGTACCTTGTATGCAGTCGGATAAAATGTGTTACGCATGTAGGTAGTCTTGCCAGAGTCCTCGAATTCTCGCAGAGGCTCGTTTACGACCTCAAACATTCCAACGTTACGGAACTCAGTGTTCTCATGTACCACCTGTCGCAACCAGGCAAGGAACTTGTATGCGCGATCGAACTGATAGTCTTGGTAGAAGCCGGGATTGGGCGTGTATTGACCTGTGAAGGCGTTGTTGGCGACTTGCGCACCAGGGGCTCCATGCAAGCTAATTTTCGACCAATATCAGCATCATCGATTCTCTTTATCCAGGCATGATACTCACTCTAGAATTATATAGAATCCGCGGTTGCTGGCATAGCCGCAGATCCTCTTCAGGTGGGCAAGACCACCACGAGGGAAGTGCTCAGAGTCTCTATAGACAATGTCCTCGTACATCCAGTACCCAACCGGGATACGCACAGTGTTGAGTCCGTAGGATGCCATCTTGTCGAAGTCGCTCTCCGGAATCCAGTCCTGATAGTGCTTTTGGAATGCGGCGTCGCCACCGGTCTGGCCAAGCTTGAGCATGCAGTCAAACTCGGAGCGAGGCTCGCTCTGAGGGCAATTCATGCCATTCCAGGTGGGAGTCATCATCCAGGGCTCCGATACAAAGAGAGAGCCAAGATTGACTCCTCGAATAGGAGTTGATCCTGGTAGCCATCGCTTGCCGTCGGAGGAGAGGGAATTTTTGAAGAGCGAGCTCCCATCTCGGCCAAGTAGTGGCTCACGATTCTCTTCGAAGGGCAGCCATGCATGGGATGAAGAGATGAGAGCCAAAATTGGCAACAAATTGAACTTCATCATGGAAAGAAAGGCGACTGTCCAAACTGAAAAGGATTCGATGTCACCAATAATTCAGCATTCAAAACTCAGGGCAACGGATGACTAAACTAATAAGTTGCAATGGTAGATTAAAAAAGCCATCTGATTCTTGGGTATATATGGACTTCAGGGATATTTATCTAGCTCAAATGCAACATACCCCATGCTGGGCGGATTCGGACCGCTCGGCAAAACAACTTTGGGTACAACACTGGAAAGATGATTGAGGCAACTCACATGCAGCTTACCGCGCGATGGTACCTAGTCAGCAACGACTAAAGATGATTAGCCTCTCTCATCACTTCATGACATTGAATATCGCGCAGACATGAGATCAGCTGTCTCACGTTTGGCAATAAATTTGCTAATTTGATTATTGAAAAGCGAAGAAACCCCGAATATCTTCTTGATTCCAAGACTTCGGAAGCTTATGTCAACATTCCGAGCTCCCGCTATTTTCATCACAAGGAGGTCGAGGTGAGCCCTGAGTTTCCCTGCTGCAGGCCTGCGTGATGCATTGTGGTTAAACTGCTGCGATGATTAGGAAGAATGCTAAATCTTTTACACCTCTGCTTCGAGTCTGTACGCAACGATATAATGCCATCGCCAATATGCTATTTATCCCTACGCTTGGCCAAAGCATCGATCCTTTGTGGCGATGAAGGATCACCTACAGCCTACCTAGGTGTTTCATAAGATGATTACCCTTGTATGGAGTTAGCGGGGGCAAAGTCCTTCTAAGTGTAAAATCCCTAAATAAAGAAAGATTTCTAGCCGCTTGATTTTCTCGACATTTGCCAGGCCTGCTTGGAGCTATTCCCCACGAAGGAATAATCAAGCTGGAAGTGGCACCACCTCGGCTGTGTGCCGCATGTATGCGGAGTTAGTTTCGCCGATTTTAAGGCCGCGCAGAGTCCAAATACGGTATCGACATGGAGTCGATCGCCCGTGTGGAGCGATAATGGCATAAACAAAAAGCTTCAGACCTCCTGGACTCAAGGAGCTCGCGCTAGACAGTTTCGAGAAGCTGCTCTGGACAAGTGGCACAGGGCCAACTGTCTAGGCTCCTGAGCTATGAAATCACCACAAAAGAGGCAGTTAGTGAAGTGGGCCTAACACTCATAGATTGCAGCAAACATTCTAGTTCAGTTGAGGGAATGAGCGGGCTAGTGGGACATTGAAAGGGCCTGGTTTTGATACTCTGCGTTGCAGCCAAGCCAGTCTTGATTTCGCCCTACGCTTGATAGAGATTTTTGCAGCCCTCTCCCTGTCAAATGACCTTCCTGGGCTGTAAGCAATGGTGCGAAATCCGACATTCTATGTAAGCAATAGCGACTGAGAAAGACTGAACTGTAAGCTGGGTTGGTAGTCTGACCGCCAATTCATTCGCTTACACCGGGTGAAAGAATCCATCCAATGAAACTCCCGGCTCATTTCACGAGCTATGTCCTCGGAATCATTTGCTTATTGTGAGTTTGAAGAGGTCTACGTTGTAATATATACGCTTACGGCACAATGATTGGGGCCTTGAGAAATATATTGGCTTATCGACAGTAGCATTCACCATAGCACGCAAATGGAAGTAAGAATACGACCCCAGGGCAGAGTTTCGAGTATGATATTCAACTGCCGATATGCCCGTAAGCTACCTTCGTGTGATAAGCGTAACCAATTTGACTCAGGAAGTTGAAGTTCACTTTGAGTTTCCAGCCCGGCATACTTCAGTTTCTAAGACTGGCGTCGTGGTTGCGACACTGCTCGTAAATTCTCCAATTAGGAGCCGGCACTATCTGAAATGATCGGCTGCATGGTATTATAATTAGTAATTATAAAAAATGCACATGGCAACCCGAATGTCCATATGTAGAGTATTGAGTTCAGCTTGATCACATTGTTGAACTTCGCGCGAGCTAGATGAACAACCTCGATGCTCACAGATGATGGAAATATCTACGAGGCCATGTTCAATAGAACAGAGTGGCCTTAAATACTGGTTTTATGTATTCCGTTGTTTCATCTTCAATACCCGCACCATATCGTACTTGCCTTCCAATTATTCCCACGTTCCTACATTGTACAATCCTGGTTGTTGATATCTACTGCTGTATTCCGCATTCACCAGTAATTATCTGGACTCTGGCTACTAGCAATGGGCTTAATCAATGGCCATGTGCTGGCTACTACCTGAGAGTCGTCCTCGACAGCCTCCGACCCCGGTAATCTTTGAGAAGCGCGAAATAGGGTTCTAAGTCAAACTCGCTCCCATCATCCCTGCCAATCTCTAACAGTGCCAAGGCAACGGTGCCGAAACTTTCAGAGTTGGTACGAAGGCGTGCATCTACATTGCCGAAGTCAACCATGCCCCAAACATACGGAATACGTTGGCCATCTCACACTCCCCTACCACAACATGGTCCAAGGCGTTTGCATCTGTCATGTTAACAGTAGGCTTGACGTAAGTATGATTCAAGACGTGAGTTCATCTAATGCAGGTGCTCTTGGAATTTGAGCAATCCCGCACGCCACATCAGCCTTAGCCACCCAAATCAAATGTTCTACGAAAAGAAAGTTGTGTCGCGTCTGTCCTTCGCGCACGCGTCCGGATCCTCTTAATTTCACGCGTTTTTAGTGGATTCGGGCCTTCCTCCTGAAACATTACCCTAGACCAGGCAGCTGAGATAACATTGAAGTTTTGTTGAGAAAGATGAAAGAAAGTATTATAAAATAAAATGAAGATGCATATCAATTACGGTAAATATTTTCAATACAATAAGATAGCTCTCATATCTGAAGATTCTAGCTGTTGAGAATAGCCATTGTCTTAGTTCTGTCCATTTGATCATTGGTTCTAATATTAGAACGTGCAGTTAGTGTTTTGGAGGAATATGATCAAGCCAGCCACAGTCAAAACAGATGTATCTAAGCTGACTTGTCTTTCATGTCAAGACGCACCATTGGCAAAAATCCGAACAAATAGGTAGCTGAGGAAATAATAACAAGATAGATTTATATTTGAGCTGTTGATAGCTCGCTGCTCCTGGCCGGTTGTGTTTATATCCACTAACTAAGGACAGCGAATCAGAGACTGTCTTCCAAAGCCTAACCGTATCCGGCAGATTTCCCCATTTTTATGCCAGCCGGAAATAAATTCGGATTTCACTAAATACGGATGAGTCTTTTCACAGGTTTCCTCATCCGCGAATGTTACTACCTATGATTGATCGCTCATCTAGGATGAATATCGTGAGTTCTGGAATTGGAAATGGGCGCAAATGCCCAACATCTTCTTACTAGAATGTTGGACGACTGAGTGAAGGAGATTATCAAAAGTTTGAGGCATGAATGTATGAGTATATTAGATTACCCAAGCCATCGGTATGTAGGGCTGTTGCTGGGTTAGTTTATGTGGTGGCCCGTGATGATGCTAACTCGAGACGTGTGTCTCTTCCACAGCCCGTCACATAGATTCGGCCGTTCTTCAGAATTGGTTTGACCCACACTTGGGCTGAAGCAGAGTATGATCATCGTCATGCGTCTCTCATTATCATGCATTGAGTGAATAAGTTGGGCACCGGGTGTGAAGCTATCTACATTACAGCTTAAACTCCACAGTGTATATAAGGGACCCAATGAAGCGGTGTTTCTTCGCACGACTCAGCATCTCTTACGTCTCGTTCTGTGGCGCGATGTGATCTCGTTGCGTTAATCGAAAGTTGGATGCCCTGAACATCTTGGATCTGTGCCCTTTGCAGAGCAACGCCCCTTGCATTGTTTTCTGTAACCCATTCGGAGCGGAGGCTTCTGCATGCATGATGGAGACCTTCGCTCACAGACTGATCGCTTATCCCATGCGCTTGGATCCATTCGTATGTCTTGGTTGCTATCTCCACACAAGACTTATCATTTACCTTCCAAAGTGTCCCAATGACGTGTTTGAAGCCTGCAAGTTGGCAGACGGCCATAAGATGGAGCCCTTCATCAACAAGGTCATCGTCCTTGGTCTGCCCAGTACCGCAGGCCGAGAGATAGGCAAGAAATGGGTTTTTATGATGAAGATTCATCTCAAAGAGCCTCTCGACCGTCAGGGACTCATCTCCCAGGATCAGCGCGCTTTTCAATGGATCAAATTGGTTGGTCTGTCCATGGCCTGCAAAGTGAAAGATTGTACAGTTATTCAAAGCAGAGAGGACCTCGGACTGGTGCGACTGCGGCTTGCTCACTTGTAATCCCATCGACTCGCAGAGCTGGCCAAGTCTTCTAATCTCCTCAGGCACATATGGAAGGTTCATCTGGCCTGGAGTATTTTCCATGCCAACAAGAACTACCTTCCCAATGGAAGCATCCTCCTGAAGTTGACACTTGCGCCCATCCGTCAAAGTTTTGATCGATGAGCTGTATGATGAGATCGCCCTGTCTAGAACCGTGTCATAACCACAGTAATGGTACCCTGCCGCGTGTATCGGGAATTTGGAAAGCGGCCCAGTGAGAATCCACCATATCCGGGGCCAGGGGGAGTCTCGGTTTTTGGAGAACCCTAGCATTCGAAGCACCGGTTCCGCAACCGTGTCCCATAGCCACTCCAGCGTTTCTCTATCAACTGATTCAGTCTTCAGAGCCGCGCGGGCTTGAATGTCGCTGTAATAAAGGCCGGGCAGTGGCAAGGCTTCAAGCTTATCTCTAGTGATAATTAAAGCGTCACAGCGATGTTTGCTTGTGTTGATAATGGCGATCGGACCCGGCGCTGCAGCCTGTCTCATTTCATCCTCTGTAGGGCCTAAAAGAAACCGATCGAAACCCGGCAGGCTCCGAATATCTTCAATCGTTTTCTCTAGTTTTTGACCTGCATAGTACCGTTGGTCGCTTCGATGCACCGGTGCGACAGAGTCCTCTACTGGAAAATAATGCGTGGAAGATGTTGCTATATCGAGCTGATCGCGAAGTTCAACATACTGGCGGGCCATATCAGGGAAACTGTCCTCAAGATCCGATATGTCGCCCCGTAAGTCTCTTAAAGAGCCAACAATTATTCCCCGGCCAAGTTCAAAAAGCCTGCAAGCTTCGTATGGGGATTGACCTATCATAAGCACAAAGGATGCTGCTTCAGAAGCAATGCCGGACATTTCTGCAAGAAGGAATTGTTTATCCGAATTCTCTAGAGATCTAGATGTAAGTCGTGGTATTAGAGAGGTTGCGGTCGAAGCTGCTTTGCACGCTGATGACCAATCCTTGGCTTGCGTATACAGATCTAGTAGATTTCTGATGGATATTAATCGCTGTACAACAGCTGATTGGTCTTGATCAAGAGCATCTTGACAGCTCTGGATGGCCATACTTAAATCTTCTCCCCTACCTTTCTCTCGATATCTTTCATGGTATGCCATACCGAGCCCTTGAAGGGGATAAACCCTATCAGAGTGACCCTCCGGTGTCAAACCAAGGAGCTCTTCATACCTTTCGATCGCCATCTCTAGGTCTGGCATCAATTTTGTGATTTGGTACCTATTATAGTAAGCAGAACCAAGGCCGAGAAGCGCGTCGATTCTATCCGCGGAAGTGATCAGTGACAGCTCGGCTGCTTCTTGATATGTTCGTATAGCTATTGCCAGGTCGCTTTCGTCCTTCCACTTAAGATATTTCGATCGATAGTTAGCCCCAAGCCCATTAAGGCGGGATGCCCTCCGGACATGGCCATTTGGAGTTAAATCAAGAGCAGCATTGGCATAGAAAATCGCTGTTTCGAGGTCTGACTTTTCCCCCGTTCTTCCATATCGATCACCGTATCCCGCTCCCAGATCTTGAAGTGTTAGTGTTCTCTCGGGATGATCGTCTGGCGTAAGGTCAAGAGCCTCTTTCAATGACTGGATAGCTCTATCCAAATCCGCCATTGCTCGTGTCTTTTGATATCTATCTCCATATCCGCTTCCAATGGACTGTAATAGAGCGGCTCGGTAGACGGGTCCTTCCGGTCCCACGTCGACAGCCTCTTGGTAATATTGCATAGCAACATCCAGATCCGCTACTGTTCCAGTCTGTTGGTATTTCGTCTGATAGGCAGTTCCGAGATTCTGCAGTCTGCCACTCAAGGAAATGCTATTTCTCGGGGTAAGAATAACGGCTTTTTGCATATTATGAATGGCTGTTTCCAGATCCGACATCTCTCCTGTCGTTCCATACCGATGAGCATATGCCGTCCCGATATTCTGAAATTCCTCTACCCCTACGGGAAGATTTTGGGGCCTTGAATCTAAACCTTCTTGATAAAACTGGATCGCTGTATTTAGGTTTGATATCTCGCCGCCGGCTTCATATATTTCTCTGTATGCGTGGCCAATGATTCCCGATATATGGACCCGAAGGGAATGATTTTGCGAGGTGAAGCTAAGCGCGTCTGTACCTAGCTGTATGCTTTTATGAAGATTCGATGTCTCTCCTTCTCTTCGATACAAATCGAGGAAGCTGTCTGCAAGATCTCCAAGTCGTTCCGCCCGTTTGGGGTGATTCTCTGGTGTTGAGTCAACGCAATCCTGTAGCCATTCTATGGATGTACTCAATTCCATCACTTGACCAGTCGTATGGTACTTCTGTCTATAAAAGTTTCCAATGTACCAAAGTCGACCTCCACGTTCTGAATCGTTTTGTGGATCAAGTGTGAGTAGGTCCTGGTATAATTTGCTAACCATTTCGAGACTGTCTATCTCCTTCGTTGCCTGGTATCTTCTTTGGTATGCAGCCGAAAGAGACTCAAGCAGTTTGAGATAGTAGGGATAGTCTTCTGAGACTGTGTCAAGTACGTCTTGATGGTGTTGAATAGCTGTCTGTAGATCATCCATGTCTCGACTTGTATCGTATCGTTCCAAATATCCAGCCCCGAGAGAATACAGGACATCAAGTCTCGTTGGATCATCCGTGTCTACCAAATTGAGTGCCTCTTCTGAATATCTTATACCCGTATTAAGGTCCCCTATCACTCGCATTCGCTGGTATCGATCGATATATTGGACTCCGAGGTCTTGGCAGTAAAGCCCACACGCCGGATTATCCTCTGCTGCCAAATCAACCGCTTCTTGGGCTAACAAAATGATTGCATCTAGATCTTCGATTGCGTGTGTGACGCTATATTTATCGCCATAACACTTCCGAAGATGATCGCGTCGATGTCCGTACTCCGGGTCTTCTTTTTCTGTTGAATCGACAGCCTTGACAGCCCATTGGATGGCTGAATCCAGATCTGCGCTCGCGCCGGTGTCTTCGTACTTAGCATAGCAATCTACGCTGATGGCCTCCTTCATATGGGCGAGATTAGGCTCCTTCTCCGGCATTAAATCCATCGCCTCCTGGTACAACGTAACGGCTGAATCGAAATGCTGAGCCGCGCCCGTAGCCTTGAACTTGGCGTAGTAATTGGAGGCAAGGAGCTCGAGTACGTGTGGGCGATACATGTCATCCTCCAGCATGGAAGTGAACATCTGATGAACCTCCTGGATAGTTGTCTTGTCATCCGACATCTTGTGAGTTTCTTGTCTTTGACGATATGTCAGTCGGCGGTTTATGGGGGGCCTAACACGTTTGGCCAAGTTCCGTAGAATCAAAACTCTGTTACAAGAAAAAACCGGACCTCGATAATCTCAGGGTGCTGTTTGTCGCACACGTCTCGGGGTGCTCTTGCTACCACTTTGTTTTACCGTCTCAAGTTCTCACTGACAATATGCTTGGCTGCGTCAATTTTGGCTGGATACGTGGCAAGGCCACGTATATGCTGACATGCATGGTCAAGCACCTGCACGTGAGAACACCACCAACGTCGCTCATGAGGCTGATCCTGCTATTAGTGATAAACAAGCGTTACAAATAAGATTTTATGTTGTGGTTGAAATGGTAAGCTAGCAGCGCATCAGGCGAACTGTCTCAAAACTGTCAAATTGGAATCATGGGATGGTTTGGTTGTTGAGCTGTGGCCAAGCGTATGTATCATGTTCTTCTCGAGGGGAAATGTGGACGCTAATTTTGGATATACAGATATTGCGGAAGCACTGAAACCCTATATAGCGTGAATGGTTCAAAATAATTAGTGAATTTCTCATATCAAATATCTACAAGCTTCTTCTACCATCATCGCTCGTCATGATACCCGCGCTGGAGTTCTCATTGCCTTTGTACTTTTCCTTACCCCAAAGAGATTCATCACCTCGTAAACTTCGAGGAGGGCACTTGGAAAAGCTGTTGACAATACTGCAAAGATAGTTCCCGTCTTTGAAACGTCTTTACATCTCTTTTTACCCCACGGAGCGATATTGGATCCATGGGTGGGTATCGGGTTATGAGATTCTAAGTCAGATTGACTAACTCGTTGCAAATTGTGCAGGGTTGCGTGAATGCGCGATTGCCCTTCCTGATTCAATACACGAGTCCTTGCAGTTTTGTGTTACTGGAAAGAAATTGGAAGAAAGAGCGTGGGAAAATATCAAGATCTGGCGGGATGTCAATGGCAGGATGGTTTCAGCTGAGCCTATCATGAATAGCAGATATCCTAAACCACCAGAACAGAGACTTGACCCAACCACACAAAAGCCGATGAAGGGATACTGGGTATTCGAAGGCGATAGCGATGGTATGGCCTTAATCAGAAGCACTATCCAACAGTGCTATTTGCAATCTGGCTTTGATAATAACCTGTGATTGATTGATTGTTTATTATTCAATGCTAGTCAGGGCGTATTTAAGGTAAGGGGTATCTATCTAGCTATTATATTTATTACTCTCCTAGTAAGAACAGACCTATTCTCACAGCCTTTATGTCAAGGACCTAGCAGTAGTCTATCACTGAAGCTAACAGCCTGCAGACAAGCCGTGGAACCATGGCTAGGTACCTGTAATATTTATGCTGGCCCCATTCTCTATCAAGAGCTTAGCAGTCTCTTCATGACCATCCCTCAAAGCCTGTATGAGGGCTGTAGAGCCATCGTCATCAGTAGCGTTTAGATCGGCCCCATTCTCTATTAAGAGCTTGACCAGAGTGTCATGACCGTATCCTGAGGCCCCGATGAGTGGCGTAGAGCCAATTTTTGAAGTCGAATTTACATCCGCCTTCTTTTCAAGTAGAAGCCGTGCGATCCCTTCATGGCCCTTACGCGAGGCCTCTAAAAGTGCTGTGTTGCCGTACTTATTCTTTCCATCAATGTCGATTCCTTTTTCAAGAAGCAGGGCTATGTACTCGGCCCTTCCTTCTCTGGCTGCCCATGTTAACGGCGTCTGACCAGAGAATATTTGTGTATGCTTATGCTCAAAGCCAGCTGTGATGTCGACTCCATTGTAAATACATGTTGATAAACCGAACAGAGCGACAATCGATCTCTTGTTGTTCCTCTTGAAAGCAGTAAACAGAGGATATTTGAATTGCGCTCCATAAACCTCAGATGTTGGTTCGCATTTTATCAAGGTACGAATCAGTTCCGGGCAATCTCTATCTGCCAGAATAGAGAGAAGAATTTTCTTTTTTCCTTTGACAATGTAATCTTCATATTCGTATCGCCCCAGCGATTTTAAAATTATGGCCAACTGAGAGAGCTCAATATTTTTCACAAAAGCATCTTGGGGAATGGCTTTTGCGGCGTAGTCTGCATGGTACAGGATATTTTGAGAAGCGTAAGCCAGAAACGGGAAGCGTTCAGATCCCTTCCTGATATTCATGCCTTTTGTCTCGGAGATGAGCTCGTGGATGGCGGAGTGGTTGAGATAAGCCTCGCAGCATTCTTTTAGCCTCTCGTGACATGGACTTTCTCTTTCGGATCCAAGTTCAGCCCAAAGGATATTGAGGCCATTGTGTTTGAGGAGAAAGTCTCGAACAGTCTCGTGGATGAATTGTACGGTTGGCGCGTAGGATTTCGTTATCTCAGCCAGTCCTTTGGAAGAGCTGGTGACATATCTAATAGCTGTTTCATCTGTATAAAGAGACGTGTCCGGGATTTCTGTATCTGCTGAGCCCTTCAGATAGAGTCCAGACCATAGAGCGTGAAAGTACTCGTTGGGTCGAAGCGGGCTGTTTGCAAAAAGAATCCATAGAGTAGAGAGAACAAAGTCCTCGATGTTATCTTTGTCTCTTGTCACAAGGTCCCTGAAGAGCTCGGTCAAGCCACTGGGCATCTCCTGGAGCCTTTTTCGGAGCGTTGGCCGACCTCGTCTATCCTCGTCATTGAGAATATGAACAACAAGCACGACCCATAGGAACACCCCGGCAGCTTTGTCTATGATGTCCTTTTGTAACTGCTTAATTAGTCGAGGGTTCGTAATGCGCAGACTGCTCTTGGTGTAGTCCATCAAATCGTCGGTATGTCCTGGTTGGGCCTCGAGTGTCACCCGAATGCTCCATCTTATGTTAATGTACGGGTAATGGCGACTAGAAAAGCAGATACGAAGGGGCACTCCAATATCAGTAGATTGTATGGTGAGCTCTTCGATGAAGTATACCATCTCAATTGCTTGCTGTTCATCGCACTCATCAAGAGCGTCGATGAAGCAGGTGAAAGGACGGCTGCCAAGCTTCATTATCGCGGCTCGGAAGATGTTTTTGAGAGTATCCAGGGAAAGACGGTAAGAATCCTTGCTTGATGAAGTAGCTCTGAGCTCAGGGTTATTATCCAGCACTTTCTGGAGAGCCGAGTCCTGGCTCCATACATTGGCCATGAGCTCAGGGTCGTCCAAGACCTCCTGAAGGTCGGGGTAACCTTTTAGAAGTTGAAGTAGTAGTGACCGGTACATTCCGGATACCGACTTTTCCAAAGATTCTCCTCTGGCATTGAAGAAGAAGGATGCAATGACCTGATCGCCAGTCATTGTGGAATGGACAAATTTCATCAAGGTTGACTTCCCTGCGCCAGGCTTACCGCTGACCCATAGGAACCCATGATGTTGTTTCAGTTTCGAGGCGTCAAGCCAGGCTTTGTAAGATGGGTGGCTGAGGAACCAGCGGCAGGTTTTTTCATGCGCTTCTTTGATAGTCAATCTCCGGGATTCGATCTGTTCGAACTTGAGAGAACCGAGGAGCTTTTTGCGACGGTACTTTCCAAGGGCCTTCGGACGGCCTTGAATCCCGATTAGTGGTTAGCGAGGATATGCGAAGTGGTTGCGGGCCGTTGAGCTTACCGGTGCGTGAGTGAGAAGATGCCAGAGTACAGACATTGGAACTTGGCAGAACCTCGAGTAATTCCCTTGCATAGGCGGATGCGGTAGCTGCAGCATACCTTTGCCATTCTTTGCACTTGTGGCTATCTGCGTAGTCACATATTCCTCGTATCGGCAGGCATGGAAGGATGCCTATTATACCGGCAGCCTCCATTTCGAAGCATATGACATCCAGTTCTGAACCTACTTTATCCCTTGTCCAGGCATCCTTCATTACCTGATTTCCTGACGCGATAGCGCCATAATGTATTTGCGGGATATTTGACGTTCTGATACGGCGAGGCATAATCTTTGATGAGTCACAGGCTTCGCAAGATGCTCCTCCCTCATGTTCGTATGTCTTTCGAAATAGGCGATCTGGTAGGTTTGGATGAAGGAAGTGTTGATGTGTGCCCAGCTTGTCCTGCAGGATGGAGGGAATATGATGTGGTTCAAGCTCATGTTTGGACCGCAAGTTGGAGATGGCCGTGCCCAGGCAGTGGTCAGGCAATCTTGGTATTGCTGTGGTCTTTATCTCGCCCTTGACGATCTTGCCCAAATCGTACTGCATTACTCTGGTTCCAACGACGACATCGCCCAAGCGAATATCTTGCCTACTTGGATCCGCGCCTCCGATCCCAACCATCAACCAGTATTTGATGCCGGGAAATGTGTGCTTTAAGTTATTTGCCACGTGAGCCGCATTGATGGTTCCGTACTCGGCATTTGGTAGGCAAGCGATGACGACGTTGTGTGCTTGAATCCTCCCAAGAACGTAGCTGTTGGTGTCATCTTGTATTGATGGCAACCCGTCATGAGTCTCGTCGAGCATAGCACGGGCCGCTGCCATTTCAATGTGCAGCGCGCAAACCCATGCAACATCATACTCATCTTTTCTGTGCGTCGTCTCTACCCCGCTCTGCGACTCCTGAGCCGCATCATGCTGGGAAAACTTGGGACGAGACAGACCGGCCCCGTCGCCATCCTCATTCCCTGAATGCTCCTTTTTCATTGTATGAATGTGATGGTGTGACCTCGGTGACGGAAGCCCCAAGCTGTCGCTTGAATGCAACTGGAATTCGGGCTCAACACATCACAAATGGCGCCGCTGTAGGAAGAAAGGAGAATGACAGAGATGAGATTCAGGCTGACCTTCAGGCTGACCCCAACTCCATTCCACACTGTTCGAGCAAGGGTTGATGGGTGGCGCAGCTGTGGCTAAGCAGCTGAACGTACATATGTACATAGGTATGTAGGCAGTTCATGTGCATAATATGATGCTACTGTATAACCTCGCAAGTGCAAACAGGCTCTCAGCTAAGATGTCACCTTAGCCCACGACGAATCATTAGTTTTAATCAATAGTAATAATTCTTAGTTATAATCATGTCTCGTGAGGATCGCTGCCCTGTGCCTCTGAAACCCAGCCATTTGGCAACTGCGCGATAAAGTCATACCACCAGTCTCCCATTACTTGATACCCGCGATTTGTTGGATGAACGCAATCCCGAAGGCTGTCGCCTGTGTCAAACGAGGAAAAGTCCGCTGCGAGCACAGGCTGCCTCCTATCGTATCTGATCTTCACGACATCGGCAATATACTTTTGGAACTTTTTCGTCCTCTCGTGTTGATCATGGTACTCGGAATTATCGCAGACATTGGCGATCATAGAAACCAATATGACCGCGTCAGGGCAAGCATTATGGATCTTGTCGATCAAAGAACCGATTCGCTCTGCAGCCTTTTTAGGGTCGTTGCCTTCTGTGGAGATGGATGACTTTGAATTCATATCATTTGTCCCGGCGCTTAAGAGAACGAGGTTTGGTTGTTGTTGGAGGGAGGCATCAACATTATCTGAAATATACTTGATTGTTTTCCCCGACCATGCAGCCTGGATTGAATCAGTACTCTGGGATGTATCGACAGGCGAAGAGCGGTGACTTACAAAGTAGTTATCCTTCAACGAAGAAGCCATATACTCTGTTCCAGCGAATGCGACTTGATTTCCTGAGGGAATAAATGTTAATCAAGGATGAGGGTACAACAAGGAAGATGCCTACTGGAAAGATCGTCGCGCAACGCTTGTCGATATCCGCTTCCATCGCCACCGTCCTGATCGCTCAAGAATCCCACCGTGATGGAGTCGCCGACACCCAAGATTCTCAGCTTCTGACCGCCCTGGACGCGCTCGCCTTCCCTGACGTTTTTGTAGCGGAGGATATGAATGTCTTTTACTCCACCAAGCATGCCGGAACTAAAGGGGGTTTCTTCGAGCAATACTTGATCGCTGCTGGCCAACGGGAAGGTTACGTCACGAGTCTGCAAGCCTTTTTCGAGATTTCCGGATGAGTCGGAAAGCGTTTGCTGAATTGCTCTGCCGTAGGTTGTACCCGCGATGAGGCTGGCCACGCCCAGGAATCTTAATGCAGCTTTCATCGCGATGAACATGGATAAGAAGTAACGGGAAAGAAGGATAAGGAAGATCCGTGGTTGGATAAGCTTGGCGCGAGGGACAACAATTCTCCTCAAGACGGAGATTTACTCCATGCGATGCGCATTTCAGCAGTCTCTCTAGGCAGGTCCACTGTTGAAAAATCGAAGTCGAATTGATCGGAAGTCAGATTTTCTCGTGGGGAAACGAGGATATTAAAAGGCCCGCGCTTGGAGCAACGGGAAAGACAGGGGTTGAGGATAATCCTATCATACGATCAACGGTTGCCTAACCACAGAAGAGAGTTCGGTATGTTCTAGGCCCATTGAGAGAGTGAGAGGACCGAATCAGCTGACAGCCTTCGGGCATGGTGGGACCGCATTTCTTGGCTGTCATTTCGGGATTGACTCTTTTGCCGGGCTGAGTGAGACTTTTGTCTCGTAGGATGTATTGGCATGACCTACCCACGTTACATTGCTGTATGGTAAGGCATGCTTGCCATATTAATCTGAACCCCGGTCGCAACTTCGGTTTGTTTCACGTTCACTTATCTAATCAGATATTATCTTGTCTGACCAGACTTATTTGATAGCATTTTCTGATTTAACCATAATAAGGTGATTGGGTCGAGTTTTAGCTTTCTGCAAAGTCTAAATTTTGAGGATGACGCTCAAGCGATGGCATGAGAATCAAAATCTCTGAATAGTTGAGTTACATTACCTAGTGTAATGTGACCTTGTCTGTTCGTTATTTAGAGGGAGACATTTCATGTTGACAGCATATCACATGGTGCTCACGATGTAACTAAAGAGGCATCATACCGCCTTTTCCCCCATAATGTGGTACTAAAACTAGGAGGTGTCAGTGACATGTAACTTCAATGGAACGGCTCTAAAGTCAGCTGCTGCAAGTAGTCATAGGATTTCGGATATGTGGGCGTAGTTTTGAGCCTTTGGTAACCTACCTTTATCAGTCTCTGTGCCACCAAACGACCAAGATCTAGAACGGATGGTGGGTTTTTACTGCACTTGTGAAGAGGATTCAATCATGCGAATGCGGTTCTCCAGCTTCGATGCTACCGGCAGGCTCATGCCGAGATCAGTACCCATTGGCAGACTTGATCATAAAGGCGGCACGAGTGACTTTGATCAGATGAGCTATTTAGAGCAAAGGTTCATTTCGGTATTGGATTTCCGGTTGAAGTTCAAGGTGGCGGGGGTAATTTGCACACATGATCAGCTCCCTCGATGTTATATTACAGGACGATTCGAGGATCACGTTCCAAGTCAGTATGGGCAATGGCGTATTGGGACGATGCTGCATAGTCCAAAACTAATTTGATGACAGTCCACAATTACAGCACCAGAAAGAGTATAGCGAAAGCATTGTGCCGGCAAAGATTTTTTTGTATGAAGCTCTAGGCTGACGAGGGTAACTTTATTTGTGAGGGCAGCAGTTACACACCTCTTGGAGTTAAATCTGTGTGCTCATGACCTTTTTTTTTTTCGGGACTGGACCTGGGAGAACATACATGTATTTGCTCGCTCGTATCCTAAGTCTATGTTAATGCTAAAAGAATATCCGACAATGTCTTTTCCTAGCTCATTCCGTCGTCGCCTGAAAGCCATGTCGCCACCAGTAAGCATGACTATCATAAAGCCCCCCATCATCTCTTGGCATAGCATTCCACATCTTTCTGGAGAATTGACCAACATGGCTCCCCAAGAACGGAATGTCAAAAATGCTCTCTATCATTTGTCTCTCTGCACAGTGAAGCCCCAATCCCTCAGCCATGGTGAGATAAGAGAGTGTGAGCATGAGAGGGAATGTGGAGCAATGACTTCCCAGAGCTCCAGCCCCGGGGAGATACCCTAAGTAGAACGAATGCGCAAGTTTAAATGCGTAGGCTGTCGGCGCTGTCTGACGGGAATGTCGGTTTCTGAGAGACTGGGACCCTACAAGCGAGATGCCAGTGGCACATGATGAAGTTGTGGCAGGATGACCCTGTGCATCGTATTCGCTTCGCTGAGATTGGGAAAGAGGTATGATGGTTTGAGTAAACCATATTGTGGAATATAACAGCAAGCATGCAGACCAATAGAACTGGCAGAGATGCAGGATCGCGAAGCCTTTATCGTCTGTTGGTAGCAATAATAGTCCGTCCGCGAAATCGTAATCATACATTTGTAGAGGCGACCCTATTATGTCTTCCCATTCCGCAATCTCGGCTTCAATTGTGGCGCATTTATCAAGGAGCTCTTGTTGTAGAGCCTCGCTATAATTTGATCTTAGATTGTCAAGATCCTCAAGCAAGCCCGGAATACCAGTCATAAAATCCACCATGAGATCTTTGACCGTTTTGGGTTCAGCCTCCCAAGGAACTGTTTTCCATTCGAATGTGCTGAATGGAGACGTCTTTCGTTGTGTTATGGACTCGTACAACTAGCATAGGTTAGGAGAATTCTCTGCTCTAATGACCCTGCCCACTTACAGTATGCAATCTTCCATCAACAAATAATTGATGTCCAAAGCCTGTCCTGAAGGTATCTGCCCCTCTCGACGTGTAGAGAGCGATCTCGCCATTTTTATGGCCCACCCAGCCTTTGATTTTCCCTAAGCTTCCCATTTGGTGATATTTGCTTCCCTCCGAGCTGAAGAAAATCTCGAGGTCTCTTAGCATTCGTCATATCAGGGAACATACGCACTGGGGCAGCATCTTGATACACACCTCAAAGTAAATCATAAAGCGGACCGCTGCAAGCAGTCCATCCGTGTTTCCTTGGCGGGGATTTTGGATAGCGCTCACCATAGACTGGACAGCCCTGGTGTACGTCTGAAGACCATTCAGCTTGAGAGTGGCGTTGTTATCCCGGTCGCCCAGCATCGACAAGCTTGTGGCCAAGATTGCCTGCCGTAGTGTATTTTCCGATCCACACAGTTGGCCGGCTACAGTTGTCCACCCCCCTGTCGAGAATTCTAGAGCGTCTGGTGAAAGCGTCCGGGAACCGGGTAGAAGAGCAGACCAGTAGAGACCGAGGTACTTCTCATCCCTGGCCTTGGATTCAAGAGACGGATGGAGAGTAATGTCGCCTTGTGGAGCTTTCTTGGTGTATATTGCCTTGTTTCGGCCATTCGTTACTTTGGCATGGACGAACAGGTGATCGCGACTGTATCCTCCACATTCAAATCCAGCCAAGATACACTGTCCACATGCTGGAGTCCTTCTATCACACTAGAAACCATGTTTAGGATTCATGTACTAGGTTCGACGGCAGTATTGCTGGCTGCATGGTGGAGCGACTTACCCCTTTCTTTCTCTCCCTGCAGGTGTTGCAAGCCTTTGAAGTCGGAACACGAACCATGGCCGGATTCAGGAACACGCGATATTGGCGCGAGTGTGCGGGGCCTATGGATTTTCGGGGACGAAGCGTTGTTTGTAGCTCTTTTAGTAGGGCTGGCTACGCATTCTCGAGACGAATCCCTGTGGCGCTGTTCTCCTCAACGGCAGGCTTGGATTGCTAATGATGAGAGGTGAGAAATAATCGTGGCTGTGTATGCGCAGGGGTGAGACTGGCGGTTTGAATCCTTCACAACTTCTCCGCGCTGTTACAAGTCTAATCAGGACTAGCTCTTCGCCTTAAAAAAATAATGTTAAGGTTCCCATTCTTATTACAGTGGTACGCATATGCTTAAATCAGAGGTTATTATGAAATTTGTCCGCTTCTCAGCCTCAACCGCTGTTTGATGACATTGATGACGCCAAAATTTGGTAGAGACGCTGACGTATCTGACTCAGCCTTTCTCGCTTTCGGGACGCCGTGATCTGCGGTTGCCTCTTGATGATTACTACACTAAAGTAGAGTCACTATGCGATGGATTGCTGTGCAATTTAGATTGTTGTCCACGCAGCTAGTTTCAGCCTTTGATTGTATGAATGGGGCCTCATCGTGGATCAGACCAGAATGGGACACAAACAGCGCTGCAAGATCATGTTTATTTTTGAGCCATTGAACAGACGGATATATATAAAGGGATTTACATTGCATCGTGTTTGCTGAGCCGTGACTTACACAACAAGAACATCTTTGGTATATTTTCCTGCCTTTACTTCATAACTAAAAGATATTCGCCAGCCTGAAAATGAAGGGAAAAGCCTCTGTTGGTATAGCCGGAGTAGTGGCACTCATGCCATTTGCTCAGGCCATCCAGTATTGTCCTCCTAATGGCCAGGTGCTTCCTGCACCATACATCCCTGACGCAATCGCCAATGGGACCAACCTGGGGCAGACTCTGACCCAGCTGGTCGAGAACCCAGGAGATCTGTTCAACAAGTCAACAGTATCATTTTCCGTCACCGTTACATCCTCCTCCAAGACGCTCTTCCAGTTTCATCATACCGCGGATCTCCTTTCCGCAAAAGGGGCACAGCACGTTGATGGCGATACCATTTACCGTATCGCCTCAGTGTCAAAGCTTTTTACAACACTTTCAGCCATGCTTCAGGACGGTCTTAATTTGGACGATCTTGCTTGGAAACACATTCCGGAGCTTGAAGGCGTTGAGGCATATAAAGACATTACGCTGAGAATGCTTGCTTCGCACGTATCAGGCATTGTCAGAGATGGTAAGTTTTCATTCTGTGGCATTGCTTTTAAACGACCCACTAGAGCGATTGCAGTACTGACTCGCGATATTAGGATACGCCTTCGACCTGGCGGCAAGTGTGCCACCTGGGGTTTTGCAGTCCTTGGGCTTCCCTAATGCAACTACGCCGGACTGGTATCCTCTTTGTGATAGCGTGGGTCATGAGTATTGTTCCCGCGAAGGTATGTGTTTCAATATTACAATCCTCATACCGTACAAAAAATTCCATGCTTCTATTTCTAACGATAAATACAAGAATTCTTCTCTGGCTTGAGGAATAGCAGTAGCGTTTGGGCTCCTGGGGTGACACCGGCATACAGCAACTTTGCCTTCATCCTCCTTGGTCTGGCCGCTGAAAGCTACAGTGGAAAGAAATTGGGTGACATAGTTTCAGAGAAGATCACAGGACCTCTCGGAATGACATCATCTGGTTATGAGACTCCGGATGAAAGCCGTATCATTGCCCCTAAAGGGAGCGAAGAATGGGCTACAATTGATCTGGGGTACTGGAAGGGGTATGTTAAGAGGCCCCGACATTTGATTCGACTAAGCAAAGGTCTCAGTTGTTGACAAGCTAACATTTTTCACCTTATCTAGAACTGCCGGTGTATTCTCTACCCCGAATGACTTGGCTCAGTTTGCCCGTGGCATCATCAACCATGAGCTTCTCTCACCTGTCAAGACAAACTTGTGGCTCAAGCCTACATCTTTCACCACGTCTACAGCCGGTGGAGGTGTTGGTATGCCATGGTCAATTGTTCGAACCTCGGATATACAGCGACCGTCCGGCAAAAGGCCCTTGGAGGTGTACTCCATGATCGGCAGCTTCGCCATCTACGGGGCGTACATAGCCGTGATCCCAGAGTACAACATCGGCTTCACCGTTAACATCGCTGGTCCTGGCGGCGATATCCTACTGCGAACCCTCCTCGGACTCGCAATCGAGAAGTTTGTCCCCGTCGTCGATGGCCTCGCACGTGAGCAAGCCGCACACAAGTATGCCGGTTTGTACAAGGGTCCAAACAGCTCCCTGCTCCGTCTCGGTGTCGATGGTGGGCCAGGCCTTAAAATCGAAGAGTGGAAGAATGAAGGCAAGTCCGTCTTTGATGCTTGGATGGCCCTGTCGGAAGAGAGCGAGGGCGCGTCAGGCGTAGATGCCCGCCTTTACCCGGTCACTGGCAATGAGACGAACTGGCAGATCGGATTTCTGGGTCTCGGGAAAAATGAAACGACTCTCTTCAAAGACTACTGCGAGACTTGGTTCGCCTATGATAAGCTCCGCTTTGCCGGTCTTTCAGTTGATGAGGTGGTTTTTGAGGAGAATGAGCAGGGTGAGATAAAGGGGTTGAAGGTCCCGGGACTGAGGGCTGATTTGGCCAAGTGCTAAACACCATCCCTTATCCGCTTTCGAGTACGCACAAAGATTTCAACAATCATCCAAATACAATTCATTCGGCCGGATTCAACATACCGGGTGTATGAGGGGGAGTTTGCGATTTTCAGGGTGGTTGAGAGTTTAGATGGCTTAGAGGTTTTTCGACGTGTCTTGTTACCTTTTCTTCCAACAACACAGGCAATAATATTGACAATGGGAAGGATTGTTTGTATTTGGTTACTTCAATAGAATCATTCAGTTGGTAAGCGATGTCCATGGTTTGTGCCCTCGAGTAATTCCTAACGAAATCAAACCCGCATCCTACTTCTCCGCGAAAAAGTCCACGATACCTTTCCGCCCTCTCGCAACAGCCATGTCGATTGCCGTTCGCATCTGGATATCTTCTTGCCGCGGGTCGAGCCCTAGATCCATCAATTTCTTGAATACGTTCTCCATATGTTTGATCTGGTCCTCGTTCCAATCCAGGTCCTCAATTCGCCTACCCGCTGCAGCATGAAGAAGTGTTTTGCCTTCGCCGTCAGCTGTAAAGATGTCGGCACCTCGACCGATATACAGATCTAGAACATCGCTCGGGGATACATCATTTTCTAGCGCGTAAGTCGGATGGCGAGTGCCGGGTTCACGAGTTCCGGACCATTCGGCCGATATACATAGGAAGAGAGGCGTCTCGCCTTTCTTATTGCGGGCGTTGATGTTCAGGCCCCCGGCAAGGAGGTGTTCGAACTCAGCTTGCGCTGCCGCCGCCGATGACTTCTCCCCAACCATCTCGGGCGCGATAAAATGCAGGGCCGTGTTTCCGTCAGGATCAGGCTCTAGCAAATCTGCACCGAGGTCTACCAGCCTCCATATGGCCCAGCTTTGACCGAACTGGCTGGCGCGGTGCAGTGGTTTGAAGCCGGCATTGTCGGCCACGTGGATGGTCGAAGGATCGCTGGACACAAGAGCATCGAAAGCTTGCTTGTGATCTTCATCGTACGGATGTGTCATGGTGCAGAGACAATGAAGGGATGTCCTTCCTTGATCGTCCGTAACGTCCGGGATTGCACCACGTGCGAGCAATGCGAGCACGGCTTTGGGGTTTGCAGTTTGAGGAAATCTTTTCTTCATATGCTCATCCCAGGCTTCTTGATGGGGCTTCTCAAGGATGGTGCAAGCAGACAAGAGTAATGTTCGTCCATGGCGGCCTCTCTTCTCAATATCGACGTTACCCAGCTTAAGGAAAGGATCCAATAAGCCCTTTTCTTCCACGATGGCCTGAAGCACGTAGCTACCGTCGGAATAAGACGCGTATGGATTTGCACCGCCCTGGAGCAGAATTTCAGTGATTCTTCGTTTCCGGGAATTCCAGTCAAACGGAAGATCTGCTTCGGTAGCGAGGCGAGCAGCGTTGTGCAGGGGATATCGTGATGATGTTTTGTGGTCTGTGTAGCTGCCATCAGGGGAATCATGGTAATCCGGATCAGCGCCGGCATTGAGAAGGGCCTGAACCATCTCGGCATTCATGTTTTTTAACGCAAACTCCATGACTCCAGGAGTTGCTGAGATGTCTGCCCCATGTTCGAGTAACAATTTCACTACCTCGGCACTATCAGCCTCCGCCAGGCACGATGCTCCATTCTCGGCGATGAAATTGGGATCCGCACCGTGATCCAAGAGTCGTTTGATCGTTCGTTCCTTCAATAATCCATTTGGATGTTGTGTACTAATAGCGCAAAGGAGCGGCGTCTGCCCATCCATATTCTTGGCTTCTATATCTGCACCTTGAGACAACAGGTACGTAACCGCGTCCGCATGCCAGAAATGTGTCCCGCAAGCAACGAAGTGCAGAGGCGTGGCCTTAGCCAGCTTATATGTATAGCCTATCCGATCGGAAGGCATGTTTGGATCCAGGCCAACGTTTTCAACAAGGCATTTGATGATGTCAAGACCTGGCAAGTCACGCTCACAAGCAGCCCCAAGCAAAGTTCCCGGGTTGTCTTCCTTCATCATACAAGGGGACTGGTGAACTTTTGATGCTTCATCGCTAAAGTAATTGAGCAAGGAGATATTGCCTCGGTCTACCATCCCGTGAAGAACAGTCCTGTACCTATACTGATCCATACTCATCAAGTTCCCGCCAAGCCTGACAAACTCTTTGATGGTCGCATAGTCATTGGTTTCGAGTACTTTCTCAACCTTTCTGAAAATTTCTGGAGAATTTCTAGACTCAAGAAGATCTTGAAGAGTCTCAGTTGATATCATAGGCTCCGGAGACTGGGCATTTGTACTGCTATCAGACGTCGCGCCGTGCTGAATAAGAGCTTGTACCATAGCCTCGCGGCCTTTTTTGATGGCCAGATCGAGAGCTCCGACACCCTTCTGCTCAACGGACGCCCTTACATTCGGGTCTGCTCCAAATTCCAGGAGCAGATCAAGAGCTTCCAGCCATGGAGTATCCAGTGGCGCCTCAACCAGCGCATGTAGTGCAGTGAAGCCATTCTTGTCAAGCGAAGAAATATCAGCACCATTGTGCAGTAGATAAGAAACACTCTCCGGGATTCCTGCTTGAGCTGCTAGATGCAGACCCGTCCTTCCCTCTCCGAGGGTATAGTGAAGATTGATCATCTGCCTAAGCTCACCCCGTTCCTTATATGTAGCTAGTAAAAGTCCAACAACGTTTGGTTGACCATCGCGACAGGCAATATGAAGTGGGGAGAGACCTTCAAGGTTTAGAGCTGTGGGATCTGCTCCTGCTTGGAGTAGCTTGGCGACAGTGAACTCGGAAACGCCTGCGGCATTGTGTAGAGAGGTTGCACCACTGCCATCACGATCGTTGACATCTTGGGCCCCTAATATCCCGGTCTTGAGGATGGCGTCCACCCAATCGTGTCCATCTCCTCGGGGTGTTCTCCTTTCCCTGTGGTCTCTCTTACTTGCTAGATGAAGAGCCGTACTTCCGAAACCATCTTTGGCTCCCGCGGAGACGCCAAGCTCGATTGAACTTTCAACAATAGCTCGCCCGTCCGCGTCAGCATCGCAGTGTTGAACGGCAACGTGGATGAGCGTTCTCCCTTCTTCGTCCCTGGCTAAAGGATCGACGCCCTGTGACGAAAGGAAATTGATCCAACTGATACGGAGGTTTGATTTGACTGCGACGTGTAGCAGTGTTGATCCATCCTTATTCCGTGTCGTAAAATCTGCACCTAGGCGGATGAACCTTTCGACCGACTTGATCTCGCAGTGATATCGCGGGATGAGATTACTCAGTATGGTCTCCCCCTGGCCATTGTATGCCCGCATGTCCAAACCAGCTTCCACAAGCGCTCGAAGCAACGGCTCATCATCTTCCTTCCGCTTATAGGGAGACCACGAGGCTTCCTCTGGTAGTCTGTACGTAAACAAGGGTGGGTTTCCTTTCTTATTTGGCTTGTTTATATCAGCGCCGGAGCGGAGCAGAAGCTGAAAGAAAGGGACATCGGACATCTTAAACTTTTCCAAATTGCCAAGGATCATATGAAAAACGGTATTTCCTCCGTCGTCAGATGTGTTGACATCGGCACCACACTCAATAAGCTTCTCGAATACTTTGATGTCTGGCTTGGCTTGATACTGTTGAATTAATTCCAGGAGTGGTGCCCTCCCACTCTTATTTTTTGCATTGACATCGGCCGAGTGAGCAACAAGAAGGTCAAATAGGGGAAGACACTCAGGATTCGCAACATGGATGGGAGCATATCCGTAAGTTGATTTGACGTTGGGATCAGCGCCAGCCTTGAGAAGCAGTGAAGCAAGCTTCTCCCCGGTCTTGTCGATAACGCCGAAGAAATAACCGTTTGTGTTCTTCTTCACGGCGTAGAACAATGGTGTAAAGTTCCCATCTCGGCCACGGTATGTGTGCTTTTCTCCGTCAGTTGTTGCATTGATGTCGGCACCATCATCAAGAAGGAGTCGAAGACACTTTTCCGCGTTCTCTGCATCGCTACAGCCACGAGCGAATGTCTGTTCATAGCCAGCGAAAGCATGTATGGGCATTGGGCCTCGAGGATTATCAACCGTGAGACTGAAAATGCCATTCTCGTACCGGCCTCCACTGCACCGTTTATTCACATCTGCACCATGCTGGATCAAAAGTTTCATTGTCTCAAAGTCATAAGCAGTGGTAGCCCTGAATAACTTAGTATAGCCACCTGCGAAACAATCAACATCAGCATGTCCAGCCTTCAAGATAGCTTCGACGATCTTGGTTCCCCGAGCCCAGTGCAGGCATCTATTTGCGTAATCAGGGGTAATAAAAGGCATGAAGCATTCGATGATAGCCTCATGGTTGCCAGTGAAGGCATACTCCAGAGCGGTGTTGCCAAAACTTGAATCATTTAAATCATCTTCGTCATACCGATCCGGTCTTGTCGCCTGGATGAGTGGACTCACACCCGCCTCTAGTAATAGCTGAACAATCTCAATGGGCCCCTTTCTGACTGCAAGGTGAAGCGGGGTCGATCCATAACAACAATGTGATTTTGGGTCAGCACCGTGACTCAGGAGAAACTTGACCGTCTTTGCGGTGCCCTTTTCCGCGGCATAAGAAAGAGGTGTCCGGCCGTCTGAATCTTTTGTGTCGTTTGGCCCCAAGTGCTCCATGACATACAACGGCATGCTTGCAAAGGCTGCAAGATGAACTGTAGTGAAAGAGCTACAGAAACGGGATTGCCAATAGTGATACATCCAGACCCTGAAAGCAGGTTTCCCAGGAGCGAGGCAGGTGGAGATTGTATCCAACAACTGCGTATCCTCCGGCTCTGCATTATCGAGATGGTAGTTGAGATTCTCTACTGAGTAATTTAAAAGTGGTCGAGCAACGTTCATATCCTGTAGCGCTTGATGGCGGCTTGCCTTTTCTTTTCTGTAGTCATCGTCGTCATCCCAAGAATAGTCATCTGGCCTGTCTGTATTGTTATCCAGCAATGGACAGCGATCCATATATTGGAGGGAAAGTCTTGCCAACATGCTATGTGCATATCGAGAATTCAGGACTGGGAATGAGTCAGGGGTTTGCTGTCGGGATCCGTCGCGAAGGAACTCTGTGAAGGAATGGTGGATGACGCTCACAGTCTGGTCTTCCAATATTTCAAGCAACGGTCCGCAGCTCGCTCGCACCAGATCCTTACCCTCTTTGAGATTATCCAACCCCATGAAACTGGAGACTAAGGAGCCCAGCTCAATCAGTCCCAGGGGCCGGGAAGAATGAGTCACGCACATGAGAATATGAGCCTGTTGCTTTGTGCTCACACCGCTTCTCTGCGCGTGGCCTGCCAACATCTGCTCGTAAACATCCTTCAAATTTTGAGGTAACCTTTCCAAACACTCTGGAAGCATCTCTTCAGTGATACGCCCATACTTGAGACCGTTGGTCAAGTTATCAGTCACTAGTCGCGCGTGCAAGAATAGGCCCTGGGCACATTTGCAAATGGTCTTCTTCACCAGGTCTTCTGTCTCTGGTCGCAGCGACGGGTCGAGGGAAATGAGGCTCACACCGACGTATTTTTCGATATCCGGATCAATTAAAGATGTCTCCAGTTTGAAACGCAGGATCTGCGGATCTCTAAGCGCTTCCTCGATCTTAGAAACGGGACGGCTCGTCAAAAGTAGCTTGGCTCGGCCGGGATCAAGAGCCCCGAGGCGGACAAGCTGATGAATGAAGCTAAAATCCCCATCATCCATCTCGTCCAACGCGTCCACAACACAGTAGATGCGTGATATACTTTCGAGTGTTTGCAGTATGGCATCCCACAAAGAGCTAAGCTCTAAGCCATCTACACCCCGCTCCTGAGACATCGGATATAGTTTCGAGACAAGGGATTGGCTGTGCGGGAGAAGCTGGGAAGCAAAGTCTCGGACAAGGTACTTTGCACTGTGGTTTTTCTCGACGATTTGTCGGAAGAAGAAGAAAAGCATAGGAGTGTTCGGCTCCTCCTCGCGAAGCTGGGATATGATGCTGGCAGCGAGGACTGACTTGCCGCTGCCAGCAACTCCCCTAACATGTAAAATCCCATGCTGCGCTTCGCTGCGTGGTCTTGACCCGGCCCACGTGCTGTAAATGGGAGATTCCCGCACCCAAGACCCCGTACCTGGAACATACGAGTGTAAATGTTTCATGTACTCGTTGCCGAGAGAATTATAGTCCGTTGGCTGCAGCCATTTTTGAACTGTGTCGAGCTCTTTTTGCCATGTTGCGCCTGCTTGCGTTGCTGGGGGGGCAGGAACACTGTCTTTGGAGACAACTTGATAATCGCCCTCATGCTCTGAGTCTGTTGTAGTCGGCATTGCCATAAGTCCTTGCAGATCCAAGCAATTGGCTAGCAAGCGTGAAAAGAAAGCAGGTGGGCCTCGTAAATGGCCTCGATCAGAGGGCTCAGAGGGGTGTATTTTTTCGTCCTCATACAATCGGTCGTATATTTATGTCTTCACGTACCAGCTGCCGAAAGTGGCTCACCGAATGACTCCCCACCGTTTCAAGAAGTGGGAGGGGCAAGCTAAAAGTCCCATCGCCGTGCTTATTATTAGCCACAAATAATGGGTACGGTATGGTTGTCTGAGGCTGGGATCGCTGGAGCATTTGCGAGCCCTGCTATTTACAAGCCGGTCCCTGGGTTTCCGAGACTACCTACAGGGAGAGATTCCAAAAAGATGCACCCCTACAGTATAATGTTTCATAGTTGCATACAGCCCTTAATGAATGTAATGTAGCTGCGAATATGTGATATCTACTACCGATTGCGGTCATGCTGGGCTAGGATAATATCGCCGTTGGGCTACGGCTGCGGCTGGACCTTTGGGGCCATGTTAATGCGGTTTCCCACTAATTTATTACTTCGGCTCTTCCCAATCTTGAACTATTCCGTGATTTAGATGGATGTGTTGATGAACTAAGCAATCTGACGAGTGGGACAGCGGCCCTTTTAGTCTTACAGGCGAATAGAGCACTCATCAACAGTAAAATGCCCCAAGCCAGACCTTGAGTGTGCTCGACTGAGAATGGATTTGACAATGCCAAGTGACTTGGCGTGATAACTTATTACAACAAACTGGATATATATCCCATCTGAAATCTCCAAACAGGGATGACCGTTAACGCTTATATGTATTTCACGTCATCATGATACTAAAAAGACTTTTGAAACGCCGAAAACGAGGCTATAGAAGCGAAATTATGGGAAATAACAGAAACGAAACAATACAATCGTAAGCCCAGTCCTAGCCTCTACCATTCCTCAAGGCTCGTATATGATTGGTTTATTGTCACTTGATCCATATCTAACATATAAGAGACCGGCAACTACCGGCCTGGCTAACTATGTGATAGATGGCATTAAATTTCATCTGAAGCCAGATCACCAAAGCATTGGCGTTTCATCGCCCGGTGGCCTACGCCGTGAATGTAACGACGTAGCTGGCGACATTGCCAATACCTCGTGCTGCTTAGCCAGAAGATGAGTTTCTCAAGTGATATAGGGTAATCGACAGTGGTATAGCTAGATGTAACCAGGTGTTGATAGAATTAGCTCAACAGGATTTGACACCATCGGCTGTTGGGCATCCGTCATGTCCATGTCGATTTATTGAAGGTGGATATCAGCCGAAATTCACGCCTTGAGAAGGAGTTACCACTGGAACGCCACGAACAACAGCAATAAGTCAGTCACCTCTGCCGCAGCTATAGTCGTCGTCCCACGGTGCGAGTGCCTGCATCATTTGGCCAAGTTTCGTGTTGGCTCAAGCCTCATCATCACGACTTATTCCTACCAGTGCCCCGGACTCGTTACATCTTGTTTGTTTAGATAGTTATAGTTAGTAATCATATTATATTGCTGTCAAGGCAAAGCACGTCTATCTATATGCCCTACTTATGTAGAGTGTATGATAATTGAGACAAAATAGTGATCGAGGTCTCTCAGGGGCTGGACATCAGCATGCGCAATTTATGGTTAGTCACTTATTACATAGCTTTTGCATCTTTCCGGAAGTTAAGAACGGAAAGGGGGTGTTGTTCCTGGATCAGAGGGACAAAATATCATTGGTATTGGAGAGCTAGGAAATTAGAGTATATGAGGACAAGGGGTAAGTAAGTAGGTAAAGAGAGGTATTGGTCCCACCATTGGCAAGGTTACGTGGGGAAGGAACAAAAATTTTATGGTGCCCGTGATACCGTTGTCGTAGTATAGGGAGAGATCGGAATCCATCCTTGCGCATGAGGCCGCGAAAAACTCAGGGATTTATTGCTGATACACTACCAGCTGACCTATGTTCGGTAACATTAAGCTGCAGATCATTTCCTTGCACAGTCAGTTTGTTGTCTCGAGATCGGGGTAAAGCATTGTTGGCTTTTCGCCTGCCCCATTTTCGGCCATGTTGGCCGTGACGCTGATTTCCGCGAGCCAGGGTCGAGATTTATTTACCCCGGATGTTGATCTTGAAGCTCTAGGTTATTCCCTCATCTGGAAGTATGTTGGGCCAGGGATTAGTCTGGTCACCAATAAGAGCCATCAGGGTCATGGGTAACCACGGCCAAGTTGGCCGTGTGTACAAATTCTCGGGAAGGAATCTTCCAACGTCACAACTGTGTCGATGTCAACGGTACGAGTTTACTACCGGGATTGAAAATGTCTATATATATTAGCATCATACAGATGAGTTGAATCTTACTCTAACTTCTATACACTAAAAAGAATAGATTATTACGATAGCCACATTTGGTTAAGCACGACTACACTTGGTTAAAAATGAAGGTTTCCAATAGTTCCCTGGCACTTTGCCTCCTTGCAACAGCAGGCTGCTCTGCCTCAGCAAATCCGGAATACGACTACGTTGTCATCGGATCAGGCGCCGGTGGAGGACCACTGGCGTAAGCTACAGATCCTTCATACCACTAAGCACTTTGGCTAACACCACCTAGGGCGAACTTGGCAAGGCATGGATACTCGGTGCTTCTTCTTGAAGCTGGAGGTGACCATGTCGACAGTCCACTGACGACGATTCCAGTCATGTATGTACGAAAACGAATACAAACAAGAACAAGCTGACACTGAATAAAGGGCAAACACTGCAGCCGAGGACCCAGATATATCGTGGCAGTTCTTTGTCAACCACTACTCTGATCTTGACGAGGCTCAGAAAGACTCAAAGTTTACATGGCAATTGACTAATGGTTCATACTACGTGGGGTCCAACCCGCCTCCAGATGCCAAAGCACGCGGAATGTTGTACCCCAGAGGTGCTACGGTTGGTGGGAGCGCAATGGTTAATGCCGCTGGGCTGGCGCTTCCCCCAGATAACGACTGGGACCACATCGCGAATCTCACGGGAGACAACTCGTGGAAAGCGGAGAACATGAGACAGTACTTTGAACGTCTGGAGAGCAACCATTTTCTCTCTAAAGACACGCCGGGTCATGGTTTTTCTGGTTGGCTTGGTGTAAGTGCGATTCCGCTCAGACAGGTCTTTCGATCCTTGGCCCTAGCAACTTCCTTGATTCCAATCCAGCATCTTTCTGTGCCGTCATACTAACAAGTAACAGTCGAATCGGAACAATCTTTCCATCGTTCGGCCCGACGACGGTTTTTTCGAGGTGGTTGGCACGGCAATGACTGCACTTGGGGACTCGCAGAACCCCAGCAAGGATGAAGTGTTGAAGCTGTTGCATCGCGATGGCAACAGTCTTGATAGGAACCGCTTTGAAAAGAACCACATTACGGAACACACCCTGCATCATGACCAGAAGCATCGTCGCTCGAGCCCTGGAACTTACGTCAAAAGCACAATCGACGAGACCTATTCCAACGGCACGCAGAAATATCCATTAACCGTCAGCATAAACTCGCTTGCCACCAGGCTGTTGTTTGACAATTCTACAGCCGTAAAATCCGTTGTTGGCGTCGAGTATCTCAATGGGGCTGCTCTCTACAGAGCTGACCCTCGATCCAACGAAGCCGATAGCGGGAGTTCCATGGTCGCGGTGGCAAAGAGAGAAGTTATTGTAGCAGGCGGTGCTTTCAATACTCCGCAGATCCTCAAGCTGAGCGGCATCGGTCCCCAGGCAGAACTAGAGGAATTTGGCATCCCAGTCCAAGTTCCTCTGCCGGCCGTGGGTACAAACCTGCAAGACAACTACGAAATTGGCGTCGAGGGACTGGCATCCAAGGACTTTTTCAACACCTTTGAGAACTGCACTACCGCCTTTGTGCCTGGGGATCCTTGCTTCGACGAGTTCATGGAGACCGGCACCGGGCCGTACACACAGGGCCCGATGCTGAGCCTGCTGATGCGCTCCAGTCAGAGCGAGAATGCTGATGCTGATCTTTGGTTCTTTGGTGGCGCCAATGGTGTGTTCCGCGGGTTCTGGCCCGGCTGGTCGAATGCGACAGCCCCTCCAGGCAGCTTTTGGTGGTCCATTGTCAAGATGCAGATGCAGAACCGAGCAGGCACAGTGACCTTGCGGTCAGCCGATCCCCGTGATGTGCCTGAAATCAATTTCAATTATTTCCCCGAGGGGCGTGACTCCGACCTGGCCGCGTTGGTTGAAGGAATGGAGCTTGCTCTCGATATATTCGACAAGGTCGACGCGCCGTGGGCTCCGTTCAATATTACGAGACCCATCCAGTCGTTGGAAGAAGAAGCAAGGTACGAGTCCTGGGGGCATCATGCATCGTGTAGCTGCCCCATGGGTGTCGATCAGGACACCAGCTGTGTGGATTCGCGTTTCAGGGTTCACGGTGTTGAAAATCTCAGGATCGTCGACGGCTCAGTCTTCCCACGTGTTCCAGGAGGGTTCCCGGTTGCGGCCACCTTTATGATAAGCGAGAAAGCTACAGATGTTATACTGGAAGATGCCAGGACGTAGGCAGAGTGGTATGCGTAGAAGGAGATTTGGGCAACCTGTTCACGTTCGAGAACCCTAGCAGTGGTTGGAGGGAAGCATTGCTAGCCTAATAAAAGAGGTATTTAGGCTATTAAGGATAGTTTTGTCTAATCGCACAAGAAACCTACGCAGAGTTTACATACATAAGCTTGCCAACAATGGAGAAAGAATAGCAGTGATGAGAAGGAATGAACCATGCCCTCTCAGCCTCCTGAAGAAAGTATCACTGGAATACTGTATTGCTAACTCTAGTCCGCATGGTGAGATATAAGTCTAGAGGGTCCTTACTATCCCTAGGGTAGGGAGCTTCTTCTTCGATAGGGGCACCTATTACGCTATACAATGACTCTGAATACCTGTGCCTCTTAACCCAAGGTCAAAGCCGTGTACATCTTGTCGCAGCAGTTAAAGCGCTGCTTGAGCGTAACATATATAGTAAATAAATCTCTACCTCGGTCGTGGTGTAAGTCAAACTAGCGTTCATTGCCTCCCCTTATGTTATCAAAGAACATAAATCTATTCTTCACTTTTGAAAACTTGAAGCACCGTCAATGTCGCCTGATTATCATCCTCGGTATGTAACGAAACCTCGTATGACAGGTCTTACTTTTCAGCTTCTCTGTGTATCTATTACTATATCTTCGTACAAATGATCGACTTGTCTTCTATATAACGCTACTGATTTGAGCAATCCTTTCTCCTACATTCCATCCCCGCTCCGCTTGAATTGACGTTAGCAACCTCCTCATTAACTATACCCTGAGATGTTCTGTGACTCAATCAATCACTCTGTTTGTTATGCTTGCTTGGGAAACTGCGTATTGATGCAGCAAGTGATTAGTCAGTGTATTCATAATAATTCCCAGTGGCGCGTAAGATTTCTGCCGTCTCCTAATTAGTCCGTGCTGGATTGTAAGATGTGTGTCTGAGTCATCGCTTTCGAATGTGCATTTCACTACCCCGCCTCTCTCATTGTTCTCCCAGCCTCTGTTTCAAATGGAATCAAATAGGCAATTGAGGACTCTTACGAAGTCTAGTCGAGGTAGCCGGTTTCTCGTCGATATCCTTCATCAAAGTCGCTCCCGTTAGCAGATTTCAATATGAGCACCACACAGGACCAAATGGAAGCTCTTCCAACTCTCACAGATGATAGTTGGTATAGCAATGATCCGACGGGCCTGAAACGACAGTTTTCGGAGGCCGACGAAGCAACCTGGACAGCAGAGAACATGGACATACAGATTCAAGAACATTTAGGCGTTCTTCATAACGCGTCAGTTGACCATCCAAATTACCTTGCCAAGCATATGGACATTGGGAATGCATATCTATACAAATACAACCGATCTCAGTCGGTAGCAGATCTGGACCTAGCCATCGAGTATCATCAAACATATCTTGCCTTGGCACCAAATGATCATCAGGATCGAGCACTTGGATATCATAGACTTGCGCTTCAGCATATGTTGAAGTATGGACTTACAAAAGACATCACCTACATCGAACGAGCAATCACAAGCTATCAAATCGCTCTTTCCATATGTCCAGACGACGACCAGGAGATACCCGAGATATTGGACAGTCTTTCCAGCGCTCATATCTCCCGGTGTAAGGCATTGGGAACTATGGAAGACGTTGAAATGGCAATTCAGTACTGCGCGAAATCGGTTGCTGCAACTCCGCACGACTCTGCCGATAAGCCAGGAAGGCTGAATACTTTTGGAACTGCGTATCAATGCAAATACGACATGAATGGAGAAAGATCAGACCTCCAATTAGCTATGCAATATCTTACAGCCGCTTACGAAATACTTCCAAAAACGCATGATGCTCGCGTCAGGGTCCAGGTCATAACAAATTTGGGGAGGGCTTACCAGAGAAGATACGTGGCATTGGGGGCTATTAAAGACCTGAATTCGGCAGTTGAATTTCTGCAGGAGGCACTGGATGGTGCAGGATTCAAACAACAACGCCGAATTATACTTCAACATCTTTCTCTATCCTTTAAAAGCAGATATCTAACGACAGGCCGGATGATGGATCTTGACGATGCCATTCAATACTCTGAGGAGAGTCTTCAGTTAACACCACTGGACGGCCCGGATCGAGCAAATCATCTCCGTCATCTCGGTGGTGCTTACAACTCGAGGTATATCAAGACTCGGGCCGATGTTGATTTTAACATGGCAGTTAAAATGTACGAAGAGGCTCTTTCTCTGATTCCGGACGATCATTTGGAGAGGGCACGCCAATTACAAGGACTTGGTTCTTGTTATCACAACAGGCATATTCAGACAGGGTCTCAAGAAGATCTTAATACGGCTAATGACTTCCACGAGAAAGTGCTCAAGATAACCCCGGAAACTCATCCCCGAAGAGCACGTTGGTTGTCAGAAGCTGGTTGTGTATACTTGGAGAGGGGAATGGCAACAGCCGGCGTTGAAAATGCCTTACAACAGCTGCGAGAGGCTTATGCTATAGACCCAAAACTCGCTTTGCAGGTAAATGACTTTCAAAGCATTTCAACACAATTCGAGGCTCTCCGAGCCGGAATTCATCGGCTTGAAGAATCCGTTGCCCACACCTTTTCTCCCGCCAAGGATAGATTAGCAGGCGGAAAACAACTTATTCTGTTGTACCGGCTGGTCGACTTCTGGAAACCGGCTTACAATCTTGTGTCATCCCTTATGGCGCTACTTGCCTTGGTAGTTGATTGGTCTCTGGAGCATTCTGATAAGCAGCGCCTAGTATCTAAAAACGCTCAGTTGGGTTCAAGTGCGGGAGGCATTGCCTTGATGGCAGGGGAGGATGTTTATGAGGTGCTTAAATTGATTGAGCTTGGTCGTGGGATAATAATGGGGTCGTCTATTGATCTACGTACTGAAGTTTCCGCACTCCAGGAAGCAAGTCCGTCACTGGCGAATAGATTCATCATGCTTCGGGATCAGCTTGAAGGGGGAACGAATTTGCCCACAGAGCACCCTGACCAGCCACATTCCATAGATCGGCACGACGCCGGGCTCCAATTACAGAATACAATCCAACAAATCCGGGAAATACCTGGATTCGGCAAATTCTTGCTTCCGCCATCTGAGGAAGATATGAAGGCCGCTGCTGCTCATGGCCCGATTGTGGTTATCAATGTGAGCGACTATCGTTGCGATGCCTTGATTATTGAAAAGGATAAACTACATTCGATAAGGCTACCAAATCTCCAACGTCAACACCTTGACGAATTAGTAAAGATAACA
The DNA here is from genome assembly GCA_902141235.2 of Clonostachys solani. Taxonomy (NCBI): domain Eukaryota; kingdom Fungi; phylum Ascomycota; class Sordariomycetes; order Hypocreales; family Bionectriaceae; genus Clonostachys; species Clonostachys solani. The sequence goes on from CABFOC020000053.1 coordinate 414,568, forward strand.
CAATACGAGACAGAGATGCTTGAGTGGCTATGGGAGACCATCGCCGAACCGGTGCTTGGGGTTCTTGGGTTTGATAAACCGCCTATCCAGGGTCAATGGCCTCACATCCGGTGGATTCCCACTGGTGCTCTCTGTAGAATTCCCATACATGCTGCTGGGTTTCATTGCGATGGTTCGAAAAATACAGCTATGGACAGAGTTATATCTTCTTATAGCCCGTCTGTCAAAGCTCTCATAGATGGTCTCAAAAGGCAGAATCCGACGTACCAGGGCCGATCTCAGCGCAAAGCCGTTTTGATTGGTAGTAACCAACTTCCATACGCGCCCAAAGAGATTGACGAAGTGGAGATGATTTGTCAGGCTATGAAGTTGGAAGTCGTTAGACCGCAAGCACGCCAAGAGGATATTCTTTCTGCCTTGGACGACTGTGCGGTGTTTCATTTCGCCGGTCACGGAATGAGTGACGGATCTGATCCGTCAAAAAGCTCTTTGGTTCTTCGGAATAATGAAATGCTAACAGTAGCAAGCTTATTGAAGTCAAATCTTCGACGCCGGGCGCCGTTCCTGGCTTACCTCTCCGCCTGCGGCACGGGCCAGACGAAGCAATTCCGTCTCTTCGATGAAGGCATTCACTTAATTGGTGCTTATCAAATTTCAGGGTTTCAAAACGTTGTTGGTACGCTCTGGGAAGTGGAAGATAGGTCGTGCGTTGAAGTGGCTACCAGAACCTATGAATGGATCAAGAATCGGGACATGAGTCGTCGTTCCGTTGCCGAGGGGCTTCACCATGCCGTTCGAAAGCTTCGGAGTGATTGGGTTGAGGAAATTAGTCAACCAAGAGCACTCAATGAGATGGGCTTTGCCATCCGGCATGACCATGATATCGGAGAGGCTACTGATGGGATGCGGAATGGGGGCGCATCGGGTTCAAGAGATATGGAACCACTCGATAATCCTGTGTTGAACTGGATCCCATATGTCCACTATTGTTAGTATACCGATGATTAAGTGCATTTGATATCGTAAAAGGTGTACATAACGCTAAAATAAGTGATTTGTGCAAATGCATCGTAATTATAAGTCTATGCTCACTTGGATTTGAACGCTTTCCGTTGAAACATCTTCTCAAATATCCCAACCACGGATCGTTCAGTAGCGATTTTCTGGGATAACAATTCTACAATCACCACATCCCCGTCCTCTCTGGCATAATTCAAGGGCGTGTTTCCACCGTTGTTCTGTGCTTTCGGATCCGCGTCTCCCTGAAGTAGTAGCTTGGTAATGATTTTGTCCCTCTTACAGACGGCAAGAAAAAGTGATGTGTCACCGCATCTATTTTTTGCCTCGATGTTGGCCCCTTTAGCTAGAAGCAGATTTATCAAATCCACTCTAGCTCCTGATACTGCCGAAAGAAGTGGTGTTCGGCCATTCTTATCCTTGGCTTCAAGGTTAGCACCTTTGTCAAGTAAGAGACGAGCCATCTGGGTATCCGGGGCTGGTGTTTGTTTCTTCATCCTCTGTAGATTATCAGACTTGGAACATTTGTCAATCAGAAGACGGCCGGTCTTAAGATGCTTCTCTGATACCGCCAAAAGGAGTGGCGTATTGTATTCCTTGTCTCTGGCCTCGAGATTCGCACCTTTTTCGAGCAAGCTATCAACGATCTTCAAGTCCGAATTGAACACAGAAATGAGGAGTGGTGTATTGCCATCTATATTCTTTGACTCAATATCGGCACCTCTCTGAACAAGCAGTGTCGCTATACTCTGCTGGCGATACATCGCTGCCAGCAAAAGGGGCGTATTATATTTGATGTTCTTTGCTTCAAGGTTGGCCCGTCTATTGATGAACAACGTTGCCAAATCATAATGGCCGCTGTATACTGCGACGCCAAGTGGTGTATTTTTCCATAGATCTCTTGCCTCTAGGTCGGCACCCATATCGAGAAGCATCTTGGCCACACCTAGACTCCCATGGCACGCAGCATGTAAGAGCGCGGTTCTTCCGTCAGAGCCTCTCGTCTCGAGTTTGACGCCGCTTTTGAGCAAAAGCTTGGTTGTCTCTATATGACCGTTTGAAGCAGCGGACATAAGTGGTGTGATGCCTTGACTATTTTTTGCTTCTGGGTTTGCACCATTCTCAAGCAAGGCCTTGACGACAGTCACACAACCCCTCAGAGTTGCAATCCCCATTGGTGTATTGGAATCAGGGCCCTTACTTTCAGTATCAGCACCCTTCTCAAGTAGAAGCCTAACTATAGCTTCGTGGCCTCGTTCTGCTGCCAATCCCAAAGGCTTATTGCCGTTTGGATCGGTTGTTTCATACTTTGCTCCCTTTTCAAACAACAACTCCATCATGCTCATTCTCCCCGCACATGCTGCGAAACGCAGGAGAGGGTCGATGACAGAGTCTTCGTTTTTATAAGTGGTCCCTTTCTCAAGCAGAATTCTGAGTATAGCCGTATCGCCACTTCTGACAGCCTCTTCCAACAACGCGCCAGATGACCCGCCGGCATCTAAGTGAGCCCCCCTTTCTATCAACAGCTCAACTATAGACCTGTGCCCCGCCCTCACTGCCACGCTCAAGGGTGTGGTTAAACGATAGCCTCTGCCCTCCACATCAGCGCCATTCTCAAGTAGTAGCCGAACTGTATGCTCGTGGCCTGCTTCGACGGCTGATATAAGCGGTGTATTTCCCATGCCATTCCTTTTCTCTAGTCCAGCACCTTTGTCCAGGAGTAGTTGAATCGTGTACTTCGATCCTGTTGATGCCGCGAAGAATAGAGCTTGATCTATCTCTCCATGCATACGACCATGGTTGTTTTCATTTTCGATTATACGAATCAAAGACTGTGCCAATTCTTGGGATCTCGGCACACGTGTGCCCGGTACCATCGTAGCCACCTGATTTCGATCACCACCAGCCTTTGCGATCTCACGTAATTCACCCAAAGCGCTTTTCACCGTCGTACTGTTAGCATCAAAAGTGGCCAAGCGCCCGACATTTGATTCTTCCTCGCGCATGGTTGCGTTTGAATAAACCGCTTGGGCATTTTTCTTCCTTGCCCGGGAATTAGCACCTTTGTCGAGTAGGAGTCTGATCACACCGTCGTGGCTTCTAGATGTAGCCCACCAGAGCGGTGTATTTCCATCAGAGTCTGTTGAGTCGATCTCAGCGCCGTTTTCTACCAGTAGCTTCGTAATGACCTCGTGTCCACTCATGGCAGCCCACAAGAGGGGTGTGCAATAATTCATCCTTTTCTCAACCGTATGTGAGCCAGAATCACTTGTGGTTCCAGGGTGATACCCAAGTCCGCCCGCCTTCAACTGCATCATGATAATCGCCTCTAACCAGCTACCGGGACCATTCTGTATCTCAATCTCATCCAAATGCCGCCTTATTTCTGACTCTTGTTCAAGGCACTCCTCTCGACACTGTTTGGCTGTGCTTAGTCGCTGTATTAAGCTACTGATTTCGTTCGTCGACTCTTCCACATTTACAGACAGCAACCTCTTTTCTTCCGCAAGCTTAGCTAACTCGGCTTCGACCACCTTCAAGCGTTCCTTCATGCCATGAAGTCTCTGATCTCTTTTGCTCCTTAGTTCCTCTAATTCTCTCTCTTTTTGGCTGGCTCTGTCTCCCTTTTGTAGTAGGCTTATCAATCCTGGCTGTGGGCTTAAGAACCCAAGTTCGAGATTTGCATTTACCGTCCTGACCGAGGAAAATAAACCTTGAGCAAGCCGCAGCACAAAGACTGGCTCTTTGGCAACATTCTCCTCATCAACGGACAATTGTAAATTCAGAGAGCCGACGCTGGCGGTGTGTTTTCCCAACACACATTTGCGGAGCTTACAGAACCCTTGTGACAGCTCTTTCAACGTGATCTCTCTAGATAGAATCATTACGTGGAAGTAACAAGGACGCTGCAGCTCCGTTTCTTTGATCTGAAAGTCGATTATCACGATAACATCCTGCTGTCTACACTCTCGCGTCCGAAATCGGATGCAATAGTGACGTCTTATGTCCTGTTTGGCTTCCGTTGATTCTTCAAGTATCAAGGCGCGCCCCTTTTCCCAGAGGAGTGGGGGGTAAGCCTCCTCCAGGTTCAGCTGAAGTTGTCGATGACCATCTACGTGCAGCCAGAGGCGCCGTTGAGTTGCATCGTTCACTGTTGCTTGCCGGTCTGTTTGAATGTACACATACCTGGTCGACGACGTGAATGAAACTCTCGGCAAAAGCACAGAATGACATTCCTGCAACCGTACGTATTCTTTTGGTGCTGCACTGGACGAACGTTGGACCGGGGTCCCTACCATGGATCGATCCACGTCCTGTTCTAAGCTGCAATCCAGCAAAGCGTACGTCTTTCCGTCTGGTGTATTGTGGAGTGGAAGACGGACTCGTAGACGTCCACTGGAGATGTCGAATTGATGGAAGCCGGATGATTGGTGTTCGATTGGGACTATACCTCCACAGTTCGCAAAGTCCGACAGGGTTGTGGCAAGAATCCCGATAGACTTGGGTCTTTCTGATTCCTTGTCTTCCGTTGCGAGACCCCAGGCTAGAATAGAATGATCCCCGGTCGTCTTCAATATTTCCTCTTGTAGTCGAATGATAGCTTTGTCCCTTTCTCCATAGATCATTGGCATTGTCACATCAAATATGCCGAGGAGGCAGTATGCGCCATCTTCCCTTCTCGATGTTTTCCTTTTCGATGTTTTCCTTTTCGATGCCCATGACATACGCTGGGCGACGCTTGCTTGACGGAAATCTTCCCAGCCAAGTAAATACCGGTGCGAAATGCCCGTGATCTTCTCTATCGGCGCGGACATATCCATCTTCGTACCTATCAGCACCCAGTTCTGGTCGTAAAATTCCAGTTCTGTCGGGGCCAAAAGTTCTTGAAGCGTCCACCCCCTCTGAAACCAGGAACTCGAGAAAAATGTAGAGCCTTCGTCCCAATAATCATCGTTACTGGGGACATCTGAAAGAAAAGCGTAGCAAAGGGAGGCTTGCTGGTACCACTGGAACATGGAGTTGATAGCCTCCGTAAGCTCCTTGTCGCTTTCCTTATTGATACAGCAGGTATCGATCCAGGCATATTTGAGATTGTCTTCCTTGGCTTGGTTGCAGCACCCTCTCAATTTCTCCATTCCTTTGCATTGTTTCTCGAGGCTCTCGTTCTGGATATCCTGGATATCCTGGAAAGAGATCTCCTCCCCGTCAGGCCCCCAAGTATGTGAAAGTATGGCGAATGGAGGTATATCAACTATGAATGTTTCTAGTTGCAACGTCTCTACATTTATCAGGCGCATTGTCGTATTCTAGTTGTGACTCTGTCTTCGAATTTTTGGTCATCCGGAGGGCAGGTTCGGAGACGACGCGGCTGGCTCGTTGCACATTCGAGGGGTCCCGCCGTTTCGCGGGTGGTCCGACTGCTTGCGTTATCGACGTTTCGGGGCCGCTTGCACGCCAGGATATTGTTGAGGACGTTTTCGATCTGGATACAAAGGCCAAGTATCGGGGGCCTGGGTCAAATATCTGGCCTTGAAGACAGCGAGGTTCATTGCTGATGTCAGTCTCACACAAGGCGTTTGTAGGAGTCCCAAAGATGCCTCAGCTGAACCCCCGCCACAGCCACCAAATGCAAGCCACAAAAAAACGACCAATCACTTGAACCTAAGGCAGATAAATTAATCAGCAGAAAGGTACACTTTGCCTTGTGCAGTTTAGAAACTAAGTATTTGATCTGAATGTTGAGACAGCCTCGTTGTTATTGGATATTGTTTGTAGTCATTGGTGTTAAGCAACTAAAAGTGAGGAAAATTCATGATTACTCAAGCAGTTGAACCAAGTTCACAATATCAAAAGAAATATCATCATTATCTTCTTCTTGGACTTTCAATCAAGCCTAGCAAACTGGATGTTGAATCTCATCCTAGTGGTCGGTACGGATTTGAGTGCCGCGCATATACAGAACTCCACCTTTAGAAACAATATCAGTATTCATTGTGTTGAGTTGTCGGGCTCTGGCAGCTTCCATTGCTGTTGAACTTTATTCTCTTTCTCTTAGGTATGAACAATCTCAGACATCTCGGGCACGCTATGGTCCTTAGGAGATTTCATCATGAAGTATAGCATTGAAATCTAGCGATCAAGGCTAAAAAAGAAATCTCTTGACCTTGTCAAGGGGAGTCCTAGTACATATAGGTACCCTGTGATATACATCGCATTGACACCGCGTCTTGAGCCACACAACTTCATTCCACAAAGGTTCTTTCCGTGACAAGTAGCCTCCCATAGTAGACAGTTGACTCAATTGCTAGCAATGTCAGTGGTGTTAATCGCTTCCATAGGCGTCTCCCCAAGACTCCGTATGCAGCTCCAACTGAATCGCCGTCACAGTGCTCAGATCCCAATCCTTGATTTTGGCCCCATCCTTGGCTTTGGCTTGCCGGATTCTGACACAACCTGTGGTATACAGTGTTGGACGCATCGTGGCTCCATCAATGGAGTAGAACTTCCTCCTGGTGCCAACCTTTTGCACTAACGAGGGCTGGCACTGAATCTGGACGGTCGAACCTAGAAACTTGGACTCGTCCCCTGATTCCTCGAGCTGCAGCATGTGGGGACCGAATTCGACCATGAGCGGAACACTCATGTCATCTTTGTCCGCGTTAGGGTCTGAGGGTTCAATGCCCTCAAACAGGAGACTATTACATTCCTTAGTAAGTCAAGAGAAGAGCAAAGGGTTAATATAACCTCATCAAATGTGGCACTTACGCAACATGGGTAATAGAAGCTAGACACTTCCGCTGTGCCTTCTCATGATGAGTCGGGATTTGAAAGGCCACTCTGCCCTCGCTAATCAGGAGATCCTTCCATAGGGGATCAAAGATGCTTGTGTTGCTCTTGGCCCCGTTGGTCGGCGTCCTGAACCTCAAAGGCTCCTCAGTCGCCATTAAACTGTGAAGACCAGGGTGCTCTCCGCGCAACGATTCGAGGGCGGCAACATCGGTGAAGAACTCACTCGCTAGTTTGTCCTCCCGAAACCTGATATTGGTCGGGAAGTAGGTCAAATTTCCCTCAAACGCATGGGCACAGAAAGTCTCGTGGAATAAGAGGAAGACTTGCAGTCGGATCGACTTCAGCCCGAGCTCCAGTTTGGCTTGGATCAGCTCAGCATCGGGCGTCGAGCTGGCAAGCTTCTCGCACTCGCTTTCACGTTGCGCGCGGAGCTCCACGTGCGCCATAGCCAGCCGCATCTTGTCCTCAACGGACTGCAGCTCTTTCTGGGCCTCGAGCATGTTCCGTGCTCGCCCAACGACCTTCTTCACTGCGAGCTGGAAGTTGTCGGCCTCGTTGATGTGCGGCTCGAGCTTCAGAATCTTGGCGAAGTAGGCGTCGTTGTCCAGCATGTAGTCGTCCCACTGGTTCAAGAGCTCGAAGTAGTTTACCGGGTCGAGCTGAACCGGCGGTAGTAGTTCTGACGGTGTGATAGAGGCGCCAGTTTTGCCGGACTTTCGCTTGTCCGCGATCTTGGCCTTTGCCTCCAGGAGGTACTTTCTGGCTGTGTCCACGCCTTTGCTCATCTTCTCAATGGCCGAAATGATCTTCATGGCCTTTTTCATGGAGGTGCTGGTCTTTTCCTCTTTTATAGCCGTCTTCACCATGGATATAGCTTCTGCTACTTCCACACTGCTGTTCGCGACGCTGCCCGACGCGGCGCCCAGAGTGTAGACCGTAATACCGATGGCCGCTATGAGCTTCACAGTTGCAAAGAAAGACTTGATATCCGCTTCGGACCTTCTGTCCTCCTCCCACTGCTTGACGGCCGTGTTGAACTCCCTGCGCGCCTTTGACATCTCGTCCTTGAACGATGCAAAGTCCAGGGCCAGGTCCGTCACGGCATTCATGCCCCTCTCGTAGCGATCTTGGAGCGCCTTCAAGTCAAGCGAGGCATCCTGGTGCTGGAACTTGGTGATCTGCTTCATCAGCGCCACGCTCCTGTCCCCGGCCCTGTTGTCGCGGAGCTCAGCCTTGTGATTGTTGTAGTCCTCCTCGACCTGCCTGGCCGCCGTGAGCCAGCTGTTCAGAAGTCTGTCGCGGTCTTTGAAGGTGTGTTTCGGCACCCAGATACGAGCGCCCTCGGGGATTGTCAGGCGGAAAAGCAATGTCGAGGCGGCCCTGCTGACGTCGGCCATGGCGGGGGACGTCCTGGTGAGGAGTGAGACGAAGGCGAGGCGCGACTTGGTCTCCTCCTTGTGCAGGCATGTGTCAAGTGCGGTGTCTTGTTCGCTCTCGGGATTCATTCCGGCGACGGCCAAGCTTAGAAGTCTCCGAGCCAGCGTAGGAAGCTCACTACAAACCCGGAATGGTCAGCCGGTAACTCTGAGACTGAGGAGAGAAGGGGAACTTACGCTTCGATTCTCTTGACATTCTTCAACATATCTATGATATCATGGCGGGTATCGAATTCTCTAGGACAAATGCGTGTTACTTCGGACAACTTCGCAGAGCCGTCCGGGCTGACGATGAAGTTGTGACCGATCGTGGCTTCGCCCCGCTCTAAAGTATGCCCAAAGAGCTTGAAGGGGCGGTCGGCAACATTCCAGAGAATAGTCACTCTCCCTAGATTGCTGGTCGGTAGATGGAAGTTAGATGAAGGATCTAGGACAAATCTAGGGGAGAGGAAAGGAATTGGATCAACGAACCACTGGGGACTGCCTTCCTCCGTCACCGGGGAACCACGACGTATAATGGATCTTGCGAAGATCCTTAACCATCGGATAGGCGAAGGGACCCGTGCACTGATGGAGTCGTCGGACAAGGCGAAAACCTCTAGAGTATCACAGTAGACATGAAGGTACCGGATGACACGGCCATCGCTGTCGGCTTTTTGGTTTTCAAGCCAAAGGCGATGAGTTAAATCCCCTAGGAAAAGACGGTCACCAACGATGTAGCCCTAATTCAATGAAAAAAACGTCAAACACATAATCCAAGTTGAAGAGGCCGGAGTGCGTGACGTACATGCGAGCCACACCGGCGTGTTAAGTTGCCTCCCTCGTGAGTTGATGCCATGATTTCATCAATGTGAAGATTTCAACTCGACCTATGCAAAACTATGTGCATGCCTGAGCAACAAAAGGCAACAAAAGGCAACAAAAGGCAACAAAAGGCAACAAAAGGCAACAAAAGGCAACAAACGATGGAGCGGCGCCTCAGCTAGAGCCGAACCTTATACAAACGGCCAAAGCGCTCGAAAGCGCCCGGATATTCCAGGGGTCGAGCTTGGTCAAGGCGTTCAGCTAGGCTCGGCCCGTTTGTGTGCTTTCACGAGACTCTGCATCTGCGGCATATTGCCAATATCGTCGTTGACACGCGGCGCTCAGCCCAGACTATTGCCTCTAGTTTGATCATTCAGCTGTCACTCAGTGGGCTGGAACCTAACATGCGGCCGCTATTGAATCCAGGAAGCCCTAGAAGAGCCAATAATGCAACTCTAGACCAACCAGACGGTTTTCTAGTCTTGCCCCGCCGTCGCCACCCCGGATGCTCCCTCGTTGGTCCAGACTGATCGACCGCGTGGCGGCGCCACATTAAAGGGCTTCAGATCCGGGGCTGATAATTCGAACTATTTAGTAGGAGTTGTTCATGATATATTGTCTACTTTCTGACCGTTAGAGGCCTTGGGCAGCAGTACAAGATGAGATCCATCGAAACCAGCGCTTTGTGCACAATCACACGGAGCTTCAGTGCTCTCAACCATCACGAAATCACGAATTGGAATCGTGCCCTAGCTGAATGCTATTGCATTTTGACCAATCCTTCTGCTGATAGCGCATGGAAAATCGCCAAAACCGTCCTGTTCGCAGAATTCTCGGCGGCAAGAACTCTATGGGACACGAGCATCTCCAACGCCGTATGCAACATCGGTATGTGGTCTTTGTTGTCACTTTAAACCGGCTACCACTCTCTACTTCTATCTTAATATGCATTAAATTTTTAAGACTAACCAGATATTGACTTACGCATTCAGAGAATATCTTGGGCAAAGGAAGCGAAGTTTGGGCTATCCTAGAACGCATCGAAGAGCTATCCAAGGTCGCTACCAAAATCGATTTGGTCCGATTGGAAGTCATATCATTCCAGCACAAGCTCTCACTGGCAGGCCCGGAGGTGACCAAATTAAGGCAGTTATTTGTTGATGTGAACAAGCCTTCATTGATCCCGAATCAGCCCCATTCATTCGATCGCAGAGACTAACACGTGAGGGTGACATAGGTACAAGCGAAAGTTGACAAGGCTTCGGAAGGGACCGTGAAACCGTTCAGTGCCTTCAACTATTTGATCAAAGACAGAGGCCCTCAAGCATACTCGATCTCAACACAATGGGACATGGAACAGCCTTACTTGGAGAACCACATGCTACCTCTCGTTACAAGGCTTTCCAACTCCATCGCTCAGATACGCCCACTACTCAAAGAGTTAATTGGTTGTATGTACTGACAGACACAACAAGAGTGTTATGGTCAAGGTTCATGCTGACGCTCTTTTCTCTCTTTCGCCCTTTCCTTTAGACACCGACGACCTTGTTGCCGATTTGAAACGCTATAATACCTTAATTCCCGACTTGCTCGAATTGACCTACTGCAGTGATGCAAGCTATTCGGTGTCGGAATGGATAGCAGAATTTCCAAAAGATACTGTACGTTTCTATCCAACATACTCTTACGTTTTCCCATCTTTATTCTGACAAAGTGCTCTTTTGTTCCCATGTTAGATCTTGCAAACAACCGCTCATCTGATAGAAATGCGTACAACAACGAAGCCTGACCTCGTGTTCGTCGGTCGCGCTGATACAAATAAGTGGCCCGTCAACCGTGTAAACTGGTATGATAACGGGCGTCGCTATTTTCGAAAGAATTCCGGCTTCGAATCGGTCTACACGGAAGGCGAGCAATGGGTCAAAGGAGGTTGTACAGGAGATTATCCCTGGTATTTTGTCCGTGTCTCATGCAACCCCAAACCCGTCACGCGCCAGGCCGTCTCCCTGCCCCAGACTTGGTCTGAGCCCCCGCATGTCCTCGTGGGCTTCCGAACGATTGACTGCGGAGTAAACGACAGTCTCCGGGCGAGCTGCTATGCTCAAAACATTGACAATCAAGGATTCGACATCGTGATGGACTACTGGCTCGCGTCGACCGAACTGAAGCAAATGGAAGTCTTTTATATGGCCATCCCTCGAACAGATAGAGATATCCAGAGCTCCCCGACGGCGGTCGGTGCGTCCTCAGATTGGCACCACTCGGGCGACCTGGAAGAAAGAAGCTCTCGCCGGGAAATAGTCTTCGACAGAGAGTACTCCAAGAAGCCGACGGTGCTCGTCTGGATGAGCATCATCGACTCCTCCAAGGACACGACCCACCGTTTCGAGGTCCTGGCCGAGGATGTCACCACGCGAGGATTCACGATGCGTTTCCGCACCTGGCTCGGGAGCCAATTCTTCGGCTACGCCGCGAGCTGGGTCGCTTTCAGCGCTGATAGGGCGGATATTGAGCACCACACGTTCCATCCTGGCGAGGGTCCTAGGTGGTGTCACTTTTACGGGCTGACCAAGCTGGACATGAGTAATCAGAGGCCTACGAAGATTTGGATGAAGTTGGACGATGTGAAAACCCCGGTCGTGAAAACATGGGATGACTCGACGCTGTATGATGCGCAGTACGTGGGGATTCGAATGCAGGGACACGATATCTGGCCATAGTGACAACGACTTTCGTATTTATCTTAATAACGATTCTTCAATATTGCGACTAACATTATGAATAACAGAGGAAACAAATATCGTCTTTTCGAGATTCAGTCTGCGCATTTGGTACCTAACCTACCCTAAAGCTATCTCAGAGCTATCTAATATTTGAGTGAACCTCTATAAGCTGGCTATGAAATAATTTCAGTGAAATGACATTTAAATCTTCTAGTGAGTGATCCTATGTTTGTTAATTCAACTAATGTTTTATTATTGCCTACCACGAATTTCAAAGACATGGACGCTGGTGAGCGTTGAGCGTCTTACCAACCTTAACGTAGTCGTTATCTATGTGGACTTGCTTCCTCCCTCGCACGATCAATTCTAGTTTAGTAAAAAAATATTTTATGCTTCTGAATGCAGACTGAGGCCTATGCTTGGCGTTCGATTCTTGACGGTCCATGCCTGGCGAGACAGTTCAGCATTGCGGCATGTCCGAGTAGTGCCGCCTACATTGATCGAAGCGGGCAGGGACATAGGTAGGTTGCAGTGCTGCATTTTCAGTCCAGGTCCCCTAGACTCTAGGCAGCAAACCACGCCATCTGGATCCGATAGCGCATCGAGATAGGTAGGTATATATGTATGTACGGATAGAGCGAAGAACTCGGCGGGCGCTAACTCTCCGGGGCGAACCGACGGGCGTTTTCAGCTCTGTCACTGTTCAAGCATTCCTGCGCGCCTTAATAAGTGGCTCCAAGCTCAGCCTCACTGCACTGGGCATCAACCTTCCCCTTTCCCCTCTCCACCTCGGCCTTGAGCAGAGCATAATCACCGCAAAAGTCGCAGTAACAGCTGAATCGAATATCGTACGGAATAGACCGAAATGTCCCTCTCAGAGCTGCCCACAGAATTGCTGCAGGCCATATCGGAGAATCTGGTTAGTCTCACCGACGTCAGCGCCCTGGCTAGGACAAGTTGGCACCTGTTCCACGTCCTCATCCCTCAGCTATACCGTCGCAACCGCGACCTGAGCAATAAGAGGCGTTATTATTTCACCAATAGACACAAGTCGGCTGTGACATGGGCCATCCAGCGGAATAAGCCCGAGACAATCCAACGGGCCGTGACGGTTGGAGTAGACCTCGTGTATCTCCATCATATCACGCTGGCAATCAAGCATGGCCGCTGCGACATGTTCCAGGCTCTCTGGGCCTGCAAGTTGGAATACGGCGGCTTCGAGGATGTCGATAAAGATCAGTCTGGTGTGAGGCCAATCATCCTCGCAGCCGAATCTGGAAACGTCGAAATTGCCAGGGCGCTGGTTGAAACAGGCAAAGTTGATCTCGAGGTTGGCGGCGATCCGTCGACGCCGCTGTTGATTGCATGTCGAGATGGAAACCACCAGCTGGTCAAACTGCTTCTAGAACATGGCGCAAGCATTACGAGCCCCCCGAACCAAAAAGCAGCTCTGACAATTGCTGCGTCTAGGAAAGAGCCCATGGACACAGGCATAGAACTGACGCAGAGAACGGGAAAGGGCCGCAACAGCTATATTGAGACGATCCGCGTGCTCCTTCAGCACGGCGCGCAGCTCGAGTATAGAGAGGCCAACGGAAATACTGCTCTTCACACGGCTGCGCTGGAGGGCTTTTGCGACGTGGTCAATCTGCTCGCCTCCCTGGGTGCCGAGGTTGACACTCGTGATGGTCATGGTAACACGCCTCTGATCAGCACTAGCTTGAAACTTGGAAGGGCTGATATGACCCAACTCCTCCTTCGCCTGGGCGCCGATATTAATGCCACAAATGAAAGAGGAAACTCCCCACTGTCGATGACACGAGACACGGCGGAGCCAGTGGCAGTCGCCAAGATCCTACTCGAAAACGGTGCAGTGATAACGGCTGACGTCGAAGGCAACACACCCCTGCATCGTTTAGGCCACATAGGTTCTCTGGAGTTGGCTGAGTTGTTGCTGGAGCACGGAGCCGATATTCATGCCCTAAATACACAAAAACAAACACCACTGCACTGCGTTGCGGAAGAAAAGGATGCTGCGGAAATCGTACGGCTACTAGTTGAGAAGGGAGCATCTCTCACTGCCGTAGCTAGAGGTGGCGAGACGCCTCTGGGATGTGCCATACCCCATCAACCGCTGGATATTATTCAGTTTCTGCTTGAAAAAGGATCGGATGCCAATACAGTAACAAAGAATGGTTGGTCGGGGCTCCAGCATGCAATAAGATCCCGAGCCATCGAGCTGACCGAGCTTCTCTTGCAACACGGCGCTGATCTTGCAACATTCAACTACAACGGACAAGGCGCTTTGAACTTTGTATCGATGGTTGGGAATATCCGGCTCATGAAGGTATTCATTCGTTATGGAGTTCCGATCAACTCGCGGGATTCCCAGGGGCGTACACCTCTCATGTGTGCTCTCGAAGGAGCCACGGGTGTCAATGTCGATATTCTACTTGAAAACGGGGCAAGCGTGAATGAGAGAGATGATCAACAGCAGACAGCTTTACACAAGGCAGCGAAACTTGGGATGATGAAAGCCGCAAGGACGCTGCTTGAAAATGGGGCGGATACCAACGCCAAGGACAAGGACAACCAAACTCCACTCCATATCGCCAAGATCTCAAGGCGTCCCAAGATGGTGGAGATCTTGTTGGAGCATGGTGCTGAGTGTAGCATTGTAGGCTGCTGTGAGGGGAACACAGTGCTTGACACAGCAACAATAACACCCGGGGATGTCTGGGTATATGGAGCGTATCGGAGTTGGTGAAATACGTCGTAGCCTTGGTCTGTGCTAGGCGAGCAACCATTGGTTGAATGCAACCTTGAGTTTCACTGAACAACCTTTTTGCGAATAGTTTATCACCCAGTCTGTTGGTTTTTCCATCATTAAATAGCACACCACATAGTCCGACACTACCAACTGGAGGATTGTGTCCAGATATAGCATTGCATTTCAAATAATCATTTGTTATTCTGCTTGGATATAAGGTAAAGAGATATAAGTTTGGCTATCTAGTCGATTTTATATCTCAAAATGATTTATCCTAAGCCAAAATACCTCAACCTACGTTGTATGGCCCTTTTTCGGCTTAGCACGTGTTGAGCATACTGGTAAGTGCAGTCTTCTCGGCAGAAGTAATGGTAAGGTCGTAGCTATACTTCACCTGCACCCAAGCAGCAGCATAGCTACAGTAGATGCTGGTTAGGGGAGGCTTCCAAGCATCCGGGCTCTTATCACTCTTCGCCGAGTTGGTGTCTCCATTCGTTGCCCACAGCTGGGGACCATCAATGTCGTTGGCAAATGCCTGTCTCTCGGCAGTTGTCCACTCGGAAGCACCGGACTAGAAGGCGAATACGGAGTTAGCTCAAACGACGCCTCAGCATGGTCTGACCCAAGGGATATCACTCACAACCCAAGCGTTTTTCAGAGGAACCATGTGGTCGATATCGACGTCAGAAGGCACGGTGTTCTTTATGCCAGAGTATGGGCAGGTCCAGCTACCTGAGTCGGGGTAGCAGTCACTGCCAACCACGACACTGGTGCCATCGCGACGGAGAACCCATTCACTGCCGCTGTTCAGCATACTGAACCTTGGAAGCTTACAAGTATTCACTTACCGAGCAGAGCATGCGGGCTCGCTTGGTACACTCTTCCAGTGAGGAAAGAGGTCGCGATCATAAGTGCCGTCGTCTACATAGGCCTTGACAGTCAAAGTAGCGAGCCGAGTCTTGGCAGTAGATCCAGATGGAATGCCGGGCTATTTTTCTCATGTCAATGCTGGATGGTGTCAGGATGGGACTTGGCTAACACTTACCGCCGTTGCTACCGCCAGCGTAACCAAGGAGGCAAATGTAACCGTAAAGAATTTCATCTTGATTTCAAACAACAGATTGATCTGGCAATATGGGGTGGCTTATAAGAACCAAGTTTCACGGCCGCGGCTCTAGATTGGGAAGGGCTTTGCTCTTGCTAGCAATGAACATAAGACGGATAGAAGAAACAGATTATAAGGGAGGAAGGGCCATATTTATCAACTTTGAGGCCTCCCTCACTTCACATTGCCTGTCACTATCATAGCCTATCAATCGAGTGTGAAACGAAGCGGGTCGCAGTAGACATTCCAGTATCAACAAGCGTCGTAATTGGCACTACGCTAATTACATCGACCTGCCGCTTTGGACAAGCTGTGGTGGCATGAGATCTGAGACCTCCCTTTTCCAGAACCATCACACCCTTCATTCTTCGGGGCTCGCCGCTGTCCTTGTATTGACGATCTGCCTCAAGTGGTCAGGAACGTTCCCCATAACCTCAGTCGCTTAAAGTTGTAAGACTCCACCATGTGGTGTCGTCCCACTGAATTGTGTCTTTGTGACAGCATGCCAAAACCAACCGCCTCTATTGGAGACGGACCATGTCAACTAGGTCTCCGCTACAACGTCTGGACTGGAGAAATGGAGGGGCCAAGCGGGGTTGCAGCCACCGGCATTTGTCGGAGATATGTCCTGTTCTTGGAAAGTCGGAGCTGCAGGTTCGCAAGATAGAGGGCCTGATAAGAGTGAAAGACAAGCGCGACCTCGCTTCAGATGTAGGACCCTGCCGATGAGGGATCTTTGTTTGCAGTCGGCGCTAAGGCACTTGAACACGTCGTCCACGTCCACGACCCCTAGTCAGCCCATGAGCAGATTTCCCAATCCGAAGGTAATATGCATGCCTCTACCGCTCCGTAAGAGGTATGTTGTAAGCGACTAGAATCCTGGGCATGGAGTAGTCGGGAGGGGCAGTGCACGCGGTTTTACTCTATTTGACCTTTGTGCTTTAGCTCAGATATTCGCAACATATGCTATATAGAGAATAGACGGTGATGAATATCGACACGCTAAAATGAGTCTCTGGTAGTTATTGTAGAATGTATGGACACAAAGGAAGACCCGGACGCCTCCCATTGTTGATCGAGTAGGCCCAGATGAGCCAGTTCCGACTTGCTAGTAACACTAGCATACTGACGACTGTAAGAAAATGTAGCGGCACAATGCGAAGTGGCTTTACGTACCACAAGCCAGGTAATTAACAGCGGTGGCAATGAAGAGACAAAAAAACGTTGCAGCCAATTATATGTTCTACGTGTGATGTCGACAAACGGAGCATTATTGCTCCGCAACTGACATCCTCTACCAAGAACATGATCATGGATTTAAATTTGGAACGAATCAAGGGCGAATACCGGCCAGGGTTTTCTACGCTATTCTAGGGAATAATAATACGACATTAAATATCATAGGGTTATTACTGGTCCTGTCAGTTCCATGCGGATTAGTCGAAGGAGCAATGACAAGCCTTGGATTGCTGGCAGCACACTAGTCTAACTAAAACAAGATAGAAAACAACTTCTTGAGACTGGATTGCATTCCATATTGACACTATTGTCTAAATCCTGCCACTGACTCACCTGTGCTTTGTTACCTGATCACGTCGTAGACATTGAACCTTTGTCTTTCTTCCATATACACAAAAGAATTATCCACAAGCGAAGAAGACACGCTGAACATCATGTGTTTCATTTATGATATGGAGGTCTGCCCATATTTTAGGTATAAATGAGTCCCGCTTCTCCTAAAGGAATGAAGAAACCAAACAAGATCATCACATCCATCTACGTCTACCTCGGATCGCCAACGAACACTGCACATCCTCGACAAGCGCCGCCAGTATCGCGAAACAAAGAGGATTTCTCAAAAGTGTGACCACCTCCCGATACAAGATGTCTGAAACTCCAGAATTCAATGAGCTTGGCGAGCTTCATAAAGATCTAAAAGCCCTTGACGAGGATCTTAAAGACCTTAATGAAGACCTGACCTATTTGGTTTCCTGGAAAGAATTCTTCGTTCGTCTGTTTGAAGCCGGTCTCAAACAGCACGAAAAAGACGAAACCGAATTGGCTCAGTATAGAAACTTTCTCGGTCGTGTGAGTGAAGGAGGTCTCCTTCCAACCTCTTGCAAGTTTGATAGAGAGCTGAAAAAATTGGACAACCCTGATGATTTTGTCGGGGTTTGGATGGATGACATAGTATTGATGATAATGAAGCAAAAGGTCGACAGGAAGATGCAGACAAAGAAGCAGCAGATTTTGGACAAGGAGGAAGAAATTCGGGATAAGAAGAAGGTGATTGAGGAGGAGGAGTCTATGACCGAGGAGCAGATAAGGGAGCGAGGAATCAAGTCGTACAGGTGGTAGCGTCTCCATTTGGCGCAGCGAAAGAGATGACTCTAGGAAGACGTATCTCGACCTTTCAGTGGGATGTTGAAGCTTCGAGGAACGACTGATTCGCGCATTCAAACATACTCAATACCGCTCGGATCTCGCTTAGTATACTGCTAAGAATGCAAAACTGACTCAGCTAACAAGGCGGGCGATGTCCATCTGGTTAGTCATTTTGTTTGGTTCTTAGATAAAGACTCGACATCGCTTAGTTCACCACGGATAGAGATTATATTTCCATCTGCGTGAATGTTAGGTTTCCCATGATGCCATAATAAGTTTGCTCCTGGTCGTATGCATAAAATCGTCGTTGAATGGATAAGAGCAACGGAATTTCAGAAGCCTTTCGGCGGCAGAATCTTTGCCTGCCTCATCCGTTCCCATGCGGTGATGTAACCATGCACAGTGTCGACCTTCTCAGTGAATCCCAACGTTCGGGAGTAGGCCAGATCATACTCGCGGTCAAAGGCAACGTCAACTAGCACAAAGTGTATGAATGCCCAATTCATATTCTCGACCACATTTTCACTCAATCCGTGCCTCCTAGCAATATCAACCCACGCATCTTTGTGTTTGCTCACAAAGTCCTGTATAGATATACCACTGTCCTGAGGACCAGTCCCAACAAGTCCAAAATGCTCGCAGAGTCTGGGCCATAGTTGCGCCCAAGTCATGGTCGGCCCGTCCGCGACGTTGATGACAGCGCCATTACCACATGTCTCCGGATTCAGGGCGGCAAAGATCTCCATTTTGGCGAGTATGTCTTGGGAGGTGTCCGTAAAAGTGGCGTTATAGCCACGCAAGGTTCCCGGGAATGGAAATGAGGCCTCCGCCCCTTTCACCTCCTTGTAGAGTGAGAAGACAACGCCAAGCCCTTGTGCCAGATTCATGAAGTTCGATGACGGTGAAAAGCCAACAATGACTTCTGGTCGAATCTCGGAAAATGTCCACTTCTTGTTCCGTGACGCCGCTGCGAGTAGGTCATGCTGCGCGTAGTAAAATACCTTGCTTGCCCATGGCTCTGGAATACGAGGCAAGGACTCGGACAAGGGCGTCTTGATTTGCACTTGGTCTGGAAACTCTAATCCATATCTTGGATGATAATAAACAGCTTAGTTTGTGCATTAAGATTGAAAAGAAGGATAGCAATTGTCTGTAGAACCGTACCCGTTTCCGCCAGTTTGCAGAATAAATGTCTGCAAATTAGGTGCAACCTTCTCAGCAGCCTGGATAGCAACCTCTAGGATATGTGTGTTTGTTGTTTTCATCGTTTCAGGAGTCTTCTCCTCAATGTATGCTACAAATTTGATCAGGATTGTAGATCTAATGCCATGGATGCTCTGACAGTGGTGGGCATACCAGTAAAAAAGACATGAGTTACTGTGGCAATGTCAGGGATCTGGCCCTGAAGCTTTGCCACAACCTCTTCCACTCCAGCCCTCAAATCAATACCGGAGACAATCTTGATCCTATCATCCTCAGGGATAAGCGCATGACCAAGGGCGAGTGGGCGGTTTGTTGTGCCAGTGATTCGCTTAAATGCCTTTTCAGATGGATATATTCTGGTTTGGTTCAGAAGCGACCAACCTGAGATACCGGACGCGCCAAAGATGAGAGCATTAGCCATTGTGATCGATGTGATATTCTACCTCAAGAGTTTCTTGTCCTTGTTTAATTACCGTTATTGAAACCTGGAAAGGCTGCACTTATGAAATTGCTTCTCCACTGCTTAGAAATCCGACGATGCATGATTATAAATCCAGGTTACACTGCTTAGTATATCGAAGGATTAAAATATACAAATCTAAATATCAGAGCAGGCGGATACACCAGTTCGATGGACCTAGACGCAATCAATACTTAAGCAAAGCGCCTGTCTCTGGCATCGATTAAATGCATTCGAATATCATCAAAATATTATGTATATAGGTGTCTTTGATCGCTCAGTGTTCATCCATTTGTGTGGCCATCCAACCTTCCTCTGTGTGTTTCGTCTATTACTTCAACCCCTGCGTCTTAGATGCCTTGTGAGGCCTAGTGAACAATACAGGGAAGATGGTGGCCAAGACTAATTCACGCGCCATCGTTATTTGATCATCAGGAAATAAAGTCTTGTGTATAAGATACTCAACTTTGAACTCGCATGTGGGGGCGCTTCGGCGACTTTGAGGCCTCACGATATCACATGTATCAAAGACAAAGATCAGGGCCTTTCATGGTCAGAGCAAGTTGAATTTCGAGTACGAGATTAATTTCAGAGAGTGTTGGCATAACTTCCAATCATAAAGAGCAATAATTCATAGCTTTCAATAGCTCACGTTCAGACGTCAAGTTGTTCCTTTCCAGCCGCAACCCATGTGGTTATATCCCTGCTCCATCTCCATTGTCACCCTCCAAGCATCTTATGCATTCAGCAAGCTTCGTAGCTTCTTCTCTTTGCGCCCTGGCCCTTTTCTCTCCGGCCTCAGCCTCTGCCAGCAACTGTCTCCTCTTTTTTTGGAGGAAGTCTATGACTTGCTCCCCAGTGTTTGTACTCAGATCCTCTTCATCTGTGGCCTTTCTTTTCTTCTCAGCTTCCTTGTATTCATCAATGGAAGTTGACGTATGGCTGATGTCAGTTTGATACGCTGAATACTGTTCAGACGAACCCGCCTGGTAAGATCCCTGCCCCTCAGGTTGCTTTTTACAACTCTTCAAGTGTCGCGTTAAGTGAGCTGCGCGCTTGAAAGCATTCTGTAAATCTGATCTTCTGCAGCCTGTATTTGGACAAGGAAACATCTCGGCGTTGTTGTTGTGCTTCTCGGTCTGATGGCGTTGTAGTGTTGATGCCCGAGTAAATCCTTCACCACAGTCCAGACAAGTGAACTTTTTCGTAGTTGATGACACATCCACGGTAAAAGTCGAAAATTCGGCTATCCTCTCGCTGCTTCCACATGTGGGGTTAATGTTGCTTGTCGTCGATGGAATATAAGATGAGCCCTTATTCCGCCCTAGATTGTGCGACATTTCGGAAGAAGTCGTGTCAGTGGCCTCGGTATTCGAAGACATGCTGATGAAGGAACCAACTGGATTATCGGCCTGTGTATTGATTTTAAATTCATCCGAGGGTATGATGTCGCTCACAGTACCGGCCCAGTCAGTGTATTGATAGTTGAAAATCTGAGGTGTGAGATCATACTGAGAAATGTCAATGTCCTCTGTACTTATTTGGTTGACTGGTCTTGGTAAGTCACAATCCACTTTCGCGTGAGCATGGTACTCACTGTCTATGTCATCAAACTCTGAGGCAACATTAAGACCATTCCGAGACGGATCAGGCACCTGTGGATCGTGATTGAAATCTCCAGGTACAGAATGGTGCAGTGGTGGCCAGAACATCCAGCATACTCCCCATAATACAGCCAGTGCTGCCGGTATAGCCCAAGGCATTGTTGTACAAGGGGGCCTTCTTTTTCCTCGAAATTGAAATTTCAGGCAATAGATGGAGGGAATAATCCAAAAGACCAGGATCAAATAGAAGTAAGTCGTAACGACCAGACCGGCGGCGCAACAACACCCAGTCGGGGCTTTTTTTGTCTCCTCCGATAATTCCACATGCGAAATGGGTTTTTGAGATTCAGGCTCCAAGACTTCAGCATTATCCGCCAGGCATCGAAAGCCAGAAAGACGGCGGGGAAGAGCCCCGGGGAGCATCGCCAGCCTGGAAAGCTTATCGAGCACAAAATCTTTGAGCCTGCGATATATGTGCAGCATACCGGTGGTTAGATCCTTTGATTCTGCTCGGGGTATGACCTCGGCCGCATCAACATCTTGAGGTCTTGATGTTAGCACAGGCATCTGTAGTTGTTTTCTCGCGCAGTTACACTGAATACGTTCCGATATAAATGCCCCCTTTATGTCGATACCTGATACAAAATTCGCCATAGATCTAGAGATCCAAATGTCAAACGTCGAAACACCCTAAAACATAACAAAAGCAAACCTAGCAGTTCAGTGTAAGCATGCTAGCGTAAACAGAGAGCGAGGAGTAAGTAAGCTAGGCGGTGCAACGCAGCAGGCTTTAATACTTGGGAGCAGCACGACCATATAACTCAAGGCGGCTTGGGGCAACGAATGGGGTGCAAATAGATGAATGGGGTGCAATGGGGCGCATCTTTCATGGGGCGCAGCAAGGCATTCACGCCAGGTGAGTGATGTGTCATGTTGATTGATGCTCACGGCTTGTGAAATTTGTAACTTACCAGCCGGCCTTGTAAATAATCAACAATATGATGAATGTGCTACTCATTCGATCCCCCCTTTCCAAATAGCAGCGGATGGGCGGCCAGAGGCATCAGGACCCTTGAGGCTCAAATTTCTTCCCGTCCTGTTCCCACCACCAGTGGCGATACAGGGTCGGTCATCTTATACGGTGGGATAGTAGAAAAAAGGGTCTAAACAGCGACAACCTTTGTTTTTTTAAATTTCTAGATTTTCAGAATTATAAAAAATTATAATTTCTAGAATTTTAGATTTTATTAAAATTATATATTATATTTTCTAGTTAAAAAAAACCTCTCTAAAATTATTATTTTATTATTAAAAGGCTAATTTATTATAATAGCTAACTAGAGAAGAGAAATTACTACTATAGCTGCTGCAGCCGACGAAGCTGTCGCGGTCAGGCTGTTCAATCGCGACAGCTAATTCGAAGGGGAACCGCTGCAGCCGGATGAAGCTGTCGCGGTCAGGCTGTTCAATCGCGACAGCTAGGTCAGGAACACAGCCGCTACAGCCGACGAAGCTATCGCAGCAGGCCCTTTTAATCGCGACAGCTAGGTCAGGAACACAGCTGCTGCAGCCGACGAAGCTGTCGCGGTCGGGCTATTCAATCGCGACAGCTGGGTCAGGAACACAGCTGCTACAGCCGATGAAGCTGTCGCGGTTGGGCTGTTCAATCGCGACGCGTAGATCAGGGAAAAGGCTGTTACGGCTGGAGGCTCTTGTGGGTAGGCTGGGCTAGGGCTGTTGTGTTGAAAAGAAGGTTATGTGACCTAATTCTGAAGATGCGCTAGCCTATTTAGGAAATAGAAAAACAAACAAACTGCCTAAAAAAACCGAAAACTAAAGGTTGTCGCTGTTTGGACCCTTTTATCCACTATACCCCCCTAATCTTAGAATCGGTGAAGATTAGAAAATTGCAACCTACACGATATACCCTATAGTCAGTTTCATAGTGCGGCCTTTTTTGTAGCCACGTATGATCCCCCCAAGTTCCAACACCCACCTATCATCAAACAAAGGACGACAGGCTGACACACATAATGGCGACATTCCCACGTCTACCAAAAGAAGTCATTGTCGAGGTTCTATCTTACCTGTCCTATGACACTCTTGAGAGTCTCGCATGGACCTTAAAACATCCCATCACTGAGATCTCAATTTCTCTGCTCCAGCCAATCTTCAAATCCAGGCGTGACACTAAACGCCTGATTGAGAGGCTTGGCCCCCTTCAAACTCAGTCATTTAACGCCCTGCGTCAAGATTTCATTGAAGGTCCAGAGTTTCTTGAGTGCCTCGGCCTCTCGCCCCAAACCGTCGTCAAGCTCCCTCCTGACAGTCAGCTTCCCAACCTTGACTATCTGCATCTTTGCGGTGACTTCAAGTGGCTCGAACCCCTCACGGGAATTCTTGCAGAAATAACGGAATCGAAATATGCCGGGCCGGCTGTGCGTGATTCAAGTTATGATGACTTGATATCAAGTGCAGATCGCATAGGCGTCACCCTGCCTCCAGCATTCCTCAAGTTTATCCAGGATGAAAAACTCCAGAGACGAATGCCTTCGGCCGGCGACTACTTTTGTTTAGAACTGGGTGGTCTACGAAAGGTTCCGAAATCTTTGGATGGGGGCGTCGGGGGATACAAAATTATATTTCTATCCGAACACGAAGGGGCGTACCTGTTCTCTCTATACATTGAGCCTGGGAAGAAGGGTGCTAGCTGCGTGTTACAGGAGTTTAGACCGGGCCATTGGGGGTATGAATGTCATCATCAACACGAACGCGGGGATGGGGGAAATCCAGATTGTCCCAACATTACGGACCAGGACAGGCAAGATGCCAAGGAGATGGGTGTGGACATTGTCAACAATCCATGTGCCGATTTCTCTTTGGTTGGGGTCGATTTCGAAACTTGGTTGGCTACAAGGTATTATCGCGAATCGTTATGGCACTCTGTATCGTCCACTGCAGGGGATGTGCCAGGGCTGAAAGAATATGTGAAGCGAGAGCTTATACAATAGAGTGGCGTATGTTGTTTCACTCTACTGGACAAAAAAGTCCATTCTATCAATCTCGTCATATTTAAGTTGACACAGGCAGTACACAAGAGGCTGGATTTAAGCCATCTATTTCCAACTGATAATTGGCTTCACGACCTGTGACAAACGCGAGTTAGATATAGATAGTTAAATCGATTCAATACGTCCACTGACCTTTCCAGAGCGCATGTCACTCAAAGCTGTCTCAAAATCCTTGACTGGATATACTTTGCAAAGTCTGTCGACAGGGAAATGGCCTTGACGATGAAGCTCCATGAGCTGGGGAATAAACTAAAGGACAATCAGTATCTTCAGATGGAACCAATAACGTTGACACTAACCTTCTGAGGGTTAGAGCCGCCCTCAACGACGCCAATATAGCTTTTGTTTTCCAGTAGGAAAGTCTGTGGCTCAATTCTGACCACACTATTGGGAGGGGGAACTCCAACCGTCGTTGCAGTGCCCCTAGGAGCCAAGCATCCAAAGAGTGACTCAATGACAGGGATACGCCCCGTACAATCAATGGCGTAGTCAGCTCCTCCATCAGTGAGCCTTTTGATGGTTGCCTCCACAGTCTCTTGACCGATCTTTTGCGGGTTCACAGTATCCGTCGCGCCAAACTCTTTCGCAAGTGCCAGCTTCTCGTCGACCACATCAACTGCTATAAGCTGCTTGACTCCAAGATAGGCAGCGCCCATCAAGGCGGCAATCCCCACACTTCCAACGCCAAAAATAACCACCGTCTTGCTCTTGTCAGGCTTCAGAACGTTCAGTAACGTCCCCGCCCCTGTCTGGAAGCCGCAACCCAGAGGGGCAAAGTAAGAGAGTGACTCGGGATATGGGCACTTCACAACACACCTTTCGGCCACTACTGATAGGTGTGAAAATGAGGATTGGCCAAAGCATTGACTGCTCACAGCGGTCCCGTCCTCGAGACGCGCTGGCGTGGAGCCGTCTGATATCCGCACACAGCCTGCGTTGACTGGTGAATGGACATGGCAACAGGCCGGGTTGTCTGCTAGACATTGCTTGCAGGTACCGCAAACGTTGAACGACAATAAGACATGGTCTCCAACTTTCAGGGACTTGTCCTTGACGCCACTGCCCAATGCTCGGATGACCCCTGCGCCCTCATGGCCAAAGATGGCTGGGAATGCCGGGCCCGGAAGCAGACCGGTCTGGAAGAGGACATCCTAATTCGTCATCAGAAACACAATTAATATAAACATTTGCTAGTTTGTGTGAGTGACTAACTGTGTGGCATATACCGGAGTATTGCATTTCGACTAGGACCTCATCCGAGCGGACTTCATCAAGAATCACTGGCTTCATGACAAACTGGCCGCCCGGCTCGTGCACAACCAAGGCTTCCGTGCGTATGTTGGTAGAATCAGCCATAGTGGACGTATACTTCAGAGCTCGATTTCCCAAATGTCAAGATAATAAAATCGAGGTTGAGTGTTGAGCTGATTGTATTTGGTTGCGGGCTTCTCCTACTTTTGTAACGATCTAACTATAAGAATATTTACTCGAGATCAAACTCGGTGTTTTCCGAGATTTCCGAGCTACACCACCATTTAGCGGGAGTGTGTACTTTATCTTTCCCAACCACACTTCATGTGAGGGGTAGGTGCCATTTCGTTCCGAGATAAGAAAGTCAAGGGAACATCATTGAACCATCAAGTTAGCAAATTAGCAAATCTTTTTTGTCTGAATTTAATCATCTGTATGAACTCGTCACAAACCTGCGACAGATGAGGGAGCTATCCGAACCTACCAAGCACATATCCGAACACAAGCCGAGACCTAAGCCAAGGTGCTAACAGCTCAATCGGAGGAACCCAATTAGAGAAACTTGGGTCCTCAAAAGGTCACGTCAGCAGTGCGATCCCCTCATCAGCTTCACTAAGTGCTTGGCCAGCCGCCAGATCCAGGTGTTTTAAGAGGCCTAGAACATAGGTGGCGCAGAAGAGACAACCCCATCCGAGTCAAGGGGTTTGATAAGGGCACGGATGTACGGAGTAACGAACGCACCCGAACACATCCGGCGCTTGGCGCGGGGAAGCTGGGGTAAAGTGGGAAACGCCACATGGTAATCTGGGGTAGCAAATTGCCTAGGCGATAGGAGACGTGATTGCAGCTCGGAATGTCGGAAGTTTTCCAGGCATATGGCTCTGGATCAAGATTCGCGTCGTTTAGCTGATCGGATGTGACCCTGCCGTGAGATAGGCCCTCGCTTGGTTATAAGGAGTGAACCGCACCCCCCTGAGCCATGCGTTTCTTTCTCCACGCTCAACTTCACGATTGGCAACTCTAGATTCTTCGTCCAAATCTGGCCACATCAGCAAATCCCCTGAAGCTGATCATTCCTGATCGTCATCGGTAATCATGGCAACCGCAGATCGGCGTGATGTAGGTTACGATTCTGGTTTCAAACATTGGATGAAGACGATGAACCGCTAACTCCGGGCAGGAGATCACGGAGATCCAAAATGAGCTGCATCTGGAAATTCTCCCGGGAACGGAGATCATGGCAGATGTTGGAGAGCACCACTTCGTCAAGAGCAAAGGCAAAAACCACCGAGTTCTGGTGCCGCAGCCCAGCCACAGCCCCAACGATCCATTGAACTGGTCTACAAAGTGGAAGCTATCTGCAATCCTTGCAGCGTCTACTCTGACATTCACCCAGGGTTTCGCACCTCTGGCTTTAGCTCCCATGTTTGGGCATCTGATGGGAGACTTTAACAGCTCTCTGTCCGATGTGATTCAATTCACAGGCGTTACCATTTTGGTCCTCGGCTTCAGCAACTTCATCTGGTGTGTGATGAATCCGAGATACTGTAGTATGGGGACTACTAACACGGTGATATACAGGGTCCCGATCTCGACATCCTTTGGCAGACGGCCCGTCTTGATTGTCTCGCAAGTCATCTGCTTGGTCTCTCATATCTGGCGAGCAAAGGCCACCGACTATAATGGGTTCATGGGGGCATCAATGTAAGAAACCCCTTATCTGATTCAGAGGAGCAAGGCGCTCTAACACACAGCTACAGCCTCAACGGAATTGGAGCAGGACCCGCCGAAACCATTCAACCGACAATCATTGCCGATATTTTCTTTCTCCACGACCGCGGAAAATGGAATACCATGTTTTGGGTTACATATACTGGAGCTTTGATGGTACGCACAACCCTTGTGGTTATGATCGTAATCAGGGTAACTGACATCAATAGATCGCTCCCATTATCGCCGGCTCTATGGCCGATCACACTGGATGGCCTTCTTTCTTTTGGCTCAATACCGCCATCACCGGCGTTTCCCTAATCTTCATTATCATTGGATTTCCCGAGACGTCATATAGCCGTGCCCACGCTCTTGAAGGACATCGTCAGACAGATGCTACATCATCTTCCAAGGTCCTCGAGGCGGAACACCGTGAAGATACATCAGAGAAAAAGGGCCACGAACACAAATCAGAGGAGAGCAATACTGAGACTGCTCCTGCTGAAGAGGAGCCTTGGCTGGGGCGAGGAAGCCCAAATCGAAAGCAGTGGCTGCCTTTTCAGCCAAACGCTTCTCCACTTAGGTCGATGCTTCTGGATCTGTGGATTCCATGGAAGCTATTCAGCTTTCCGATCGTTGTGTTTGCCTCGTTTGTCGTTAGCTGGAGCTGCAGTGCCATGCTGATTTTAAACCTCACCCAATCTCAAGTCTTTGCAGAACCACCCTACAACATGAGTTCCCAGTCAATCGGTATGATTCATTTGTTTCCCCTTTAACCTTGAAAATCACAGAAAGAATTCTAATCCATCACAGGCTTTACGAACTTCTCGATTTTTGTTGGCGCCCTGATTGGGCTTGCGACTGCAGGGCCTCTCAGCGATTGGGTAGCAGCTCGCGCAACAGCACGTAATAACGGCATCAGAGAGCCCGAGATGCGTCTTCCAGCCATGATCCCATACGTAGTAATATCGGCCATCGGACATATTATAACGGGCATTGGATACCAGCAACAGTGGCCGTGGGAGGCCATTGTCATCGTTGGCTATGCAAGTGCAGGAATTCAGATTGCCGCACTTCCTAGTATCAGCAGCACTTATGCCGTCGACAGCTACAAACCAGTCTCTGGAGCGATCTTTGTTATCATCACGGTAAACAAAAACCTTTGGGGCTATGGAATGGGAAAGTTCATCACCCCTTGGACGATGGAAAATGGGTAAGCTGCCCCTGTCTTTCCTTTTTTTCTTAATGACTCTTTCTCATCAGCTCTCATCAGATTCATTCCTGCCTTCATGGTTAACATGGGACTACTTGTCCTTTGGAGCCTGTTTGGGGTAGTGTTTTATTACTACGGGAAGACCTTCAGACGGTGGACTAGGGATAGTAGTGTTCACAAGATGAATCTCTAATCCAAGGTTCAGAGTTTTGTATTCAATTTCTGCATTTTAGTGAGCTAGAAGGAATATTGATGAAACTCATAATTAATACATTTAATCTGGAAGAACTGGAAGCTTGCCATGACCACTCGACTGTCTGTACGTTGCAGGAGCTTGGTTTCATTGGAATGGATTCACAATGAGACAATAAAAGGTCACTCCCTTTGTTTATCACGGGGCATTCTATAGGACTTGGTCATTAAGGTCTTCCAACCTCACAGTCATAGGCTCTAAAGACAAGACAGCTTGGAACATTTCCGACGATATACTTAGATCATCGACATTTAGACCAAACTGCAACTGATCAAGCCCTTCAAAATCGGGCTCGTAAGTGAAGGGTAGTTGACTTGAATCAATCGAAGATAGGAATGCCTGAGATTGCAGCGGATAGTTTGTGCTGGTTGTAGGGGTTGTGCCCGTGACAGGCTGTGGTTCAAAAGGCATCGCCATTTCGACTCCAAGGTCGTTAATTGCCTCCATCACTAACTTCAGCGCGCTTCGAATTACTATATGCGACAGGTCAGCTATATTTCACGACTGAGAGAGGGCGCAGTTGCTTACTTGGATTAATCCTACTAGCACTTGCAAGTGCGTGGCCGCAGAACTCCAGCCGGCGTGCCGCTTGATGATCACTTGGCGTAGCCTGTACCTGGAGAAGGAAGATAGATGAAGCTATATACACGCAGTATGCGACAGAAATCGTGCAGTGAGATTCGCCAAACGTTCGATAATAGAGGTCGAAAATGGCGATTATAGCTGTCGCAGAGCTGACGCACTCACGGAGATGGTTTGGATTTGGCTCAAGAGGGCCAAATTCCGGAGACGAGCGGCGCGATAGCATTGGCCGATAGAGGAGGATTCGAAAGCAATGATAGAGAAGACTTGAGTTTGTTAGAATTTGAACTGGATAGAGGAGCTTGGAGCATACTTTAGTATTACGATGTTTGAAGGTGGAGCATATCGAGGAAGATCTGATACTTCCATCTTGAGAAAGGGAGGCAATTCCGCCCACCATGAGTTTAACGACGCCTCCTCTTTGATAAGACAACTGTGCATCTCTGTATCTGAGTTGTGGTAGGTCGGATCATACATGTGGATGAGAATTTCATTGAATATGACCGTAAGCCGGCATATCTGAATAAAGGAGGATGTCGAATGGGAGGGAGTGGGAGGATATTGTTCTCCGTTCGCGTAAGTGAGACCGTGTGGCGTCCACAACTCGTCCTCGGCTGAATCATCAACTTAAAGTTGCTATTAGCGAGTCTTCCTACGACGATAATGATATTAGATGCAACTTACGGATACGCTGTGGAGGGGAGGCGGGAGATTGCTGCAGGGAAGGCGATCTTCCCAGGTAGAGACTCATCAGTTTATCCCAAAAGTAACAGCTCCAAAACAAGCGACGGCGTATTTCAGTGTCCTCGTCGGATAAAGTGGCAGATCCCATATACCGCTGGCTATCGAAGCAGATCCCAAGATGGTCAATAAGTCGAAAGGCGATGCCAGTACAAACCCATGCCTGTGTGCTATTGCCATGACTACATTCCTGTGCGCTCAGAAGAAGCAGCGCTTGTACTGTTGGAATGGTGCACACACCCTCTCTAAGCTCATTGAATATACCATCCCAGGCTTGCCTGGCAAACACTTTGCCATCGTCGTAAGGACTCAGAAGCTGTCGGGTTTGTTCGTCTCCTATTCCCCACCGTACCGAGTGGGCAAGGAGAGCATTCATCAATGTGTGAGAGTAGTAGGGCCCCATCATAGCCATATCACCTATCTTAGTATTAGCGGTATTCCGGTAGAAGTCACAACCATGCCATACGTGTGAATGCGGGTCTGTAGATGAAGTTGAATAACGGCTGAATCCAGCACCAGTGAAGATTCAACAAGTACCGGAAAGGTTCCTGAATAAAGTGTTAGTACACTTGCCACTGGCACGGCGTATTGTGTGAGGACCATAACATACAGGTATCTGAGACAAACTCTCTTGCGCACGCTGCTCCCATGCATTCAATACAAGTCTCTGCCTGCTCTCGGCTCCAAGGGGGTCAGATATTTGTGTAGCTATTCCGGAAGTGCTTCCATTTTGGATAGAACTATCTAGCCGGTGGAAAAAGCTTGTTGAACCATGATAGATCGGGACACCCTTATCATCGAGATTCAGGCCCTTGAGGACCCTAGGTCTAGATGATTCGATAGCATTTATCGGCGGGTTTTGGTTCTCGGCAGAAGATTCGGGTTCTAGGGTGTTCTTGTCTGCTGCTCCGGCTCGAAGAGCCTGAATCTCCGCTTCCAACTCTTCGACACGTTTCTCTAGTGAGTGCGTGTAAGCCAGTGTTGGTGACCTGAATTTTTGTGTCAGTAAAGAACTACTATTGTTACCATAGCAATGATCTAACTGTTTGTATTCGCATTCGTCTCCCCGAGCCTCGCACCGATCACACCTTGGCTCCCGCCCATTGCATTTGACCTGGAGGGCTCGAAGTTAGCTATACGAGTTGAGACCGATATGCCAATACAATTACGTAGTCCGCACCTTGCGTTTACGGCATTGTTCACACGTAAATTGCAGCCTTTTTGTCTCCCTGGCTGTTGACATCATGTGTCTGGTGTTTCGTCGTCATGCGGTGATTGTGAGCAGGGGTCGCTTCTAAGTTCTCATGGCGGAGAAACTACCTAACTAACTGATAATACCCACATTCTGAACATCTGCTCTCACGTGACCGCGTCGTCTTAAACGCAAGTTCGTGATAAATAGTTTTAAAAAGATCCTAATGGTGAGAAACCAAGGCTTCGTACGAATCAACATCAATGTTATGCCCAGAGCAGTTCAGACTATGTTCGTCTAAATGTACAACACTGATGAACTGACAGCCAGCCAAGTGTCATGCCAACGCAATGGGCAATGTAAAACCCGCATGACATATGAATGAGGATTCTAAGGTGTATAAAATAAACTAATAGAGCTTGGGGATTCTATTATCGATTTAACGAAACTTGGAGGCGGATGCCGATCATCCACGCCTAAATTTCTTGAGCCGTCGCTGAATAAATCTCGCGGCTTGTCACCTTCATAACCCCCTCTCTGAATTATTATTTATTGATCAGCGAGAAATCAATTATCAACTACACATCATGTATTACAACAATACTTTCTTCAGGGTCTCCATATAGCAATGCTGAAAGATGAGATTAGTGATCAAGTCTATAGATGTACCGCTTTATGACATAAAGATACCAAGCGCAAGTGCCTAATCAATTTCTGATATCCCACAAATCCCTTGCATTGTCGCGAAAGACTCTCTCCACGAGGGATTTGTCTTCATCACACCATTCAAGCACCTTTTGTACCCAAGGTGAGATATCAAGGCCTTCATATCGAGAATGTGGCCAATCAGTTGCAAATACCACATGGCTCTTGCCTGCAACCCTCAGCACCTCCTTGGCAATAGGCGCCACATCCTCGTAGTCGGTGGCTTGGCTGAAGCGGTAGGCTGCAGAAAGCTTTACATACGTCTGTTTCCCCTTTAGAAGGCGAACTAATGATCCGAAGCCGTCAAGGTCATATGGATTTCGAGTCCGAGCATATTGGAGCCCGGATTCATTCAACGGTGGATGACCTATGTGATCAATACAGAATCGGACTCCGAGTTCTGGTATGATGTTCTCTAGGGTCTTCACCGTTGGTAACGGTACATAAATCTGGAGGACCCAGTCGAGAGGCCGTATGAGATCTGCGTATGCGCGAAGTACAGAGGTGAGCTCAGCCTCTGTAGGACTCCATTCGACGGACCGTAGGTTCACGCGTACGCCACGAATTCCAAGGCCATGCCATTCCCGAAGAGTTTCTGGAGATGTTGTCGCAGGGTCAAAGCTCACAACGCCCCGGGCACTTCGTGGCCCAAGTTGGTGGAGGGCATCGAGGAGGCATGAGTTGTCGTTGCCGTAGCCTGAAGGTTGGACTATGACGACGCCATCGAGGCCCATCGAAGCCTCAAAGGTGATGGCATCGGCAACTGTGTATGGTTTAGGAGCATACAGCGCTTTTGCTAGGAGGGGATATCGCTCCACATCAAACACGTGCATGTGAGAGTCCCATGACCCAGGCGGTATTTGAGAATGCTGTAGCATCGCGGTCTTGTGTTTCTTACGGTTCGCAGAGTAGTGACAGAATGTCCGACTGGGGTGGTGCGTAGGCTGGGGCTTTATTGGATATAATAGTGCCCGACATTTGATATGTACTGGACATGCCTGAGCGAAGCGCAGGCGGAAATGCTCCGGCAAGGCAAGGCGAGGCATTATTCTCATTTGCCCCGAGTATCTTGAATGGTCTGTGGATAGTGAAAGAGCTAAATTTGCAATATCCTGTGGTCCACCATCCACTCTGCGGAGAGGAGAGACAAGGCTGGCATGTCAGTTGGTGAAGCACCGGTTGCGTAGAGGCTTTGACACCAAAACGACTGCACTCGGCGAACTCCCGAAGGGACAAACCTCTCCACATCCATCCCTTCTGACAAGGATGACCCAGAGTAGGCCGCCATTAGTCAGTGACTCAGCGAGTTGAGCTGATCTCCTGGCTCGGGAGTTCGCCGAGGGCCTGGCATCGATGGGGAAATGATCTCCACCAATACTGCGTGCAAACTTGGGCCTGTCACCCGGCAATAAGATGGGGAAAGCCTGGGGCTCCAACTCTCCAGCCGGTTCTCCAATTGATCATTGGAGGCATGAAATCTCGCTTTCCTGCATCGACTCGTGGACCCCACGGGGATCCCTAGACGCCCCAGGCCTTGACAACCGACCTACAAAAGCCTGGCTCCGTCCCCTGAGTATCAACAACGGGAGTCGACTGGGCCGAACTGGTTGAGCACCTCGTCACCTTCGTCACACCATCCTACAACCGCCCTTGGCCTCGCCACAAGAACAAGATGAGCGTCAACTGGTACTTTGTCCTTTCTATCATCATCGTGTCTTGCGGATCCATTCCTAAAGGTCAGTGCCCTTGATAAAAAAACAACCAACCTTGAACATTCCCGTTTACTCATTGAGTATGTAGGCTACGATGAGGGTGGATACAGTGCATCAGTCAGTCTGAAGTCCTTCGAGACGGACTTCAATCTGCTGGCATCCAACTGGAAAAATGACGCCAACGGCCTGGCGACTCTGGAAGGCAACATCAAGTCCTTCAGTGTTCTCGGGGCAGCGTGTGGCACCTTGATTGCGCTTCTCATCAACGATCGCCTCGGTCGGCTTCGCTCATTCCAGCTAGCGATATGTCTCTGGATGTCAGGCCTCTTTATGCAAATATTTGCTTCGGGAATCATCGGACTGCTTCTTTTTGCGCGCATCTGGGCCGGTCTCGGTGCCGGTATCTTGACCGTTGTCTCACCACTTTACCTCTCCGAGATTGCCCCAACCAAATCTCGAGGAATGGTCGTCACCGTGTACATGGTGTTCTTACTTTCCTTCTTAATGTTTGGTGAGACACTAAGCCTCGAAGATTGCGAAAACCTCATGACATATTTGCTAAACTTTGTGCTAGGTTTCTTCATCAACTTCGGCGCCAACAAAGGACTCCCTTCAGATCGCATGCAGTACCGCCTCGTGCAGGCAATTCCCCTCATCCCAGTCGGCCTCGCTCTCATCGGGTCCTTTTTCCTGTCAGACACCCCGCGCTGGCTAGCTTCCAAGGGACGTATTGCGGAAGCCACAGCTGCGCTCGAACGCCTTCGGAAATCGAGTCAAGATGATGAGGCCCTGGCGACAGAGCGCGCTGACATCCAGGACCAGGCTCATCACCAAACTGAGAGCCTATCCCAGGCATCGATTTGGACAATCGTCAAGGAGATTGTAACTGATAGCAACTACCGTGAGAGATTCCTGCTGGGCGCCGCGGTACAAACCATTGCTCAATGGACTGGAGGGAACGGCATCACCTTTTATATCCCTCAGATTTTCAAACTAGCCGGCGTGACCAGTTCCGATCAGTCTCTAATAACCTCTGGGGCATACGGGGCCGTAAAGCTCGTGTTCACCATGTTATTTGCCTGGTGCCTGGTCGATATCTGGGGACGTAGGAAAACCATGTTCACCGGTCTCTGGCTGCAAGGCCTGGCACACGCTTGGATGGCCATTTATATGTCGTTGTTCTCAGACGGGTCAAACAAGTATGCGAGCAACGCAGCCATTGCCTCTGTCTTCATCTACGCTGTTGGGTGGTCAATTGGCCTTTGCAACACCCAGGCGCTGTACGGCACAGAGATCTACCCAACCCGTATTCGATCAGTGTGCTATGCGTTCAACATGATGCTGCACTGGTTCTTCCAGTTCGCTGTCGTGCGCGTAACGCCCAACATGTTTGTCGGACTTGGGGTGTCTGGGGCATATATCTTTTGGACTTGTGTTTGTGCAGTCGGACTACTACTCTTGGGCGTATGGGCCCCAGAGACCAAGGGTGTCCCCATGGAGAGAATGGATGAGCTGTTCGCAGGGCCATGGTATATGGGATGGAGAGCAAAGATCAGCCCTTCAGCAGATCCGCTTGAGGGAACCGATACGGGAAAGGATATTAAAGAAGTCACTATCGAGAGGGTAGCGTAGGTGATCACTTCCATGTCTCCAAATAGTGAAGCCGAAAATGAAATTAAGAATCTTTTGGGGCTTCACTCCAAATCAATTTCATCTGGACTCTTCAACTAAGGTTGATTCGATGTTCGTCACTGTCACCGTTGACTCTATGCTAATTCCAAACTGACCAAGCATAGAAGCGTTCCTGGCAGCCATTCATAATCAAATGTTCTATTTTCCTCGGAGAGCTAATCTGCATCAGATACCAGCGTTTGAGTCTAAAATGATAAACTGAAAGAGTCGATCTAGGTGAGTCGAACTAGGTATTCCTAGGCTGCTATTGGCAGCGGGGATGGATTGCCAGCCATATTATGGGAGCACCATTCATTACATCGACAAAGACGAATATCTCAATAGTTTAAAGATAGATTCCTTTAACACTTTTCACTTTGTGCCGTATTTCTTGAGTTATCAATGACTTCACCAACACCAACGTATGTAGCTATGAAACAACGAACTAGATATTCAATATTCTGCCATTGTACATTTTTCGCTATTCTCTCCATTTCCAGTTCTGCTATTTTGTGTATAGATGACATTTCTTGTATACAAAACTTGCAGGCCGATGGTATTATGAGTTAATTTCCTTCAAGTGAACACTTTGACCAAGAAGCCGATATTCGTGAATTCGACGCAAGACTAGCCATTCTATGTTCTTGTTTCTTATACACCAGAAATAGCTTAGAAATATCGAACTACTAAGTTAACTAGTACACCACACATAAATAAGACCACTTTGTACTCTGTATTACAAAGCCACCAAGACCTCCAACATTACATCCGGTCTAACTTCAGTAAATCAATGACACGACCAGTTTAATCTGCTAAGTCGGTCAAATATTTGGTTGCTCAGTTGTAATTCAATGGCAGTGACTTATCTGTGATTGGTAAACTACTTGTGAATGTCAACCATTCGAGTTCAGTGAATCAGTCAGATACCCAGTTTCGTTGTTCTTGAACCCGTGCATGAGTAGGCCATAACTTCGCAATTAAGTGAGTTAGGAATCAAAATGGATATAAAACCGCAGGTAAATTCTAATCGTATGCCATAATCTAACATATTTTATTTATTGCTAATGGAAACGCCGCAAACATGGCAGAAGCATGCACCGTCCGTATGGGTGAAACGAAACTTTTTACACTTGAAAAGGGAACCAGTTACAAATCGGTTGGCTTTAACGGTTGTCTCGGCTCAGTGATTGCCGGAAGGAAGGACAATCAGTGGTATCTCATTATGGGCCATTATGCGAATCATGAAGCGACTATTACTGACACAATGACCCTGGACCTTGCCGATGGCCGTCCCGAGAAGTGTTCAGTAGGCAACCAGGGGGCTGCGGCCAACAAGATCCCCGAGTTGTGGCAAACACACCGGGACTTATTTCGAAAAGATCGACAGGCTTTTACCTACCGGCCAGAGAAAACCGGCTACGGAGACATGACCGATAAGTTGAATGAAATTGTCAGCAATACCACTGGTTTGAGCCCGGGAAATAAAGAATACACCGAAAAGACGGCATCAAAGGGGAAGGCCAGAATCAAAGCTAAAGTCGATGTTTTCAATAATATCAAGATCAAGTTTGCTAAATGATTTTGCAGTCAAAGGGGTTCAAATGGGCTAACTGTCTCTATGAGGCTTAGGGGGCAACTATGACAGTCAAAATGAGAAGTCGGCATGCCTTCAAGGAGGATGGTCGATGGAGGTGAAGCGCATCATGGGTGGCAGCGCATCATGTAGAGCACTTTTCCTTGGCCGGATTTTTCTTTGTATCAAGTCTAGTTCTCAGATAGGCAATAGACCAATTGTCCCTGCGGCCGTACGAGCACAAGAACCACAAAGACAAAATGCCATGCATCCGAGTGACTTCAAATTAATTTGAATTTGATACGTGAATTTATGTCTCAATAAGGGAAAATGTCGTTTCACTTGGTGCAGTAATAGCACAGACAGATGATTTAATCCTTCGATGCAAAGAAAGTTCGCCGAAAAAAGGATCCGTCCAATTATCATTCAATATTTTACAATAATCACGAATCTAGATCAACGATATTCATGTTACCAAAGTGACATTATCGACAATCTTATCTCAGAAATCTTTGGTTCAACTTGCTTTTCCAATAATTAATTAGTATAGACGTATGCAGTTCACGTTACAGCTTCCCATTTTCGAAATATCGCTCCGCCGGGCCAAATTGAACCTAATATCCTCGATCAGCTGTTTGCTCGCACCTTGAGTCGCTAACCCTTATGTGCTTCTTTCGGCATTGGCATCTAGCGCCAGAAGTCCGGACCTCGAAACTCAGGTTCCTGCTGTCTTATCTAGTTATCCCCCTTTGTGTTGCCGTGATTTGATTTTACTTTCTCAAAGCACCAGTGAGACTGGTTGGTGGCAATCGCGGTTGTTCTAGCAGATGCGATCTCAGCTATTGCTGACTCTAAGCTGAGGGCCATGTCTTAGCTAGATCATCGAGGCTTCGAATATACATCTCATCAGCCTAAGATATACCAACAATTTCGGATTCCAAGCTGGTGAGCCACAAATGCTTTGATACAGGACAAATTAGCGAGCAGCCAACATCAAATCAAAGAGTCTCATAGCCCAAAGTTTTCTTAGCCAAAATTTAGTCAGCTATACACGTCTAATTCCTCCTTAGCCACAGTATTCTCCTCCTTAGACTTGAACTGATGCAGCATTGAGTTATGCATAGCGGTTACCAGGTTCTGGCAATTCTACCTCGTCGTTGGAAAAAGAGCAATGACCGGTATCTACAGGTCCTTCTGCTGAACGGACTACCCCCCACTTCACTGGTAGTAAACTGGAAGTTCCCCCAGGCGTATGGCACGCAGCGGATATGGCTAAGCTGCAACTTCCGGCAAGCGGCATCCCATCCCTCAACTGGCGAGCCCCGAGGATGGCCACGCTCCCAAACAATATAACAAGAATGGTACAGGTGAGAACCATAGCAATCGGAGAGTACGCACCCGTTGTGGTTACCTGCATCTTATCCAACGCCTCTTGGTCAAGCCTATCATTGTCGTCAAAGTCCCACAAGTACCTCTCAAATATCTGTGCAATGAAGAATCCTTGAGAAATGAGCCAATGCATCAGTATCGAGAGAACTAGCATGGGGACACTGTATTGATAAGGAAGCTCTAGAAAGAATGCAGACTTCTGTGCCCCTTTAGGGAAGGAGACTCGGAGGGGCTGGTGTGAACCGTGAGCAAAACTGGCCCATTCTGCGGCAGCAACCATCGACGTTAGAAGGGAATTCAGAACCAAGTATATAAAGGACAAGATGATTTGCGGTAAGTTTGTCAGGAGGACGGTACCAGCAACGGCTAGATCTCCTTCTGTGGGGATCTTCCAGTTTCTGATGAGCGTGTAAGGGTTGATAGTCCCGATACCAAAAGACCATAGAGAACCAAAATCGCTTCGGGAAAAGCGGCTTCCCAGCATCTTTAACGCATATCCTAGCAATCCAAGAATCACGCCTACTGCAGTAAGAGTCCTTTCTCATCATATTAGTTAGGTACTCCTTGTTTGAGGGGAGAGGAAAGAGTAGCATATATTACAGGAGCGAGGCAATTGTCCAGCGAAGGGAGCTACCAGCAGAGAACCAGCGTTTTCTCGGGGGCTGATAAACCGCGTGGGATGATTCTTCAGATACCTTAGTATGTATAATCTCACGTGCAGATGCGAGACAGAGCCCTTTCGTTATCGGATCAGGAGATTCAATGAAAGAAGCAGCTGCGTCTCCGACAGTTACCAGAGGCTCGTCGTTGATCCAAGAGCTTGTCGCGATGAGGATAATGATTATCAGCTTGGCCGCGTTAAAAGCTATAACCGCATAAATGAGATTGAGGGAAACTCTTAGTTGGCATTGGCTGTTTAGTTTTTCGCTGAGACAGTAGTTGACCTTAATGCCATGGATTGTCCATGGATCTGCTCCCAGCTGGTCCTTCCAGGCTCCATCACTGCACAATTTGTCAGGTGGAGACCTAGGATCATTCTCGGTTTCTGTCCTATAGACTGACTCTTGGGAACAGATCCAGTAATACCAGTTACTAATGTAGGGATCGGTCTCGGGGCTGAAATCATTGTTGTAGTTGTCAACTGAGTACAGAGATGTGGCCGATGTGTTTCCACAATCCGGAAGAGAAGAGTGGCCGGGTTCGCTCAGTCTCAGATCAAATGGATCGTTGAAAATACTGCAATTTGCGGGTCTATCCATGACTAAAATCACGTTCCCTCTGTCCTCAATCAAAGCTTTTGCGTAAGCGTTGATGCATTCGTCGTTGGTGAGATTTTGATATCGCTCGCCGTGCATAAGCTGATCTTGCACTTTGCCGGCGTTGACATTTCCAAGGGCTATAGCTTGTGCGAAAAACGTCTCGTTGAAAGGAGCACCTCGCGCGAAGGAATCGTCGGCGTACCAGATTCGGTACAGATTGTTGTTAGTGGACACAAAGAAGATAGAATTGTAGCTATAGGGAGTTAGAAGTGCCCAAAAGAGTGGGAAGAATACGCTTAC
Source organism: Clonostachys solani (assembly GCA_902141235.2). Lineage (NCBI taxonomy): Eukaryota > Fungi > Ascomycota > Sordariomycetes > Hypocreales > Bionectriaceae > Clonostachys > Clonostachys solani. The sequence continues at coordinate 454,487 of CABFOC020000053.1, forward strand.
ACAAGATGAAGTGGAATAGAAGTTACGCCAAGGCAGAACCAGACAAAAACTCGCCGCTTCCTAATGAAGCGCAGATTTCGGAGGCTGGGTATGCCAATATCTACCCACGAGCCCTTTGCATGCGCTCTATCAACGTCATCGCGCGACGGAGCACTTATAGTCTGCATGCAATAGTTGCTTGCTCCCAAAAGAAGGGTGCTAACAATATTGATAACGAGATGTATCCCGATGCCAAGTTTCTTGATGTAGCCGCAGTTACCAATGTTGATGGGTACGACATTTGAGGTATATCCTTGAGCTCGTGCCCTCGAGGTAAACACGCCGGCCATCGTAACATTGGCTATCAAGACAACAAGCGCTATGGCGGCTGCAACCGACGCACCAAGCCTCCAACCTGTAGCTGAATCTCGAGACATTGGCTTGCCACCATTCTTCCGTCGCATACGAAAAAACTTGCCACGAGGCCTCTTGCCGCCAAATTCTTGAAGATACGCATCTAAGTACGGATTCGTCAGTAGGCCAAAGGCGACCCAACTGGTTGGCGTTAAAACATACCTTGATAGCTACCAGTCCGGAGATTCATCGTTTCCAAGGCTATCTCCGAACCAAGGAGAGGCGTCCCACTTTCCTGGACTTTACCGTGATGCATTTTTCAGCAAGGAGTCTATGTGCTGCAAGCAATAGCACAATGAGCAATTCTCATGGTTGACGAAGAGGTGAAGTTACACGACAAAAGGAACGAAGAGTTCCCGATTTCAGGATAAGGACGTGGCATGGTTGGCATGCTGACAAGAGTTTGTGTCATTCAAAGCGCGTAGTCCTGAAACGACTAGATGGACGACGGATCAAGGATCAATGGCAACAGCCAGCTAAGCCACTTTCGCTGACCAGCGCCCCCTTAGTTCACAATGCATTGTGATAATAGAACAGTCAGAGCAATCGGCATTTTTCTTCCAACATACCAGCTACAGGCAGGTATCAAAAGTCTGAGACACCTACCCACTTTTACACTAAAAGATATCTAGAACACTCTTATTTTAAACTATATTCTAGTGCTAGAATTTTTCTAAAAATTATATATTATATAATTTATTACTTAAATTTAATTATTATATTTTTTAAAATATTAATACCCCTAGTTAATCTAGAGATATAGCTCTTTAAAGTAGAAGAGTAACTTTTTCTATTTTATTAATCCACTATACATCCACTATAGCCCACTAAAGAAGGCCTCTCTTTAACTCTTCTAACTTTAGAGAGCTATATCTCTAGATTTATTAGGGGTATTAATATTTTAAAAAATATAATAATTAAATTTAAGTAATAAATTATATAATATATAATTTTTAGAAAAAACTTAGTGGTAAAATATAGTTTAAATTAGAGCTTTTTAGAGGTAGTTTAGGTGTAAAAGTGGGTAGATGTCTCAGACTTTTGGAGGGCCACTTTAAGTGGGACATGTATTTCCGAGGTGGAGGGCTAACGAGGTGTCCAATTTCTATGCGAGTGATGTCGTCAACTAGACTCAACACAATAGAAAAGTGATGAACGTTAATTTGAAGTAAGTGGCTAATAGATGAAGGATCGCCACTATGGTAATGCCGTCCTTTTGATTGATTAGCACCACACACATCATCATCAGAAACAAGTAGCAGCTGATGTCAGCACGCGAGCTTCACACCATTTAGTAGGTAGTCAGGCTGATATTTGCCACACCCGTAAGCATTAGACCTCGACTGTTTTACACTCTGCTCTCTCTTTGCAAATTGTATCATCTAATCTGGAAGTCGTCAATTCTGACAGCACATCTCTGTCCACTTGGAGACGGGCTAATCTTCCTGTTGGACACACCTCAGAATTTAACTCATCACCGTGAAGTATACTATCTCGTTAAACATGGACAATCTTATAGAGTTGATCCGTTATCCACATGATTATATCATGAAATCATTAATATCTCAGGAATACTTACCGAAATAAGTTCCATAATAGGACTCTTCGTTATTACTTGGCGTCTGTCTTCGCGGTTGGGATGTCTAGGGTAGTCTCATATGTATGGAGCCGCGATGGTGGCTGAGGATTGTCTTCAAGTGGCTGGAATGTAGTTTGAAACGGGGCGTAGTGTGGTGCTAGTATTTTTTATTAGTGGGGCGGGGATGCGGTTGGCCCAATAAATGTTTAGACATGGAGAAGGTGGTTTTGAAATCACAGTCATCTTGAATATATCTTGCTACATGAGCTTGCCTAAGATTATAAAGAACTCACTGGCATATCGCAACGAGATGATGGACATTACCTAAAGCTTTGCTCGGAAACCATTGAAATGTTTGTGCCGCTGGGTTCTACCCCTCTTTTCTGCGGGAACAACTCATTCCACATCATATCCAAGAGGATTACCTAATCACTTATCGTTATCAAATGGCGGTGGGGCTGGTTACTTTTTTTTTTTTTCAATATTTACAACCAGCCTCTGTTCTTAGCATCTTTCTGTTAGGACGAGGATAACGTTGGCGACGCAAATATGAGGTCAGTTGCGGCGTAGCCCTATCTTCGTGGAGGACATCTATTAACCAGACCTGCAGAATCGACAACTGTTACTTTTGCGGCGCTCCGGCGTACCCCTCGAAGGGGATTACCTTCATGAGAAATGATGGTGAGTTTCTCGTGCCACGTTTCCCTTAGCCTGGAAATCGACGCTGACAGTGACTGCTTCTAGGGAAATCCTTCCGATTCTGCAAATCCAAGTGCCACAAGAACTTCAAGCTTCGAAGAAACCCGCGCTCTCTTCGCTGGACAAAGGCGTCGCGCCGTCGGGCCGGCAAGGAGATGACGGTCGACAACTCGCTCCTCTTCGAGGCCCGCCGCAACGTTCCCCAGCGATACAACCCCGAGCTCATGGCCAAGACTATCCAGGCCATGAAGCGCGTCAGCGAGATCCGCGCACGCAGAGAGCGCGTGTTCTACAAGAAGCGCATGGCTGGGAACAAGGCCCGCGAGCTCGCCCGTGCGGCCAAGCTCGTCGCCGAGCACGAGCACCTCCTGCCCCGTATTCGTGGAAGCGAGTTGCGACGCCGCAGAGAAGAGGCAGGCGAGGATGCCATGGATATCGAGGATGGTATCATTGATGAGGATGCTCGTGTCGTCAAGCAGAAGAGCCAGGTGTTTGGTGGCGAGAAGAGGCGCCTGAAGGTCCGCGTGGAGGAGCCGGCCGAGGAATGAACACCAGCCTCTGTTAATGACATGGAAAAGGGTGGCGCCGGCGTTTTCTAGTTTTTCTGAGCAACGAGTCGACCAGATAGGCTTTGATATTTCGTGGGTAAATGGGATTATGCAAATTGGTATTCATCCAAGCTTCGCATCTACGCATCGTTTAAGATCTCTACCTACTGTCTTATGAAAATATTTGGTGGAAAATCTATCTTGGTTTAAGTAATGTTGAGCCATCGAATTTGACTAATTGGGTGCCAAAAGTTTTCTTATTCTCGTGCAATGTTCAGAAAACAGCGGTTCTGCCCTTTTGGAATACTACCCCGAATCCACACTGCTGCGTTTGGCATTATCAACTCTTGGGCTACATTGCCTAGAGGCTATCCTTTCTCAAGTTAGATGAACCTCTTGAGATACGCAGATCTTTTACAGTACACACGAGTCGAGCAGCTGGTTTCTATGAGCGTTGTCTCGGCGCGGGGAATTGAAGTCTGTCATAGAATAGCTAAATGCAAAAATATTTCTTCATGCTACCTTGGATAACCTCATAGTCCAAAATTCTTCTTAGACTATTCAAATGCTCTTAAATACAGAAAGACTGGACAGAGCCTTGCCAGGCCACTCGAACAGCGTGTTCGAAGGGCAGGACGAGCCCAAGGCCTGGTTGTTCATCCATGCGGGTTCCCAGTAATAGAGACCCGTAGCACCCACATCATTGGCAACCTGCGCTACCTTTTTGATAAAGGTAGTTTGCCCGGCGGCAGAGAATGGGATGCTGGTGAGATCGGAGGGGAATGCGTATGCTGGGGAAGGACATGAAGTTGGCCAATCTGTCTCGACAATCATGAGCTCTTTGCCCCAGGTGCTCTTCATGTTCTGCAGGCTTGATTTGAGTGCCGAGAGAGTAGCTCCGTTACCATAAAACGGATAGTAGGAAACTCCCATAACATCAAAGTCGCTGGACGCCAGAGGACCTGCAGCGAGGACGCCCTTGTACCACCACTGCTGTGTCTCCCACTTCCAACCATTGTCGAGATGAATCATAATTTTGGGCTTTGGGCTGAGGTTGGAATCTTTGATTCCCCAGGAAGCAGAGTTCAGCAGACGCGCCACGTTGTAGAAATTGGATGTTGTTCCTGTAGGCAATAGGAGGCCAGATGTGATTTCGTTGCCAATGGAGATGATGGCTGGTGCAACGCCTGCGCTGCTAAAGGCATTGGAGACATCCTTGGTGTAGTTGTACAACTTCCATGCGAGGTCATCGATGGCAGTGGGCCAGCCAGACGGAATTCCTTGCTTGCTTGGGTCGGCCCAGGTGTCACTGAAATGCAATGTGAGGTACACACTCAGCCCTTGGGCTTTGGCTCGCTTGGCCAGCTTTAGGTTGTAGTCCAGGTTGTACTCGCCGTTGGATGGATTCACCCAGACACGCTGTCGCACCGAGTTGACGCCGTTATTCTTGAGGATCTGCTCGAGAGGGAGTGTCGAGCCGCCATCTGAGTATGAGATACCCTTTCCTTCTTCCACTGCTACCGAGGACCAATCGACGCCTTTGTAGGTGAGTGCAGATACTGATGTTGTCGACAAAGCAGACAACGCTGCCGCAATCATAGAGAAACGCATCTCTGCAAGCTTCAAGATCTCTTGTATGAATTTCAAATGGGAAATTTGTCCCTTTCCTTGGGAACTGAAAATTTTCTGAGCACAGAGTCGTGTTGTCCGGACTTCAAAACCCTCGCCGAAACAAGGGATGCTGTGAAGTTATAAGTCCACAAACTCCTGGCCGCGATGAAACAGAATTCCCACTCTTGGACCTTAGTCTTCGTTTCAAGGAGCATTTCCGTCGTATACCTAATTTGGGGATGGCTGGCGTCTCCGTCTAGAGCTGAAACGGTGCTCCGGAGGGTCGCACTCCGTTCACTGGCCCCGGGACGACACCCCGGAACATCCGATTATGCTACCCCAGATACGAGAACATTAAGCCTGAAAATAATTTCTCTAGCGAACCAATCATGCTTTTCTGGCTGGAATCATGAGAACAGAAACCTCGCTATATTACGTGGCCGAAATGACGAGAAGAGCCTTGAGGGAGACCCCTCCGGCTCGGACGCTCGTCCCGTGTGCTGCGCCAGCTTGGTAGCTCTATCATATTTGGAAACACTTGGCTATAGACAATAGCGAGGTGAATTAACATAATGAAATATGGAATTTAGCTTCTCGAGTATCGTTGGCTCTGGTATGTTGGAATCTATTCGAATTGAGCGACATCTTAGACTGTGGGATCTGCAGTTGCGCTAGGCTATGTGGTGCGTAGTGAAGGCCGGCAAATCATAAAAAAAAATGCTAGCATCCGGGCCGTGGATTACGTGTCTTTCACCGGCTCGTACGATGGTTTGCTTGAGGAGTACGTTCAACTGTGTCTCTCCTACATGAAGTTGGGCAGAGGTAGGCCCATGGCTGGTCCAAGCGGCATCGTCGTCGGCATTATCCATCATAGTGAACTCCTACTGCCTAAGCCTCTTATTTCCACTCATATCAAGGGGGAACAAATGTCTCCCAGTGGTCACCACTCCACATGTCACCGTCGCGTATTGTGACATCGGCGTACGCTAGTGGTATTTTGCACGAATCATTTTCTGCCACTACTCCTGCACGAATGTACTATGTAAGCTAAGAAACATATGCTCCCTTTTGTATTATCATGGCATGACCAACACTCGCAATGTTTCAGAGTCTAAGTGGGCTTTGGGTTGCTTGCGTTTTAGCCACCTACCCCCGAATGCATGGAACCAAGACAAAGAAGAGGGACCAAGACGGAGAAATAATTGTGATTATATTTATTCTGTTGATTACTTTTTTGCTTGCAAGTGAACCTTTGGGATAGCGAACCGGGCGTTCTTCTCAGCTAGTAAAAGGATGCTGAAGAAGCATAGCAGATTACGCCACTTGTAGTTCCAAACAATTCTGATTCGCTGTATTATATTAAATGAGTTGAAGTCATAGCCTGACTGTCAGGATGCCCAACTTGATAGGTTATGAACAAGAAAGCTCACGTGAATGTGAAAAATACTGAGTAGTTCCCGGCAACCCATTCATGTTGCACGTTAAAGGCGACAGTAATGACTCAGCAGGAAACGTCTGCCTGCAGACGGAACCCTTAAAATGGTGATTACTCCTCAAAATTCTCCCAGCTTCACAATTACTCTAAAAATTGTGTTTAGCTTTCCCACGATAGAAGAAGTTTGTTTCTCTGCTTGATTATCGTTGAAATCTCTTGATTGACGAACCCTCGTTGGTCGCCCCTGATCATCGTGGCTCACCGCTGAGTTTGGAAACCACGTGCTTAAACTTGATAATCATGGATCCCGACTCTTCTATTGAGGTAGACTATGAGTCTTCCGACCTTGAGAATGACTTACCTAGCACCATTACTAAGGTATGAGATATCATCATCTGATTAACTTCTTGTTGGTTAGATATAGTGGCGAGAAGCGCTTCTGGGAACAGATTAGATCATATTGGCTGTGAACTGTATTATAAACTGACCACTTTAGGTGACGTACTCGAATCAAAACGTTTTAGGGCTTGAACAGATCCTTAAGAGGCCAGATACCTATATCGGATCAACGGCGAGAACCAGCCAGAAGATGTGGGTTTTCAACAAAGAAGCTAAAGAAATGGAAAAGCGGAAAATTACCTACGTGCCTGGGATCTACAAGATCTTTGACGACATCCTTATGAATGCGGTGGAATGCAAGAAGGCCAATGAAAAATTCAGTTACATCAAGGTCATGATTGACAAGGCCACGGGGGAGATCAGTGTAGAAAGCAACGGCCAAGGCATTCCCGTTCAAATCCACACTGTACGTCCCTCTCCTTAAATATACTCCCTTACAAACACGAGTTAATAAATTGACGATAATTACAAAAGGAAGGAATATATCTTCCTGAAATCATCATTGGTCGCTTGCAATCATGGTCCGACATGGATGATGACGAGCAGAGGACCTACCGCGACATAAAATCCTACAGATTCATAATCTGCAATGTTTTTAGCAGAGAACTCACTATAGAGATCCACGATGAAAAGAACAGCAAGCAGTACAAGCAAACATGGTCAGGAAATATGTCGAAATCAACGAGGCCTGAAATCACGAGTGGAACGACCAGCGACATGACCCGAGTTACATTTCAACCCGACTTCAGCAGGTTCCACATGCCCAGCGGGATCGATGATGACCTCGAATGTCTACTACACCGTAGGGTTTATGACATTGCTGGGACAGTCCCTGGAATTGAGACGTTTCTCAACAATGAACGCATCGATATTGATTTTAGGACCTATTGCGAAATGCATGTCAAAGGCATTGCTTCAAAGCGAAGCGCTCGAGAGGGATTATTGAGCCCGTATAATATAATCCTGGAAGACAGCAAATCCCACAAGGAGTGGCAAATTGCTGTCGCTCTTTCAGACGGCTCCTTCCAGCAGGTGTCGTTTGTGAACTCGGTTGCAACAACAGCTGGAGGTACTCACGTCAAATACATTACCGATCAGATCACTACACATCTTTTCAAAACCCTGCAAACGGAAGAGAAAACTCACATATCTGACCAATCAATTATTAAAAACCAGCTGTTGATCTTCATCAACTGCCGGATCCCCAATCCAGCTTTTTCCTCCCATGATATGGCAGAATTAACGACAACTATCCGCCGTTTGGAATCCAAATGTATCCTCTCAAATGGATTTCTAGATGAGATTGCTGCGTCTGAAATTTTAAGGAATGCCATGGACTTTGGTAAGGCTATACAGGGAAAGCCTGCAGGTGCTGAGGTCAGACGATGGCATGTCGGCAACTCTAAGCTTGTTGATGCCCATCTCGCTGGCACCGAACGGAGCCACGAATGTTCTTTGATTCTTGCAGATGGCGACTCGGTCAACGGACTGGCGATGTGTGGCCGAGCATTATTGGACCCAGATCGATTAGGCATTCTTCCTCTTGCTAGAAACTTGCCGAATGTACGAAATCTTTTAAAGAGTCTAATGTCCAAGAACGAGGAGGTTCAAGCACTCAAAGAAGCTCTTGGACTAGAAAATCAGAAGTCATATTCCGATACAAGGGGGCTTCGGTATGGCCATATCTGGATATGGTCCGATCGAGACCAAGGCGGGAGCCTTTTTAAAGGTCTAGTAATCAACTTCTTCCAGGTTGAATTTCCATCGATATTAGAAATCCCCAACTTCTTCTACGATTTCATCACACCTGTGGTTCAAGCATGGCAGGGGACGAATCTAACGAGACCCCACAAGCGTGAGTCGTTTTTCAGCATTCCACAGTTCGAGGAATGGAAGGCAGCCCATACCTCCGAGATGTCACTCTGGAATCACAAATACTTCAACGGACTTGGGGCGAGTTCTAACGAGGATGCAATATCTTATTTTACCGATTTGGATGCGCATCTCAAGAAGTTTGAAGTTATGCGCCCAGATGAGGCTCAGCTTGTTGAATTAGTGTTCTCCAAAAAGAAGGCGGATGTGAGAAAGGAATGGCTAGGAAACTACGCTCCTGGGGGGTATGTCGACCGAACAAAGAGTTCGATAAGTTTCGGAGATTTCATCAGAAACGAGCTTATTTTGTCCATCATGGATAGAAATGTCCGATCTATTCCATCCGTTCTTGATGGGTTTACACCTAGACAGCGGAAGGTTATGTTCGCCGCCTTCAAGAAATGTTTGACAACCGAACAGAGGGTTATCGACTTGGCAGGCTATGCCTCTGAGCAAACTGACTATGATGAAAATGAGACTTCCTTGTACGAAACGATAATTGGCTTGGCCCAAACGTTTGCTGGCTGGAATAATATCAATTGCCTTGAGACGTGTGGAAATTTCGGGTCTCGACTCGCTGGAGGGTCCGACGCCGCGAGTCCTCGATATCTTAGCACACGGCTTTCCGCATGGACTCTGAAAATATTCTCTGCCCTAGATGAGCCTAGCCTGAAGATGTGTCATGAATTAGGAAAAGAAACTGAGCCAGAAGTCTATGCGCCAGTGATTCCTATGATTCTCGTCAACGGCGCGAACGGGATTGGAACGGGATGGAGCACATCGATTCCGAATTACAACCCTGTTGAAATCGTCCAAAATCTCAAAAGGCGAATGGGTCGGCTAGGAGAGGTCGATGGAGAGGAAGCAGAATTCCAGCCAATGCAGCCCTGGTATCGTTTTTGGAATGGTTTGATTAAACCTGCAGGGCCTAACAGATTCGAAACTAACGGAATGCTTCGATGGGATGGGGGAAGCGAAGTTGTCATAACGGAACTACCCATCCGTATGTGGACGGATGATTTCAGAGCCCAGCTGGAAGAAATGATCAGTGGCTCAAATGGCACGCCAATAATCAAGTCATACGAAGAGTTTGGTGATCACAAAACAGTTCATTTCAAAATCCAGCTGCATGAAACGAATGCCATGGATCTTAACCACCAGGGCCTGCTGGGTCTCTTCAAGCTGAACAAGCAGATAGGGACCTCAAATCTCGTTGCCTTCAATAAAGCCGGCCAGCTACAAAAATATCAAACCGTCGAAGAGATTCTAGAAGAGTACTACATATTCCGACTGGAAATGTATGCCAAACGCAAGGTATGGTCAACTTTACAACTCCTTTATTCGGTGAATATGTGAGCTAACTTTCGACAACTTTGTCCACAAAGCTGTATTGGCTATCAAAGTACAAGATCAAACACAGAAGGCTTCAAAACCAAACTAGGTTTATCCGAGAGATCATAGGAGGGGAGCTTGTTGTTCAGACTCAAAATAAGCAAGCTATCATTGATCAACTTCGGGAGCAAAACTACGAGCCGTTTTCGCCATGCAGAGGTGGATCCAAACCTCAAATGATCGACGATAACATGGAGACTTTAAGACAACAAGACCCAAATGAGAACGCCTTGAATTTCGATTATGTACTCTCTGTATGGGTCTCTGCAAAAGGACATCATCTTTGATCCTAAGGCTAACATTGTATGCAGATGCCCATTTGGTCTCTCACACAAGAGCGGCTGGACGAGTTGAATACAATGATCGAAGCGAATAAAGCAGAGCTCGATGCTCTAGAGGCTCTGAGTGTAAAAGATATGTGGTGTCAAGACCTTGATGATTTTCTGGTCGAATGGAATTCACAGTCGATAGAAGATTAAGAGATTGGGCGGCTCCCCACGCGGATAGATAACTAAGAGGTTAATGACTGTGTACACCGGACTTTGTTTTTAAATAGAAATGAGTGCGAATCCTATCATTCTATTGGTGGAATCGTTTTCTTGAGTTCGCTAAACGTTACTACGGGAGATGCTTTAAGACCAGCAATACGGATATTTCTCGTGACACTAACACTCGAACATGCCCTATTACAGAAATTCAGAGAAAAAAAAAAAAACCATCAGATCTCCTATCATCAATTTGTTTTCTCTATCTGGTCCTTCTTCTGACAGCCTGACCAGACGGCGTCTTCTGGGATATTACGATTGTTTTATGATGGTCAGCTGACGTCACGCAGAGAACATGAAGCTACCACCGGGTCCGAGCGAAAAAGTGGATCCGGAGTTCCGTGGAGTTTCTTTTGCGGAGTTTGTGTCTGGACACCGAAGTTGCCATTCGTCAGCGCCACCGCCATCTCTTCCTCTTCTCTTTGACGGGCGACAGACGTTGGGCCTCGCATCTAACTATTGGATATTTTCCGAAAGAGCAGCCCACTGCATTCTATCTGTGCCGAAGCCCCGGTCTGCTGTTACTTGGCCGCGCGCTTGTCTACGCAGAATGGATCCCTTGCCCTCTGGCCGTCGTAAAGGTATGTCCAGGACGCTGGTGATGCCCATGGCAGAATGACGGAATGGGTCGATAGCACCACTCAATACACTAACATCAACCGCCAATAGCATGCGACTTGTGCACGATTAAGCGAATTCGCTGTGATGGGCTGAAGCCTCTGTGCACCAATTGCAGTCTCTACGGGACAGAGTGCAAAATGACACCCCTGAACAAACCACAGTCCACTTCACGAGCGTCTGATTCGAACAACAAAAAGAAGAGAAAGCAATCTAATGACAAGTATGTTTATTGAGCGGGAAGAATGGTATTATTGTCTAATTCATGGACTAGAGAAGGACACTTGGAGCAGTTGGAAGCTCGCCTGGCACGGATTGAATCCATCACACGAAACATCAGTGGGGACGCGTTATCTAGACAACCCCAACGGAGTCATATCAATCTGTCCATTGGTGATGGAAACTACATGTCGCCGAAGAGTAACGTTTCAAGCAACGGCACTGGCGCGGCAGTCGAGACTGATTCCTCGTCGCACAATTCGTCACACACGCTTTGCAATAATGGTTTGAAGTCCCAGTTGCAGCTACCACCGCTAGAAGCCATGATGCCTACGTTGGAGTTGTATTTTAGGCATTACAATTCTGTTATTCCCTTGTTCGACGAGAAGGACTTCATGCGGATGGTTCACGGATGGAGCTATCTACGATCGCCTGCTGAGTGGGCTGCCATCAATGTCGTCCTTGCCCTCGGCTACCGCGTGATCGAGAGCCGGTCGATGGAATGTCCAGAAGTAGCCTTGTGCATCGCAAATATCAGGTCCATACTCCTGGAGATGATGATACGAACGGAGGACTTCTTAGGGCTACAGGTTCTGCTGGGCACGGTGCTCCTTTATCAAGGAACCTCCCGGTCCCTACAACACAAAGATACCCCCATGCTGATGGGCGCCGCAGCAAGGCTGGTTGAGATGTTGCGACTGAATTCGAGGTCGGAATCGAAAGGCGCTCCTCACGCAGTCGCCTTACACCGCAGTAGGTTGTTTTGGATAGCCTACATCCTCGACAAGGTAGGAGAGTATGCGTTTTCTCCTCACATGATATAAATGCTCACCTGTTATGAATCATAGGATGCCGCGGCTCATTTCGGCGTTTCGCCAATGCTTCTTGATTCTGGGACAGATCATGCTCCTCCATCTCCGAACCCCAGCGATGGAGTTGGCAATATTACTACTTTAGATGGCACTACGTCGCTGAACTTTCTTCATTATCGTGTGCAACTCGCGTACGTCCAGGCGCGAGCATACGATTGGTTGCTCAGTTCAAGGTCAAGTAATGCAAGCGACAAAGATAGAACAAACAGAACCGACACGTTGCAATCCATGCTTTCCCACTGGTTCGGGGCGATACCAAGTAATATGATGTCAGGATTAGCCCAAGGATCACTCTGTGTGCACTCTACTCAGCATCTGAAATCACTATTGAATGTACATCAATGGTGTGTCCTGCTCATTTTTAGGCTGCACAAAGAGAACAGTTCTATGATTGCACGACTGAGAGGCATAATCCCACATTTCCCCCAAATGAGTACTGAACACTTGAACTCCATTTCTGATCATAGAAGTTCCCTGCCTTCAGGATGGAACGAGTGTTTGGAGTATAGTCGGAATGCACTCCATCTGTCTACGGTCATCGGGCAGTCTGACTACTATCTCTGGTACGTCTTATCATTCTCTCCAACCTCCATGCCCATTACCTTTTTCATCATCTTCAGTCGGCTGACTTTCTTAAGGCATGACTCTTGCTCCCTGTTTGCTGCAGGCCTCATTCTGCTTGTAAATGCTGCGGAATATCCAGACAGCGAAGCTGCTGATGATGACCAATGGTTGGTGGATAAAAGCCTGGACTTGTATGAAAGATTGATCAAATTTGGGCCGTGGGAGAAAGACACCCTCCACGCTGATTTTCACAACCTGAAGGCACGGGCTAAACAAGCTGTGACTAAATCACATGAGGAAAGGATGGCATTTGCAATGGAGAGCTTCATCGATGATTCCTTGCCATCTGATCGATTATGGACCATGGGTGAAACAGAATGGGGAACTGAGAATCAAGAGTCCACCGTAAGTATATTTGGCCCGAGGGGCCCTATCGGGAAAGTAAATGGAAGCTGACTCCCTTGGATGCTAGATACCTACTAGGACAGGTCACGAGCCAGAAATTGATCCCGTCATGTTCCCTAATATCATACCAGATAGCTGGAGATAGCACCCCTTAAGAATCTCTCCCGACGCCCATGCGATTTCAAGCATCGGCCTTCTTCTGGAGGCTGCCATAGAATTCCTTGACATCGCTGGCGTAAAGAGCCGTCTGGCTGAGGGCCGGGAAATGACCTCCATACTCGTACCGCTTGAAAAAGACTACTGTTGCCATTCTCTCGCACCAGGCTCGTGGCTATTGATTTTTTTGTATTAGCAAACCCGTGTGATGATCCAGGTTATTGAAGGGGTAGAGACTTACGGCCAGAGGGTACTTAGCAAGCCCGGGGAAAGGTCCGTTGACGTTTCCCCACTGGGTCACACCTGTGGGAACATCTGTCTTGGGGAATGCCCAGTTCTCAGGCTATACGCAGTAAATTTTAGTCAGTCTCTTGTTCTCGATGTACTAAAATAGCAAAGAAATGCATACCTTGAAGACTTCCAAATAGGCTCGGACGGAGGTGTATGGTTCCTGAATCCACAGCAAGAACGAGTCCGTGATGATCTCCTCGAGTGAATAAGCATAGCCGTCACTGGCAACGTGCTTGAGGTCCCAAATCCACCCTGCGAAGCCAACCGGGCTGTCCGCGAAGGAGTGCGACAGCGCCAGCGGCTTCTGGGCGTGGATTGTCGAGTACGCGAAGTGGTTGTTGCTCCATTCGTTCATCGCGGCGAGGTATTCGTTCTCCTCTGCCGTGGTCTCATTCTTGGCCATGCGCTCCAAATCCTCAGGCGTGGGGTTCGAGAGGAGGAAATCGCAGAAATGGCCGATGAGGCTGGTTTGCACATCGCTTACCATCCATTCCCCAACCAGGGCCCCCAGATCGTTTGTCACCAAGCCGTACTTTTCGTAACCGAGCTGCTTCATCAATGCGTCGAAGGCGATGCCCATCTCCCGAGGTCCCAAGCCTGGCTTGGTTGGCGCTGGGCTAAATCCGTAACCAGGCAAATCAGGTGCAATGATGTGGAATGAATCAGTCAGAGGCTCGATGAGTTCCACCCATTCAAGATGAGTAGAAGTCCACCCATGCAGGAACAGGAGAGGAACGGCGCTGTCGTTGGCAGACTTGTGGTGAATGAAGTGAAGGGGGATCGGGTCGGCATAGTCTCTGTTGCCAGGGACAGTCGTTGCGAAGTGGTTGTACTTGCTGTTGATCCGCTCCTCCACAGCTGGCCAGTCGTAGGAGTCCGCCCAGTGCTTGGCGAGGCTGCTCATGGACTCAGCAGGAGCTCCTTCATTCGTCCATTCGGAATAGAGCCCGTGAGAAACACGGTAGGTAGCCGCCCTGTCCTTTGCCAGCTGGACGAGGTCACTGTCCACTTTAATCTCGAAAGGCACAGGAGAGGTGGTATTTGGGAAATTGAATCGAAGATTGGTTGCGGCCATGGCTGAAATGATGAGGTTCTGTCCGAGCATGACAAAATATGGCGGTTATAAAGATGCTTTAGTGTCCTGGAGAAGTCAGAATGATGAGAGATGTTTGAATCAATTATCGTCTGAGAGTGTTCAAAAGGTATTTATATTAAACCTTAACGGGTTTTACGGATTTTTGAGACTGTAATTATCTCTTTCAAAGCGTTCGATGGGCGTCACCGCTCTTACCACGGAACACCACGGAACTCCGGATGAGATGACTGCATGACTGCTTAAGCTACGATCACCCAGCTTCAAGCGGACTCCGAATTCAAACTCCGCTGGAGTCGAAACCATGTCCCCGGAGTGCACGGGTTGAATTGATGGCTGAAACATACGTTTATACAATATAATGTAGAATCTTACTCACGGTCAAGCACCCACAATTTCTCACAGCCAAAATACCAGAGTTACTTCTCGTATTGAGATACCATGATAATCGGTTCAGTTCATTTCTGATTAAGTTGAATGACTGAGATATTACCCAATACTTTTAAGCTTTGTCCACGGGATATACAGTCCCTCCCTGGCGCCTGATCTCGTCCATGATCTCCAGAACCCGGATAGTTTCGCTCCAGGGCATTATAGCGCTCTCCTTCCTTCCTGCTGCCAGGTCCAAGGCAGTGTTGTCAGCCTCGTAGATGAAGCCCTGTTGTGGGCGGACAAAGTCATACTTCTTCCCCTCCGGCTTCTCATCTCCAGTCCATTTGGGATACACGGTGAACGAGTGCGGGTGAGAAGGCGCCTGCCCCTCCACCTCGATGAAGCCATTTGTGCCATCAATTGTAGCGACGATTTTGGATGATCCGCTTCTCTTCTCAAGGGTAGAGGTTACAATGCCTTGACGACCGCTCTCGGCGTAATGCAGAATGACACTTGTGGTGACCTCAACGCCCTCGACAAATGATTGGGCGGCCAAGATCTTGGGTTTAGGACGAGGAGCGGGGGCATCTGGCTCCAGAGTCAGGATGTTCCATGTGAGGGGGTAGATACCGATATCTAGCAATGATCCAGCTCCAAGGTCGAGATTTCTAAGGCGTGAGGTTGAGGGGAGATTCGCCACGTCGGCATACATCTGGAAGTCGGAAGTTGTTCGGAACACCTCGCCAATTGTCTTGTCCTCATATAGGATCTTTTTCAGTTCAGCCACCATAGGTCGATGTCGAAGCCACATGGCCTCGGCGACGTAAACGCCCTTCTTCTTGGCTGCATCAAAGACCTCCCTCGCCTCTGCGGCATTAATCACGAAGGCCTTTTCGCACAGGACATTCTTGCCTGCCGCAATAGCCTCCAGACAGTCGCGCTTATGGAAACCGTGCGGGCTGCCGATGTAAATGCAGTCAACGTTGGGGTCATTGTACACCTCAGCGTAGCTCCCATAGACGGCGGGCTGCTGGGTTGGAGCATCCTTGAGGTATTTGGCGACGAAGTCATTGCCCTTCTCGACGGACGATGATCCGATGGCTTGAATAATGTGGTTGGCCTTGGCGTCCGAGCGAGGCATGGCCAGGTCTGCCACAAACCATGACGAGATAAGGCCGGTGGCTGGAACGATTCGTGAGCCTCCAGGTGGGTGCACAGTCAGAGACCATTGGACTTACTGATGATGCCCCAGCGGCATGTTGGGATCGAGTCAGGAGCCATCTTGCGTGCACTTGGGTTGAAAGCAACTGGTCTGCGGGGTTAAACGAAGGTTGTTGGAAGTGAAGTCATAAAAAACGGCGCCTAAATTGGCCTGGTGTGAGGGGTGATGGGATGAAGTCGACGGTATCCACTATTCTGTCTGCGATTACGGTCCGAAACTCCAGCATCACAATGACGAGCAGGCGGAGACACTCCATAGCTCGAGGTGGAAATGGTGGGGTGCTTTCTTAAACTATTGAGTTTAGCTCGGGTCCTCACTGAGGAGCTTCTTTCATCCTCAAGAACAATGAGATGGCGGATAGTGCTAATTAGCTCATCTTGGATAAACCTGTTTCATCACACCAGTTGTTAAAAAAATGCTCAGGATTATTGAGATCCCATGAGTCATACTCTAGGAAATATCTCTTGACGAAAACGAGATGCTGGAAACCCAAACGATTTGCCTGTGGCTCGGCAGAGTGGAAGAATATAGTACTGGGAGAATGGGCTAGAGCGGCTACAAGATTTGTGTCAGTAATACAAAGCAGTTGTAGCCCTACATAAAATATGATTGTGCTCCTTGAGTTGGCCATGTTGAGGAATCCGGGTGGTGGTCTTTTTACTGCCGATCAAGGTCGGCTTGAGGTCAATATTACAAGCAGGTTCGAGTCACTTCTGTGCGCTGAACACACCGAAATGCTTCGGAACCGAGATCTCACCACCGGAGAACGGATCAATAGACGCCTCACATTAACTTAGCCTCGGAGACATTTGCATCATCGAATTGCTTTGGTGTAAGCAGAATCTAGACAATAAATAACGGCGGCTACCACAGCTTCGATACGCCTGTGCAATGATTCTAAATAACGTCGATTAACTCGTCCTTGTCATCCATTAGTTTCGAAAATGCTTCCATTGCGTATCATTGTGTTCGCGCAAGTTGCTTCCCGAGCTATGGCCTTTCTAAAAGGCTCATGCCAGGAGAGTGATCACATCGACCAATACCATCACCGCACCATCGCCGGCGTACAGGTCATTGATACTCCCCTCGTCCGTGCTGCTCAACAGCTGGCCTTAGATCACAGTACCGATTGGGCCTACAAGCACATCATGCGGTCTTGGCTGTTTGGTGCGCTTATTATTGACAATAATGCCACTCTACATGAATCCATCGACCTTGAGGTCCACGCCATTGCGGCACTGATGCATGACATGGGCTGGGACCCAACGCCCAACTCGCCTTTCGTCAGTAGCGACAAGCGGTTTGAGGTGGATGGCGCAATGGCGGCACGAGAATTTATTCGCGGCAGCAATGTCAGCGCTCGGTGGGACGATCACCGTATTCAGCTTGTCTGGGATGCTATTGCCCTCCACGCCACACCCAGCATCCATACCTATAAAGAACTTGAAGTGGCCGTTACTGCAACTGGAATAAATGCCGACGGCGCCGGGCCAAGTTTTGGAATAACCAAAGATCAGTATGACAGCGTCCTGAGGGAGTTTCCTGACTTCGACTTGGTAGACGGTGCCAACAAGACCATGATTTGGCTCTGCCAGACAAAACCTCGGACAACAATTGGTATGCTCCTATTGATCGAGAATATAATTATTAAATGGTTCAGCTTACCTGTGCTTCTCTGAACAGATACCTGGGTCCAGCCGTGGGGTGAATACTTTGTGCCTAATTACACTGCAAAAGGGTTTAGAGCTATTGACCAAGTCCTAGGAGGCAAGGTTCCTGATGCTTAAGATAGGCCAATCTTGCATGTTCCCTATGCTATTGGTTACTGTTCTATTCTAAAGTCATAGGCTATTATAGCGGCGGTGAAATCGAAACTCTCAACTCTGTACTTACCTTCGCTAGGGGTGTTTTGTTACAACTCTGGTTGCAAATAGGTAGCATGTTTTGGTGGTTTCTTATCCCGCTCAGAAATGTGTGACCCAGAAAAGTTCATCGCCAGTAGTGTTGGAGAGAAAATCACGCAGGTTTCAACTGACATAAATGCCTAGGCTAAATGAGGGTATGCAAGGTCACAAATTCGAATTTTGAAACCACACAACAGTGAGCAGCGATGATTGAAAATGGAGCATATTGATGTGCATATTTGAGCATCTGGTTGAGAATATTAAAAAAGAATTACTACATAATCTCATCCCCCCCGGCTTTAGATATCTAAAAGCTAGTTGTGTAGACATGGAGATCAATTGGAACAAATATAAAGGAGTTTTAGATGAACTAAGATCCATGAACTTTAGGGTAGGTAAAATGAGCCGAAATTCTTCGGCAATTCTTAGGTGCTTTCCAGTTAGACATAAGCTGACAGCTGAGCATACTAACTTGAAACCTCAGCCGTAAGAGAGCTGCTGAGTTGCAAAGCTAAGGTCGCCTCAGACATTTTGAAAATTTTGCAGACGTAAATCCGGCCCTGCTTTCAGCATCCACCACGGGTTGACATCAGAGAGTTGTTCGGCTAGCTTGACTGCTTCATGCTCGAAGGTCGTCAATTCAACATAACGGCAATGACTAATGGGCCCTCGCCTAATTAGCCGCATTCAAGACTATTAATAGAGGGGTTACCCAGCCACGGCAGCTTGCGAGTCTCGTTTTCTGGCCTCATACCTACGCAGCCCTACACATCTCGTCGCAATGCCAGGCGTTGCCAAGTCCACAGCCTGTGCCAACTGCAAGAAAAAAAGAATCAGGGTGAGTCGCTGCAGGATAGTGAACCGATTAATCAGGCGGTAGATGGGTACCCAGCTGGCTGACTCACGATAAGTGCGACCAACAATGGCCAACATGTGCTCCGTGTCGCCGTAGCTCTATGATGTGTCCTGGCCCATCGTCGACGCTCAAGTTTATTCAACATTTGGCTCCTCCCACCGATGGCACGCCTGTTGGCAAGCGAAAAGCGCCTGTGAGCTCCAAGGCCGCGCACCCGTTCGCTGTGATGGTGGATCGCGGACATCTGAGCCCATACAACAACGGCAAGGCTGTCCACGGCAGTTTCCGCCTTCAGGTTCCTCGTTTCAAGTCTACCACAACGGTAGATCGGGTTACAGCTCAGCTTGTCCATCTTCTGGAAATCAAGGAGCGCACGGGGCTCGAGCTTCCATCGTACTTGAAGTTCGTACCGGAGAGGCTGTCTCAAAGCACTTGTCTAGCTGACTCCATTGCGCTACTCTACTTGACCTGGCATCAAGCGAGTCGCGGCCAGTCACAAGCCAAAGTACTTGGATCCAAAACTTACGGAAGGGCTTTGAAGAGTTTACAGCGCGCTGTGAACAGTCAGGCGGTGTACACGGTTGAAACCCTGGCTGCCATGGTGATATTGCTAGGCCTTACTGTCCATTACAAACCATTCACTCTCATTGACTACAGACCGCACACGGTTGCGATTCGGCATGTCATGAGGCAGTTGGGTGCACCGGAGATACAGAGCAGCCTACACATCGGCTTGATACAGGGCACTGAAGGCCTTATTGTGAGTTCTAGATGTATTCATTTTCGTCATTCCCCTCCAATCATTGGTCTCAACATTGTTGGTTGGTTTTGCGCTAATTACCAAAATGAAAATAGGGCGGCCACTTCGAGTCACCATGGAAAGAAACCAATGAGATATTGCAATCCCTATCCGGGAACAACGAGCGCCGAGAAGGCGAGAAAGAAGTTGAAGCATTTGCAAGGACCTCGCTGGAGGGCATCATGACCATATTTCGCCCATATCTATCCAATATTCTTCCCACAGTACTCAAAATCTGGAAGGATCCCGTCGCAATGAGAGGCTCACATGAGTCCGTAGTCCAAGACATCCTGGCTGTGAGGGGACCAATCGAGACCGCCCGAAAGGACGTGTGGGAAGCGTGTTCATCCCCTGGATTCATGGTTGAACTTCCTGAGCCGAGCTTCTTCCTTGGCCACAAGGTCGTGTTCACTTCAGCCACGATGGCAAATTATGTGTTATCGCTTACGATGATGAATATCAGTGTGCTCGCAGTTCTTTACGACGTACAAAAAATATACGGAACTGTGAACAAGCCGGCACGTGCTGAATATCAAGGCCTTTGTCTCAAAATTTGGAAATGTTTGCCATATTTTGAAACCCTGGACGCTGCTACCTCGACTCGTCTCATCAAATCCGTCGCATCAGTTTTTGAGCATGCGACTGACGAAGAGATTAGTAGTATACTCAATACTAACTTGGAATGGTCCAACCTGGGGGCCAAGAGCAAAACTGACAAGGAAGGCTTCAGAACAGAGGTGATGAGGATATCTAATCTGTGGTATTCTCGAGGTTCTGGACAACAGGAGGTCCAGTATTCAATACGACCTGCCGAGAAATCATAAGGCTCGCAAAGTAACCTCACCAAATTTATGTTTGCTGTACATCTCCCACTCGCAGGAGGGGAGGAGTTGGCCATACCTCTCATGTATTTGGATTCGCCAAAAGTCATTGTTCCCAGATGAACGGCAACTGATCAAAGAACGACAAGAATGCTCGGGCGAGAGTTGCATGCGGGGTTTCACCATTTTTCGCCCCAGCGTAGGTATGTGGAATTATCGAGATCACGAATCAGTAGATTAACAAGGTGACTAGCTTCTCCAGCGATCTCATGGAGCGTCATGTTCTTCCATACAAACCGACATTCCACCAATATGCTGAATTAAGCCAAGGTCGGCGTTCAAAGTGATCACAATGGGTGGCACATCTGCATCATGGCTATATCTCATATAAAGAACAAGAAACCAATAGATTAACTTGAAGAAATCCCAGTGGTCGAAGGTATGGACGTTCTCTTAGTTGGTTTCAATGACCTGTTTATTGAGGTGGGCGTCCCAGGCAATTTTCCACCCGCGACCTACCGCTAAGTGTTTGAGAAGGCCAGTGTCACCTTCATGCAGTACAGCAAGATTATGGGCTAGGGATGGTAGCTACGACTTGCTCTGGATCCAAGATGAGGCTACAATGCATGTTCTCCTAGACGGTATACGGACTCCGGCTTGGTTTCCCGGAGGGAGGGGTGATGAGTGCGTTGTCGCAGTGCACAAGGTCGTAAGATGTTAGGATCAGTAAATATCAAGGAAGTCTCTATCATGGAGCAGTGTTTAAAACGCAAGATTTGGTGTACTGAATGAGAAGTTGCAACGATTCTGCTGCCATCTTTGTCCCTTGGACGTCACCGGGATGTATCTACCGCTGCGATCCTTCTTATAGTGAGACATACTAATACACGAATACCGGGACAAATAAATTTGGTAACCTTGGTCAGTGGGAGCCTCATAATATTCCGGGGCCGTCGAAGGGGCGTGGCCGGGCTGTCATGTGTCAGCAGGAAGGATCCATGAGGGGCTGAACTTCTATCCCACCAGGCACCCCTGAAAAATGCTCAAACTCCTACAACGCCGTTATCTGATCCCTAGAGCAGTTGAACCTGAGTGACCATGGCCGAGCCAGACTGCCCGAACGGGTTGTGGGACGAACATTTAGGCACCGCTATCGACATACAAGAATTCAGAGATTGCAGCCGCACCAACGAATGCGCTTATTGTGGCATGCTCTTGGATATCATCACCCACACCAAGCCATCATGGCTAACCGACGAGTCCAGCACTCGTGATCTTTCCATTGCAATCAAACCTCGCGAGCGGTGGGTATTTAATACAAACTTGTCTTTGCCAAACTCCAAGGGATCGGGATCAATTCGACTGCTCGAAGATGGACAGCAAATCGATTCTGTGCAGCTGTTTAAACCTATCACAGGTGAGCCCAGCATCACATCTCAGTCACTTAGGGACATGTTAAAAATTTATTATGAAATGCGATAGATGTTCAGAAGCTGTCTCTCATAAGCTGGGATAGGTATGAGAAACTTTTGTTCGGCGAGAGTCTCGACATCGCACCGTCGTCCGATTCGGCCATTGCCTTTGAACGTGCTTCGCATTGGCTCAAAGACTGCGCTGATAATCATTCTTGTTATACTGATGCTCAGCGTAGTTTCCTACCAAGCAGGATGCTACGTCTTGAGGAATCTGAAGCCGCCTCCTCCGTGCAGCTCGTTGAGCGTTCAGCTGTTTCAGCGTCGCCATACGCCGCACTGAGCTATTGTTGGGGAAAGGATACAAGTGGTGTTATTATAACTACAAAGGCCAATTATTCATCCCATCTCAAAGGGATTCCTGTGATTTCTCTACCAAAGACAGTGCAAGATGCCATCACGGTCTGCCGCCGGCTGGGGATTTATCTGCTTTGGGTGGACGCGTTGTGTATCGTCCAGGACGATGGCGAGGACTGGCGCCGTGAAGCAGAGAAGATGATCGACGTCTACTTCAATTCATTCCTTACTATATCAGCCAACGAGCCTAACTCTTGCAAACTTGGGTTTCTCGGCCCGCAAAGATTTGGCTCCTCGGAATGGCAGCAAAGTGTCCCAGTCCAAGTCCCACCAGGACTAGGCGGACCTGCTAGCCATCTTCTATTCCGAGACAGCCAGATGGAGCGCCCCAAGCTTTTCTCTTTAGATTCTAGAGGGTGGTGTCTTCAGGAAAGCGTCATGCCACGTCGTAGACTCGTATTTGATGGCTGCGAGTTATCCTGGAATTGCATGGAAAAAATGTTTTGCGAGTGTGGCCACCTCGACGAGGAAGCTTGCGGTATCTATCCCCTTCTCAGGACGGGTAGGCACGCAGATGAGGAAGATGACGATGACGAACTCAGCATTTATGCTAAGCTACATTTGGAATGGATGGACTTCGTCGAACAGTACTCCCAAAGAGCTTTGACAAAGTCAAGTGACAAGCTGATTGCGATATCAGGTGTCGTTCGGCTCTTTCAGACGAGATTTGCCAAATCCAAGAGCAACGAAACGGAAAAGGACAAGCAAATCTTAGGCTTGCTTCGAAACCTAGTCGTCAAAAACTCATACATGCCTCCTGGAATCAGTGATGGCTACTTTAGCGGCTTGTGGGGAGATTGCTTCATTCCGAACCTTACCTGGACGGTTGATCATACTCAGCTGGAGAAGAGCGACCGGATGGAGCATAGGAAGATTGAAGATTCCGTATCTCCGTCATGGTCTTGGGCTTCCATTGATGGGCCGGTGACGTTCCGACATATGGAGATATCGATAGGAGTCTGGAGGGAAAGAATGAATCCCGAGCTTACGTTTGACGCCGTGGTCCACGAGGTAGGCTGCGCGCCTATAATGACTGGCAAGCCACACGGCAACGCGATTGAATCTTCTTTTCTTCGAATTTCGGGACCACTCGTTCCAGTAGAGCTAGCAGTTCTTCACCCAGGAGACGCTATCGGTGCACCTCAGTACTTTTGGTACAGGAGGATGGCCGGGCAAGGGGACGGGCCAATTCCATGCAGACGACAATGCTTCGCCCGCACTCCGAGACTACAATCTTGGAGGGTATTTCTGGACGTCGAGAGGTTGCCCACGATTGAAAAAGGAAGCCCTCTCGTGGATTGTTGGAGCCATCCACGCCATGATGATTCAAATGGTTGCGGGTGCTCATTTAACTCCGAGACGGAATACGCTTGCCTTCGACTCATGACCTATAAGGCAAACGATGGTTACAGAACCACGAATGTTCCCACCATTGTTTTGTTTTTGGTTTTGAAACGCGTTCCTGTATTTACGCAGACTTATCAGAGAATCGGTCTAGGGCTTTGGAACAAGGATGAAGGCATGCAAGAAGCGCCGATGAATGGGGGTGACTATGACATGTTTGTGGAAGCAACCTGCGAGGAGGTAATTATCGTCTAGTCAGGGCGGCTCGGGCCAGGTGTACAAGAGATAGGAGAGGAAAACCAACATCTGCTTTGAGTTTCTTTGCGCAGCCACTCATTGGGAACTGTTCGCGCGAGGCTGACCATCAAGTTGGTCTTCTTGGCACTTTCAGGGATAGCCATGGGATATGATGTTCAAAATCATGTATTGAATGATATACCCACCCTCCAATGTTAAACTACTTACGTCCCGTGCCGATTTTATAGCAAGCAAACGCGGCGACAGCCAGCAACACGCCGCTCAGATACAGATCCCCATCAGCCCCAAGTGTCTTCACAATCAAATCTTCATTTTTCCTTGTATCACGCGGTATCAAGTCAAATGTTGTTGCGATTGCCGACAATCCTGCCGCAGCTGGAGCGGTCAACGTATCAGCCATCCCAAAACAGTGCTCGAACGGAAGGCCTGTGGCCAATGACAGAGCAAATGTGAGGCTGAGAGAGTAGAATTCCATGAGTCTATGGCGACGCCCGGACCCAAAGCACGGTAGTGTCAAGAGGATGAATCTGTATATCGCATGCGCAAATATCCAAGACTTGCTCACGGCCGTGAAGACGAATAAATTGTCGTGGAGACGGACGGTCTTAAAACCAACTCGATGCCCTTGTTGAACAACCCAGATAAAGAGAGCAAGGCACGCCACCTTGCTGCAGAGTCCGCGAAGAGTGCCGCCAGGGGGAGTTCCAAGCATCATGACAATATTCCCGTACACGGCGAAGTTGATGTAGGCTGTAAATGCAGATAGGTGTCTGATCTTGAAAGATCGGCTCATGGTTTGATATGCAAGCACAGATCCGAGACCAAGGGGAAGTAGGGCGACGACTTTAATCATCTGCGCGGCAGTTGAAGTCTTGTCGAAGAGTGCTATAGTCGCGCTTGCCCCGAGAACGACGAGCAATAGTAGCTTCGGGCTTCGGATAGCGCACACATATGCGAAAGCGAGAATCAGAGTGAGCCATGAGTTGAATGGGATATCAATGAAAGGCTCAATGGCATTGGAAAAAGTCGCAATCGACGACATTGCGTATTCTAGGCTCTGTAGCTTTGCTACGACTCTGATCGGGCTGTCTTGCGGTGAGCGTAAGATATGTCGTCGCGTTCAAATATATGAAAATGCCACGCCAACAGGAAAATAATGATTAGTCAGCTCATTTTGACGTCATCGGCTACCTAGACTTACCTGTGGGTGACATTGAAATTAAAACACTTGAACATTAAGCTATTTTAATTGAATAACGTACATGGAGACTACATAATTTAGTAATGGGTGTCGAGATGCTGGCGGTACTGAGCGCACCGTAATCGAGGGGCTGGATGCGAGACAATGACTTGCATTCAATTGTGAATCCCACAGCACGTTTTGGGCATTAACCACAGCGCCTCTATGGTTATAGACTTCAAAGTCGTATAAGGCTGCGTAGGCGACATACATATGAAATACGCGCTGGACAAATGTCGCGTGCCAGCTGCCGTTTAGAAAACTCCTCATGTCTCTTGCTATTACTCCGTAAATTAGTCCGCAATTACCAATACTCTGCTTACGCCTCCCCGCCATGGATTTGATGCTATAATTAGGCTCACCTCATACGCAGCTTCAAGTAACCATATTGTAGTGTTTGCGGGCTACCCTAAACCTACACCATTCAACCGCGTGCACCATGGAATAGGTTCGCCTCAGGGCCTATTGTATGACCGTAATTGTAACAGTATTTTAATAAAACAAATTTGTATCAGACTTTGAAGTTGGGGTAGGTTTTTTACTTGGATCTGATACTTCAAGCTTTGAAAATTGTAGTTCCCCCATCCAGCGTATGATTGACTTCCTGCGTGCGAGATGAGGATGCCAAGCGAACTACGACGTATGATTGGTTGGACGCGCCCCACTATAAGTCATACACCGAGCTCTCTTGTAGAGGTTTCGAGTCGCGCGCTTAACCAAACTGGTATCTGATTGGCTGAAATACGAGGTTATGCGACCCACGAAAGGCTGACACTCGCAGCTCTCGGTGCCTTCCTTCACCTGAGGGGGGTAAGAAATCTCAGCCTCAGATTTCAGCGTCTGCCTTGCGTGTTTTTCCACGGCTGCAGCTCGAAAACGCATATGTGCTACCTATAGGCAATGTGGATGCCATTACGCCATGGCCTCACATGGAGCACCCAAAGTCTATCGAGCGACGAACCTCCCGCACCATGTGGATCGCCTAGCGGCGACCGAGTTGCTCGCACAGTGCATCCCGGGTGTTGCCCTCGAAGACATCCAGATAGAGTCTCTTGCTCCTGTTGTTGATCCCTGGGCGAGTGAGCCCACAAAGGTAGCTACATTGAGGTTCAAATCTGCACCCGTGGCTCTTGCTCAAGGGCCTGGTCGCATGGAATGGTCGTTCCCGATGCTGGGCTCCCTTCGTTCGATTAACCTGGACATCCACTTCTACGGCCTCACTCCGTTGAACGAGATCAATGAAAATAGCCACACCGATGAGTACGTATGATTTTTATTAGGATGTATACAGATGGAGTAGATAGGCTGACTCTGGTGTAGTTGTATCGTGATATCCGGCCTTGCAAGCCACCCTATGGGATCGTGGCAGCCACGGGGCGATAAATCTTTCATGTGGATACGTGATGCTCTACCCAGCCGATTCCCCGGTGTTAGATTCATCATTTACGGCTATGACACAGCCCTATCTGGGAGTAAATCTTTCCAGGTTGTGCCAGACATAGCAGGATCCTTGATATCGGAGCTAAAAGCTAATGGCTGGGCTGCTCCGGCCGCCAAGCCTATCATATTCCTTGCTCATAGTCTTGGAGGTGTAGTCTTGAAGCAGAGCATGGTCATGCTGGCGGGGAGTGGAGTAAGGGAAAGACAAATCATCCGCAACATCAAAGGCGCGATATTTTTCGGAGTTCCGACTGTGGGAATGGCAGTGCCTGACATCTATGAGATGCTCGAGGATCAGCCGAACACGGCCCTCCTGGATTATCTTTCCAATCGTTCAGACTATGTTCCAACGCTAGAGAAGCAGTTTGATGGAATCTCTTACACTCGAGACATGGTGCTCTTTTGGGCGTACGAAACACAAGCAACGCCCAGTTTATCTGTGAGAATCCCTCTGCTCATTACGATGACGTTGCTTAATGTTTTCCACAGAATTCTAGTGGAGGCTGGAAGCGATCCGGCCCAGACACGGTCATGGTCTCACCGGAGTCTGCCACTGGCGGCCGGCATGGAATCTCCCCGGAGCGCCTCCTTCAGATAGACGCCGACCACTCGAACATGGTGAAGTTTAAGCCCGGGGACCGGCTAATACCTATAATGGCAGACAAAATTAGAGAAATCATGGATAATGCTATGATTTATGCCTCTACAAAGAGACCTGGCCGGGTGATCTCTGGAACGCCGGCCAACCGGTCAAAACGTCCTGTTTCGAATGCGTTTACAGGAAATGGGACAATGAAAGCCTCCAAGATCCTTACAAATGACATCCCTTGGTTCAGTCAAGGTACCAAACCCTCTAAAATGAAGCCTATATTGTTTTCCAAAACCAGCTAATCCGGAACTAGTTCTCAGAAAGTCCCTACTGGCCCCTGAACAGGATCTTAGATTATATACCATTGACGAGAACACGAAAAATACGTTTGGTTGGGTCTATGATCACCCGGATATCAATCTGGCTTCGTGGCTTCTAAAAGGGGAAGGGATTTTCTGGCTGAGCGGGAAGCCTGGCTCTGGGAAGTCCACCATGATGAAGTTCATTTGGAATGACTCCCGTACGTTTGAGCTTCTTCACCGTTGGGGATCAAAACATCAACAGATTCTTATCAACTTTTTCTTCCACCACCGAGGATCAGTCATTCAAAAGTCATTTGAGGGTCTCATCCAGAGCATTCTATTCCAAATCATCGGCAAAGAGCCTCAACTCTGCACCTTATTAGAGCGGATTGTCGAGAAAACATTCCCGCAAAATATTGCTGCCTGGAGAGACTCAATAGATCGTGCCGAGTCGGAAGAAGTTCGTGCCAAGCAGAAAGAAGCTCGTGCCAAGCTGAGAGAAGATCGCGCCGATTTGGATGATGACGTCGATTTGGAAGACACCGAGTTGGAGCTGCCTGCGAGGCTTTGGACAAGGAGGGCATTAGAAGAGTGCTTGTACGCTCTCTTACTTCAAGATAAGGTCGACCTCGACCTCTTTCTTCTTCTTGACGCGCTCGATGAGTATGATGGGCGGCCTGAGTTCATCGCCGATTTCTTAAAACGAATGATTGACGCTTCGTCACGGACGCGAGTCCGAATTTTGTTTTCCAGCCGGCCGTGGAAAGTGTTCCAGGATGAATTTGCTTCATGCCCTGGATTCAAGATCCATGAGCACACGGAAGATGATATCCGAAAGTATGCCGTTGAGTCCGTGCCGCCTGGCGCAGGAGTGCTGCTTGGATTGACAGAACAAATCGTGCATCGATCCCAGGGCGTTTTTCTCTGGGTCAAGCTGGTCATGCGTCAGCTGTCATCAGTTGTAGCCGAGCCATGGCAAGAGAATGTTGATGGCCAGGGGCTGAGCTTCAGATTGGAAATGAAGCTGAAGGAACTACCAGACCAACTAGATGATTTCTACTACACAATTGTGGAAAGAATACCCGATGTATTCCGATGGGACACATATGTTTTGCTTGAATGCATGGTCCGGTCCCGCGATAATTTAAACGTCGAGGAAGCGTTAAGCCTCTTAAATCTGTCCAAAGAAGCAACTTCTGTAGACTGGGGGAAATATCTTGATGGGACAACGAATCTATCCAAAAAAGAGCTAGCGAAAGGAATCCACCAGCTAAAAGCGATCTCGGGAGGTCTTCTCGAAATATCGGAACCCAACAAGAAAACGTTTTATGATATGGTCACCTGGTATAATCAACCTGCTTCGGCAGAAGAAACGATACACTGGGGCGACACCTCTTTGCCAATCATCCAGTTTATGCACCAGACGGTTCAAGAATTCGTTCAGGAGCCCGGGTTTCGACATGCGATACTGGGCGTTCGCGGGAAAACAACCAATGCTAATGGCCATTCCTTCATGACGGAGTACTTGTTCCATCAGAATGTTTTCCCAGGAGCACGGCAAATCACAGCCTTTCATGGGACGGATCAAGAGAAGATGGAACGCCTGATTCCACTATTTTTCCATGCAAGAGAAGCAGAAAAAACAACCGGAACTGGCCAGCACTTCCTCGTCAGGGATAAAACTATACTCGACGATTGGACCCCGTTGACATTTTGTGTCGCAGCCGGGTTGCGTTTGCTCCTGAGGGAAATTCTGCAGCAACATGCAGATGCTATGTTGAAATGCAAAGGCGGCCTTCTTCCAACAATATTGCTCTCCCTAAAGAAAAGATATCTTGATCCTACAGACGCCATTCAAATGATAGTTGACATTGTGGAACATGGATACAGAATCGAAAAGGATTTAGACAGTATGCATGAACTCTTCGTCAAGATTTGGAAAAACCGCCTTTACCATGTTACGGGTGCAACGGACGAGGACATTTGTAACCGCAGAGATTACATCACCATGACATCAGAAGCCCTCAGGGGACTTACGGACAAAACCATCCTGTTCCGAAAGCGAGACAGCAAGTTTTCATTGATTCACAGATGCCCACCAGAGCTCATGAGCCAACTGCTGGCATTGGGCGTCAACCCTAACTCTGGTGGTCACGCAGGTGGTCACTCAGTACTGGACTCTTTTATTCTTAATATCTCTCCTATCGATACAATCTTCATCGACTCTGCCATATACGATGCTTTCAGGGCCCTCATCGAACACGGGGCCGTCCTACACACGACGAAGCGCCGGGTATGGGAAGATCTAACTCAAAGGTTTGCTGACCGTGGCTACGACATGAGCTTTCTGCCAGACTATACCAGCTTGAAATCTTCACATTTCCGCAGTCTCATAGCAGAAACAATGCCGCCGTCAAATTCTGTGCCAGATATGCCCGCTGAGCAAGGAAAAGCCGTTGTACAACCCGGAAGATCTCGCTTCTCTGAAAAATTGAAAAGGCTGTCAACTTCATTCCAAAAGTCTCCATTCAAGCGCAGCGACAAGGAGAGGAAGGTCAAAGCCTCCGCGACCGGCACCGGTAGCGAGACCACAAGCCTCGCATAGGTTGGGCCGCCGACATCGTTGGTAAGCAATGTTTTCGCTGCTGATGGCCGGCGTAACGCCTCCCAGAAGTTCGCGGTATCGAGATAGATATCGGTGGTATTGTGGACTATATTTTCTTAGTAAATACTTTAATATGCTCTCAAGGCTTATAGTAGTAACTACTCCTTTATCCTATAGAAGTTAAATAGTATTTCTATCATATATACTTGCATATATATATATTACTATCTTCATGCGCTTAATCATATCTGAAACGGTGACATTGAGCATGCTTCGCGGAGTGTACTACTTAATAGCCATTAGAATCTTTCCTGGCGGCTTTCACCCTAACTACAGGAACATGTACTGTTTATTGCTGATGCACGCAACAGAAAACTCAACTACATCTGGGTAGCCGAAACATGGCATCCGATGGAGGCTACGTAAGGAAGCGATTCTTCTCTAGGGGAGCGTAATTAATTGATGGAATGTTCCTTTTCTTATGATCCGTCTATTCAGGATGGGCCATTAACTTTAGTTTCTTTATTCCCAGTGAGCAACGAATATAACAGTGCTTAGTAGTGAAAGATGAATCACACGAAGAATTTATATTAACCACTTCAGTCATCACAGATCTCACCACATATTTCAAAACCAAGAAAAGAAAGTAAATCCCAAAATAACCCACCCTCGCATCCTAGGACGAGGAGCGGTGCTGGCGTGAGCATCGGCGCCTTAGTTAGGAATGGCGTCGAAATGAGAAGTCGTATAATGGTTGATATCATCCTGCCACTGACGCAGGATTTCGTCCGTGGCCTTGTGGTTCGTGGTCTCATTGTTCGGGTCAAAGACAATAAGGCGGCCACCGTTAATATCATAGATGACCTGGAAATCGCCCCAATACTTTTTATCCCATGAGGCCTTCATCTTCCCAAACGAGGTGCGCAGGTTCTCGA
Source organism: Clonostachys solani (assembly GCA_902141235.2). NCBI lineage: Eukaryota > Fungi > Ascomycota > Sordariomycetes > Hypocreales > Bionectriaceae > Clonostachys > Clonostachys solani. The sequence continues at coordinate 485,694 of CABFOC020000053.1, forward strand.
ACTGGGTCTTATTGGGGCGGAAGGCATCCAAAACTTTCGCTTTAAGCCAGTTCTTCAGATCACCGGCGTTCTTGTTCATCTCCAGGTAGAGACCGGCAGGGTGCTCAGGGGTGCGCAAATCGAAATACTCCTCCGGGAAGCCGCACACCTTACCGACGTCGCCACTGTCGTAGTTGTCGAGCTCAAAGTTGATCAAAACGTCGGCCTCTACTGTAGAGGGGCTGAAGGGCTGAGGGACGGAGACGCCGTCATGGGCTAGGCGATTGAGGATGGAAATCTCGTCTTTGATGTCCTTCGCCCCTGTGGACGACTTGGGGTTGTGCTGCATGCCGAGAACCCAAGTGGTGGGTTGGGTGTTCTGGTAGACGCGGAACACCATCTTATTCGTCCCCGCGCCCAGGTACGCGAAGGAGAGGCCAGCGCTGACTTTAGGGTCGGTGCCCGGGGGGAAGGTGAGTGTCCATTTCTTTGTGCCGGGGAGGGGCGGCTCCAGATTCATCGGCTTCTTGACCCCTTCGAGAGCTTGCTTTATGACGGAGTACTGCATTTTGGAGAACAGGTTTTGTAGGATCAAATGGATGATATTCCAGTGGTTGCAGTCTTGTGCGTGTAAAGATTTTCCCAACATATATCAAGGAAGGCCATCGCACCTTTATATGCGTTTTCGTCGTGGGCTGACAGCTTGTCAACCGAGCACACCATTTCAATATTAGCTGAGCATCGCTCGATGAATTGAATGTGAGGGCCAGAAGTACTTGACCCTTTTGCAAAGTAGGGTACTTTTGTTGAGGAGGTATATTATGATTTTACAGCATATGATGCATGTCTGATATTCTAAAATGACATTCCCATACATATGACGCCAGAACAACATAGCTCATTGGCTTCGTAGAACTTCTGACCAAACCGTGGCTGCAACCCTCAGCTCCTACGCGTTGATGATCATCTACCGACTTGGTCGTTTGATGAGTAGCATGTGGCCACTCTGTCAAGACAATTAGGGTAGTAAGCCAATAGGAACATTATCAATACCACAGCAATAAAACATTAGACATATAGTAGTATTATCCGAGACAGTCATGTACTTAATCCCCGAACTCGGACTCGGGAGTGACAAAGTATTCCGCTAAACAAAACATTAAGCCTGGACTAGGGACATAACAGGCTCTTAAGAATAGCCGCACGTCTTATAATACATATCTAACCTATTCGCACGTGAAATATTACATGACCAAAAGGCCAATCAGACCAGACGGTCCCATGAGGTCAAAAGTCCATGTTTCGTCCGGTAGATATTTCGGAATGCCCGAGCATGAGACAAGCAATATATGCAGGTGTCACCCGAGAAGGCCCGTAAACTCTCGTGAAGTATAGAGGTAGTCTTATTGATTGGATAATTGCAGATCAACGTTGGATCGACATAACCTAGTAACCCTACCACGGGAGCGCCGTGCATAATCACGGATCATTCCGTCCTATTATATGACTGCGGCTCCATATTGCCACAACGTAACCAGAAGGGATCTCCATAACTATCTTCAATGTAGGAGCTGAATGCGGGGAGCTATCCTAATTAATAAGCCCCTTTGAATCACAGTAAGATATTCAGGGTATTGGGATAGGTCTCTCTGATATGCGGTAAGAAACATCCACCATTCAGCTACGCCACTATATGCATCCTATGTCAGACCTGACGGCTCGTGGGCCCCATTGTCTCCCTTCTGTGTCATGGACAGTGCGCCGACGAGACAAGTGCCAATACCCGAAATGTGTGTCTTATCCGTGGATGACCATCTTCACCACTCAATCGTATTAATATCAAATATCGTAGCTAGGTATCCCCTCTTCACTCATCGCAGGAGAGAACTAAGCCTCTCGGCTGCCGTGTACCCGCGCCTGAGGAGACGCATGATGCTGTCTCCGCGCACGGCTACATAGCTTGCTATTAATATCGGCATATATACGGGATAGAGTTCGAGTATGAAGTTAAACAATAGAGGATGCCAGACCCGACATCTCAACACAATGAATATAGATCGGCATAAATACACCTGATATGTCTGATTTCGGTTGGTAAAAGTTTGGCATTTTCCCATGAGACTTCTGTCTTGTTTCTAACTAACTAAATAGATGGGCTGATTTCTAAGTTTCGTCTCCTGCATTTACTCGGTTACTCGTCCATACAGAGCTGTTCAACGCCGCGCCTCAACGCCACATGTCTCACCCGTCATATCGCCAATCACCCATTGGTTGTTACTCACAGACGCGCAATTGAAATTGATCATAGAAGTTATCCCGCTTAACTCCACCAACGTGAATCTTAATAACGAGGTGGAGCGATTCCGCGCCCCGCTCTGTCTCCCGGAATCCTCCTCTTGTTCCGAAACTCCATGTCCGTCACCTTCCTCCACCCCGCACCTTAGTCGCTTTTTATGCACTATTGATCATTCATCCCTCGACGTAGACACTCCTCTGTCGACCTTGAAGAAGACATTGCATTTTACCATGTCGATTATCGGACATTGCAATTGTGAGGCTGTGAGCGTCGAGTTGAAGGCTGGGGAGCAGAAACTTTCATCCATGACATGTTATTGGTAGGTCTGACATAGCACATGAACGATGGAGAATCCCTTCCCATTAACGACCATAGTACCAACTGCGCTCGAGCTGGCGCAGGTGAGTGAAGCCATTTCCGGCACCCATCAACGCCTTGATAACTGACCTACACTGTATGGCACAGGATACTCGATCAATTACATGGTTGACCAAGCCGATGTCACCATCAAAGACCCGACGGGAGCGCTTCAGACCTATGTGGATACCAAAACTGCAAGCGGAAAGCCGATGGATGTGAGATTTCCAATCTCTTGATGTCTTAGAGCACCCAGCACTAATGTGCACATCAGCGTCGCTTTTGTGGTAAATGTGGAAGGTAAATCATCATTTCGCTGCCACACATTTGTTCCCGATATTGATCATTAAGCCAGTCCCGTTTTGAGCCAAACCACGGACGGTAAGACTACTGGGCAGGTGTTTCTCAAAGCCACCCTCTTTGACGAACAGACCGCGCCTTTCATGGAGCTGTATACAGCTTCTCGAAGCAACTGGCAGCCTGCCGTTGTTGGAACCATTCAGAAGTAATCAGACAGTTAAGACACCCTAAAAAGCACATGTGGCTATGCGGAACAGGGATTGAGGCGTTGAGAAGCTTTAAATAAGATGTAAGGTGGTAGCTGATGCCTAGCTGAGTATTGTTCTGGCCCACAGAACCTTTCGCGGCACGTTATTGTCTTAGGTTGTTAAGCACTTGGGAGATGATATATGCGTCACTTGCCCCTTTATTGAAGAAAGAGTGCTACTCCCAAACTGTATATCGAGCTTGTGAAAATGTGATGTGCCACCGGGCATGAGGCGTGAAGGTTGGGTGCTCAAGGTAAGGGGTCATCCCCATAGCCTGTAGGGGGAATTGATCAGACATCTGCCTGTGGCGCACCACGTGGAGAACAAGCTCAAATTCGCATTCAATTAGCTTTTGATAGCTCAGCATGACGCGGAATCATTGGCTCTCACGATGGCTTCCGAACCAATAACCATGGGGAGGTTGACACGATGTTTAAAGCCCTGGAAGCATCAAGTAGAGCAATGTCCGGAGTTAGAGACGAGATCCCCCTCTTATCCTCAGCTGTTTTGGCATGCACTATTGGCTTCTTTTCATCTATCTGAGTGTACAAGAAGCTCCTGTTGACAACATACTTCTTCATTTCGCTAACAGTTATTATTTTAATAATTCGATAAAAGGCTAATGAGTATCCTTCCTATGGAAATTAAGGTATAGGGCTCTAATTTGAGCCTTCACTACTACCCTCGGTGGACTATTGGAATAAAATCAATCCTAACACCAGTTTATATAATGTTCCAATCCATATCGAACTCCGAATCCAAGCCTACCATGGACACGGGTGATGTTCCTCAATACTGACCTCCAGATTTCATACAGAAGGTGACATCATAGGATTAAGATGGTTGGTGGCACTGGGACTTTGCCCGTCAGGTCGTGCCTTAGCCTCCGACTCCATAGCCGCAAGCTCCTCGTCCGCGGCATCCTGCCCTGGGTTCGCAGTGTCGTACTCCAGTCTCTTCATGAGCGTATAGACACCAAACGAGAGCAAGGCACCCATCGCCGGCCCAAGCCAATAGATCCAGTGGTATCCCGGAAACCCTCTGATGACTGCAGGTCCGAATGATCGAGCAGGGTTGATCGACGTGCCTGTGAACCTCGTTCCAGCAAGATGTGCGATGAAGACCGAGATACCGATGCCGACCGGGGCGAGGAAGGTAGCTCGATGCTTCTCGACGGCCAGGAAGTATACTGTCAACACTAACTGCGCAGTGAGGAACATTTCTAGGAATAATCCCTGCGCCACGCTCATGTCGTGTCCGAGGCTGTTGGTCACTTGGAGGGGTCCGGGGAGGAGACCGTCGACGACTGCGGCTGCCGCGATCCCGGCGACGATTTGAGTAGGTATAATGCATGCTGCATTGGTCGGAGACACTGCGCGGACGAGGAGAAGCCCTAGTGTTACCTGAAATGGGTGAGTAGATGACAATCGAAGTGGCAATGGGTATACTGAGACGTGCTACTCACAGCTGGATTGAACATGCCTCCAGTGACACGATAGAAAACCCAGACATTGACAGCGACGGAGCAGCCAAAGGAAGCTGCAATGTAGAGCAGAGTGGCAGGCTCAAGAGGAGCGCTAGGGTCAGTGGCATTATTGGTCTCGAGAGCTGCCTGCGCACCAATAAAAGCCAGCAGAAGAAACATGAAGGTCCCGCAGAATTCGCCGATGATCACCACGAGGAGATTACGGAGACGATCCGGGGTCCGATGTTCTCGCTTGGGAATATCGGGACGGCTGGTGTGCGAGTGCAGAGAGGAACGTGGGTTTGATGGCGTTGCCATGGTGGGCAATACTATCCAGCAGGCCGCTTGTCTCCTAACGAGGATAGGGATATAAATAGATTATCCGGAAAGACTTAAGGAAAAGAGCCGCAAAATCGAGCGAAAGGGTTGTATGAGCAAGGGTTAGATGGGCAAGGGACCTGTTTCTACGATGACCTCGAAGCTAGGGATATATCCTTGGGCCACGCTAGAATGATGACGATGCCTCGCAGTGAGAGGGGGCATTATGTTCCACGGCAACGCGACACACGCTGATCAGAACATAAACTTACGGAAAAGGACGCATGCATGACTTGATAGCACCTACCACAGCGCCGTCTTGCCATCATTGTGCTGCAATCGGAAACCACATGGCGTGATGGGTAACGTTGCTGGCTCTGAGGAGATGGTGGGCGATCGCGTCGTTGCCTCATAGATCGACAGATGAGTGTCAGACAGGCCAACCCATGCCACCACCAACGGGAAGACTAGTGATGGGATGAACTCAAGGTGGTGAATCATTTCCCTTCACACTCTAGCCGGAGTGCCTAGCCTGTTGTTCAGGCCGCTTGGGTTCGTGACTAGCGCACCAGATGCGAATCTCGTGACGTCAATGAATCCAGTGGCTGCGGCGGGATCTACGCGAATCCCCAGATTCTCGATGAATACTGGTCGATTATAGGTCATAAATTGCGTGGCTTGGTGTTTTCCTTCTCTTTCATCGTCGTGTGATGCCTTTGGTACCGAACATGGTGGCACAACGACTCACGAGGGTGTGCTCATCAGTACGACGAGGTCTTAATCTGTCTTAGAAGCTACATTCGACTTGCCCCTATTTGCTGGATCACATCTAGAAAAGGCAGTGTCGATTCGATGAATACGGCACGGATTGAGCTTAGTTTCTCATCGCTGATGCACAAGTGGTGGGGGAAATGCTGATATCATATGTAGTCAATACGAGGCCAGGAACCACATTCCTTTCAGGTACGGAGCTATACATGCAGGAATATGTATCTCCTGTGATTTATTATACTTGCCTACCCACTGCATTAATAAGTATAGGAAAGCCTTCATCTGAAGAACATCATAGACAAGTCCAGTAGACTAAAGCGGCCATCGCCACCAGCAGCTAGACCACGATATGTAGCGTGTGCTCTATTCAGAGGCCGACGAGACAAATGCAGCATCAATTATACTATCGTGGGAGCCTGCATGACCAGCTGGGTGGCTTTAATTGAGAACTAACAGATAAATACATTCAGACTGAGAGAGGAATTATTTGAGGGTATGTGAAAAGAGTGAGCATATTCAAGAACCAACCTTCATGTTGAATAGGTGCTAGGGTCACGCCTTGTTATAAGAACTATCTGGCCCAAGGACAGGTATGGCACTCCTAGCGTACATGTAGCATGTGAATGAAGTTGAGTCTGGCAGGTCAAATACTCAAGGACAGGCACTCAAATCTCAGAGGAGAACTCTCATTCTATGTTTCAATCGACGTGTCATTCTTCTCCTGTACGTGCTTGATCCATGCTTATGGCATTTCCGAAAACCACCAAAGTAGACTGCACGCCCACGGTATAAAAGTTTAACCATCCTCGTCTTGCCCTTCATTGATCTTGAAGTCAAGAATAAGACCACTCGCTGATATTGTATACCTTCCAAGCCGAGGGCCTTGATTTTGTCGCTAAGCCTATCGAGCGGGACTTTACCAAGACTATTCCCTCGGTCATCCCCCCCTCCTTGTTTTTCCCTTCAGTAGCAGCTGCCAAACTGCATTGCTCTCTCACTTACTACTCAATGGTATTGTGCATCCTCCACCAATTCCCGAGATTTCGAGATATCTGAGACGGTAGGGCGCTAAAATCCAGACGAGAAATCCGAGTTATTATCGATACTTGTCAATCACAACCTCAAACCTACCTCGGTAAGGGTCGAAAATTCTGGAATCGGACCCCAATTGTATCTCATCAGGGCCGGCCAGCTACTCAACGTCCTCCGTACTCCAAGGCGGGCCAGGGGTCCTACCCGACTAGGTAAGTCGGATGAGACCCAGGAGATATCCCCGAATTAGCGTGTGTGGGTTGACCTACGGTGGAGTCTCAATAGACTAGATCCGCGATCTTGGAAACTGGGGATGGTATACGTATATAAGGGAACAAGTCCAGAGGGAAAAGAAAACCCCGCTCTCTCCTTTTCGTGATATTATTTGGTTCTTTTTGCTTGAAGGAACTCTTCCCCATCGCAAACATGTCTGCCTTCACGCGCATCCATAGCGACAAGCTCGCCAAGTTCAGCTTTAGCCATGGAGCAGTCATCCACCCCAACGCCCAAACCATCGTCCTGGCCGGCAAGGTAGGCTCCATTGACCTCAAGGGCACAATGGCTGCGACATTCGAGGAGCAAGTCGCTGCTACCTTCAAAAATATCGAGATTGCTCTGGCTGAGGTCGGCGCTACCCCCAAGGACATTGTTCACATGAGGTACTATGTCACCGACGTTCGTAAGTATCTCCCCCTCCTATCTGCCTATCAAGCAAAAGGGTGCCCGATTTATTCTTACACCGAGAGTCAGAGACCCGAGACATGGTGGCCTTCCGAAAAATTAGGACGGACTTTTTGGGTCGGTTCCCAGGCGCTGCTCCTGCTGGGACTGTTCTCAGCGTGCTTGCGGCAGACCCCGACATTCTGTTTGAGGTGGATGTCATTGCCGCAATTCCTGTGCAGTCAAAATTGTAAAAAGAATACCTTCTCTCGGGTTTGGATGGATTTTGTTTAATACCCGGATGCGAGCCATCGGCTGTAGATGCGTGCGAAACAGGCTTCCCGATGTCAACAGTTAAATATACTTTGTTCCCAACCGCCTCACAATCGATATATGCTCGACTCTCAAGGAGCATAGGGAAAGGTCCCCATTAAGTATATACAAAGCATCCGTTCCCTAAAATAGATAGAGATCGATCTATAGCGCAGAAGAGAGTTAATGAAGCCTACCTTGAATCTTTTAGTTCAACCCTTTTAACCCTGGCAAAGTGTTTCGATCCCTCATCTAATACATGCAGCACTATATATATTGCAGTATGACTCAATGTTGCTTGCTGCCTATAGCATAGATTATTTTAGTCAAGTTAATTGCGTGATGCTCCGCATTCGGATGTCATCAAACGATGATTCTTCTCCCCACATCGCCTTTTTTCTCAAGTCCACATATTACTACCGTTAACGTTAACCTCGCCACACTCAATCTCGATAATATTACCCTCAACAGTAACCATGGCGAATTTAAAGAAGTGGCTTCCAGGCGTATCCTTCCCCCTTATTCTCAATGCTCCTATGCATGGTGCAGCTAATGGTCCCCTCGCTGCAGAGGTGACAAAAGCAGGAGGATTGGGTCTGCTGTTCCGCACTCCATGAACCGGCACACAAAAACAATACTGATACTCCTGGATACTAGGCTTCATCCCGGGCGGAATTGTCCTCTCCAAGGACTCCGACGACTTGAAAGATCTTGAACTCCAGCTCACAACGGCACGTCGTCTCCTAGCTCTCGATGAGTCATTGGAGAAACCTATACCGGTAGGCGTCGGTTTCGTCACATTCCACCCCTCCGTGGCTCAGTTCGAAGAGTCGGCTTTGCCGATAATCCGCAAGCACAAGCCCGTCGTCATATGGCTCTTTGCCCCGGAGCCGAATTCAACCACGCATAAGCACTTGATCCGTCTTCTGCACAGCGCAGGCAGCTCCTGGAACCTCAAGGTCTTGGTCCAAGTCGGGTCTGTTTCAGCGGCCCGGGATGCGATCGAGAGTGGCGCCGACGGCGTCGTGGCGCAGGGTGTCGGTAGGTTATTTTCCTTTCGATTACCTCAAATGAGCATTCACCAATATCACACGTAGATGCAGGAGGCCACCAATGGGCGCAGGGTGCCAGCATTGTCTCGCTGGTGCCTGAAGTCCGTAAACTCATTCGAGATGAATTCCCCGGTAAAGATGTGGCTTTGATCGCAGCGGGGGGTATTGCGGATGGTAGCGGTGTGTCAGCTGCCCTGTCTCTGGGAGCTGAAGCAGCCGTCATGGGCACTAGAGTAAGTCCGGGGCTCGTACATTTCAGGAATGCGTGCTCATTGTCTAGTTCTTGGTTGCCGATGAAGCTGGAACCTCCAAGGAAATGAGACAAGTTGTCCTAAGCACCACCGACGGCGGATCCAGCACTGTCAAGTGAGTATATCCAGGTGTGAGTTGAAGATCCAATTTGCTGATTCTAATACTGATAAAAGGTCATACCTACACGATGATGTTCGAGAGAATAACATTTGGCCCAAACTCTATGATGGACGGGCGGTATTGGGGCCATCGATTATTGACGAAAGAGCTGGAATTCCGCTATCTCAAAACATCGCTAAGCTAAAAGAAGCACAAGAATCAGGAGATAAGTCTAGAAACGTTTTCTGGTCGTAAGTTTGGTTTCGTATGTCTTATTCAGACCTCTTGCTAAATTATTGCGCAGTGGAACCGGAGTTGGGTTGGTAGACAAGCTTCAACCCGCCGGAGATATTGTCCGAGAGACTCGAATTCAGGCAATTGAACGGATCAAAGAGCTTAGTGTCTTCTATGGAGAAACTTTGACACACTAATCGCCTTCACAGCCTTGGATTCGATTATTGACTAGTCTGACCTAAACCTCTAGAGCAAGCTTTAGTTAAGCCATACAAGGCATTTTCAATGAGCTATATAGAATCAGTCTTAAAAAGAGCTTGCTCAGCATTGCCCTCTCCCCAATACATGTGATCACCGACATCGATGCAACATTTATAAGTAGGTAGTTGGCTGGGGATATCTCCATTACTTGACACACCGGGGATAACACGGGTGGCAAGGTAGATCGCCCAACCTAGGCAGTTATCGAATTGTTTTGGCTTCGACTTTTGCCTGAACTTGCGGACGATGTCACCCGAGGATGGAGAGACGAAAAACTCACCAAACCCCTCACTCTGCTTAACTAAGACAAGACGAAAAGTATATTTATATTTCTCATCGGGATAATTCTTACAGAGTCGAGGCCTTTAGGATAGTTTACATCTTTAAACTCTCTCAACCCCACCTACTTGCATGGAATAGCGAAAACAAATGGCCGCTGCCACGAAGCTACGACGGATCATCGAGGATCCCAACTCGTTCATACTATGTCCCGGAGTATACGATGGATTCTCAGCGCGAGTCGCTTTGAATGTCGGATTTGACGGCATCTACATGGCATGAAAATCTCGCTTTGCATTCTTTACTCTACTTCCACAGCTGACCAGTTTTTGGCTGCTTGTAGACAGGAGCAGGAAGCAGTGCCTCGGTTCTGGGCCACGCCGACCTCGGAATGATGACCCAGACGCACATGCGCAACCACGCCGAGATGATTGCCGATTTGGGAGCCCTCCCACAGTACGCAACAGCAGACGGCCCCGTCCCTCTTATTGCCGACGCAGATACCGGATATGGCGGTCCCATTATGGTATCCCGAACCGTGGAGCAGTACTCGCGATCTGGCGTGGCCGGGTTGCATATCGAGGACCAGGTCCAGACGAAACGGTGTGGCCATCTTGGAGGGAAGGAGGTTGTGAGCCGGGACGTCTACCTCAGTCGTATCCGCGCCGCCGTGAATGCCAGGAACAGGATCGGGAGCGACATCGTCATCATCGCCAGGACGGATGCTCTCCAGACTCATGGATACGACGAGGCGATTGAACGACTCAAGGGCGCCTACGAAGCTGGCGCAGATGTGGCTTTCTTGGAAGGGTTGACGTCAAAGGAGCAGGCGGCGCAGATGATCAAAGCCGTGGCCCCGATGCCGGCGCTTCTCAACATGGTAGAGTCCGGGGCCACCCCGTCCTTTACTGCCGCAGAGGCCAAAGAAACAGGGTTTAAGATTATGATTGTTCCATTCGCTGCTATTGTCCCGGCTTATGATGCTATGAAGGCTGGGTTGGAGCATCTCAAGGCTACGGGATCAATGCCAGACAAGGCGAAGGAGATGACACCACAGGAGCTTTTTAGGGTATGTGGATTGGATGCCAGTATGCAGATAGACAAGGAGTCTGGAGGTGAGAATTTCAAGTCTGGTGTTGATTAGGAGAGTGGATGCTCTTGGGATGCGTCTATACATTGCTTGCCTGGATATTCTCGCCTACGGTAGCGAGATCAGTGTTCATATTGGTGAATTTGCCAACTTACAAACACAACTAGGCGGGAGAGGGGATATATTGCTTCGTATATAGCCAAGTACAATAAAGTGATGAGTAGATAATGACATGATCATCTTCTCGTGATCTTAATCTTCAACCCAAGAGGTTTCCTCAAGAACCCCTCCCGTGTCTCCATGATTTCCTGCCCCAACTCAACATTGTATCTCTTGACCCATGTGGCAGCAATGAGTTTCATTTGCACTTCGGCCAGATTCCGCCCAACACAAGACCTAGGCCCGTGGCTAAAGGGAATAAAGGCCTTCTTCTGGTCTGCGGTTGGGTTTTCCCATCTGCCCGGATTGAAATCATCGGCATCGGGACCCCAAATCTCCTTGGAATGGTGGATAGTGTACGCCGGGACGCTCAAGACGGTACCTGGACCGAAATAATGGCCTTGGATGTGGACACCGGGCGACTGAGGAGGGACCTGGCGAGGCAACCCAATGCCGGATGTTGAGTGGTGCCTTAGCGTCTCATCGATCACCTGCTCTAGGTACGGGAGATTCTTGACCTGATCAAATGAAGGAACTTCCACATCATCCGATACAACTTGGTCAATCTCCTGTTGGAGCTTCTGGAGTACGCCGGGCGTCCTGACAACATGGTATAGCAATGCGCATGAAGAATTGGACGTGGTGTCGCTTCCGGCAATGAGCTGGGTCAGAGCCTCGGCAGTCAGCTCTTCTCTACCAAGAGGCTCGCCATTGTCATCCTTTCCCTTGATCAATCGCGCCAGGAGGTCTTGACGATCGATATCAGGCGGGTTTTGAAGGCGGTCAGAGACACGAGCAACTGCTATTCCCGCGAGTCGTTCGACGGCCTCCAGGCCCTTGTAGAAGAAGGGGTCCGGCAGCCAGCGAGCGTAGGGTTTGAGCCAAGGCAGGCAGCCCAATGTGGCAGACACTTCGCCTCTGCGGTTGATGATCTCGACAGCAGGTGCATAGATCGATGGGCCAGTGGGAGATGTGCGTACTTCAGCGATATCTGCTCCGCTAGATAGCATTCCTAGATACGGCAGCATTTATTAGAATTATTCACGCAGCTGAGAGAGGGAGGAGTAACTTACCAAATGGCTTACCAAAAGCCAGGTCGGCGATGGTATCAAAGGCGAGATAATTGACTGAATACGAGTAATACCATCAGTAACACAGGTTTTATTTTCTGGAGGCACTACTCAACTTACACCATGACAGACAGTCAAGATGCGCTGAGCCATCTCGCTGAGAAGTGTTCTTTATCCGAGCGTCCCATTGCCGGGTGAATTCCTCGAGATTCTGGCGCACATACGGCTCGAATTCAACCACAGACTTGGGAGCAAAGATGTGCGACACGAGCTTGCGCTTCCTGGTATGCTCAGCGCGGTCTCTGGTGTTGAAGAGGCCTCGGCGGATGGAGACAAAGGCGTCGTAGAAATCGCTGGTCGCAATGTTAGCATCTCGACGTGGCCAGTTGGATATATACACCAGATGCAATTCACTCACGCTTTGAGAAAGCCATTGCCGTGGCCATAAATGGTATTCACAGCATCCGCATCGGCGACGCTGACGTGGTTCGGTGCAATGCGGACAATCGGACCAAGCTTCTTGTGAGTCTCGTGGACAATGGCATACCGCTTGCCCCGGCGACAGGTCCACAGCAGCCACAGATTCGTGAAGGGGGCAATTGAAGGGCCTGGGATGCCGCGCAGGGCCGCATTGGTGGTGAAGTACGGGAGGATGAAGAAGTAGCCCAGCAGCGACACAAGGCCAGCCACGGCGAGCCACGGCGAGGTGAGGAGATGAAGGAGTGCCATTGCTGCAATTCGGATTATCTTTGGTGGAAAATGCAGGCCTAGTCCGTCTATATATGCGAGGGCATACGTCAGCACCTGCTTGTCTTGTTCAGACGTTGATATCTGAGACGCGCGGTGTGAAATTTTCTCCACAGATCTGATACTGTGGATCGGGCATGGAATTGAAATTATCGCGGATGTGGCCTAGCATTTATATATCCGTGTCCATGCGTCAACTGCATTATGCTGCTCCTCCCTGCCAGCTCAGTTGGAGATTCGCAAGTGGTATGCATCCAGAAGGAAGCCCGGTGCAACCACACGATACGACCTCCAAAACGGAATCGCCATTTGTTGTTGGTAGATGTCATGACATATCCGTCCATCATCACTGGCCCTCGAAACAATCCGCAATTGGCCTAGTCCTAATTTGAACTATGAGATAACCGAGTCTCCTTCGGAATCGGCAGGAAATGCGCATAATGCATCGGGAGTGAGGAGTAATCATCTGCTAACGAAAGATCGCCATAAGACTATCAGATTTACTTTCGGAAGTGAGGAGTATGTGTCTATAAAAAGGAAATTGTCAGCTTTACTTAAGCATTATTTTGTACGGAGTATCATACCCGTTTCCTAAACCGTTGCTTCAAGTACACCCCAATGGCCTGCCACAATCAAGTTTTCTCGGCTTTGAATCCGAGGAGAAGCACATCCGATTTCTCAACTCTTACTCATGCTAAGATTGAATGGATTTTAATGGGTGCAAGGATCTTAAAAAGGGTATATTGCTCACTCTTGGAGCCGGAATCCCATGAAGTCCACATTTTTATTTCGCTTGCATTAGGGCACCTAAGCTTGGAGACAGGGCTGAATATGAAGGGTACATAACTGCTTCGAGTAGGTTTAATGATGTTGAAGCTACGTAACAAAAGGAATGCCGGAAACGAATCACATTTGGTATTTGCAGAGGATGTGCAAAAATGTTGCAGTCAAATGAGCGTATGTTCAATATCGTTGAGCAGACTATGTAGAGTTCTTATCGAGTTACAAAGGCAGGCAACATATTGCAGCAGAGATCCTTCTCAAGGAATGGGGAAAAGGAGTAAAAGAATAGAGTAAGGCTTCCCGGGGGAAGTCTCAGCCCTCTTAAAGCAGGTTGGCGATAGCGACAGGATTGTAGTATTCTACAGGATCAATTCAAGTTCGGAATCATCTGAAGCAATGATTGTCCCTACCCAAAGGTAGGGAATGTTGGTGGAATCATTGCCGTGGTTGATTGTTTAGTTGCAAGGACGACTTGCCTTAGATGGCTGACCAGCGGAGAAGAACAGCGGCAGCGATGACAGGCAAGACGCTCACCAGCTCTCCAAGTCCCGCAAATTCTGGTGGGATCCTCGCATTGACAAAAGCCCCGGCAGCCAGAAGGACGGCGAAGGTGTTGTACACAAAGCTCCATCCAAAGTTGAACTTGATGCGGTTGACAGACTTCCGGCTGGCGTTAATCATGACGAGGATGCCAGAAAGGGCGGGTCGCATGAGGACGACATCTGCCGCAGATTGCGCGATGTCTGTCCCCTCGTTCATGTGAACGCCAATCGTAGCTTGTGCCAGAGCAACAGCGTCGTTTGTCCCGTCGCCGCAGAACACTACGATAGGCTTCTTCCCACCCACATTGGTGTCAAGAAGCGCCTGGATGTAGTCTCTCTTGTCAGCGGGCGAGCTGCGAGCACGAACATTATTGGCAGGAATTCCGAGCTTGGCCGCCAAATTTTGAACAGCGCCGTCATCATCGCCAGAAACTAAATGAATTGCCACGCCAATTTTCTCAAGGGCCTCAAGTGTGTCCGCAGCATCAGACCGCAGCTCATCTTCCAGACCATAGACTGCAACCAACACGCCGTCAATGGCGAAGCAGAAAACAGTATACCCACGAGCAAGCATCGATTCAACATGTTCATGATCGGAAAGATTAAGCCAACGAGAATTGCCTGCTTGAAGTTTCTGGCCATTCAGAGTGCTTTCGACACCCTTGCCTGTAAGGCTCTTGGGCTCGGGGACAGGCGAGGCGATGAGTCCTGCATCGTTTAGATGAGCGCTTACAGCAACCGAGACTGGATGTCGGCTATTCTCGATGAGACCCAGAAGAAATGGAAGTTTGTCCTGGCTGTTACAATGAGTTTCGACAACAGAAAGCTTTCCTCGGGTCAAAGTCCCAGTCTTGTCAAACACGACATGCGACGTCTTGTGAGCGACTTCAATAGCATCTGCAGACTTGAACACGACGCCCCTCTCCGCTGCGACTCCACTTGCGATGACAATAACCATGGGAACAGCCAGCCCAATGGCGCAAGGGCATGACACGATGAGGACAGTAATGGCATACGTTATTGCCTCGATCGTGGCTTCAGAGCCATTATACCCACGAATCGTCATACCCACCGCAACCCAGATAACGAAAGTAATAATAGTCAAAGCCACAACCACTGGGACGAAGTAGGATGCTACCTTGTCTGCGAGATCTTGCAGCTTGGGCTTGGATAGTTTAGCCTCGTCAACCATCGCAGCAATCGTGTTGATAGTGTTGTCGCTAGGCAAGCGGCCCAGCCGAACAATCATGACTCCAGATCCATTAATGGAACCTGCAATGACTCCTGATTTCGGAAACTTCTCAACTGGCCTCGATTCACCTGTGAGCATCGACTCGTCAACCTCAGATGAACCCCTGATGACGGTGCCATCCGTGGGGATTCTGGTGTCAGGCAGAACCTTGAAAATATCGCCATACTGAAGAAGCCGAGCGTCAATTTCAAGTTCTGTGCCGTTCTCTTCGTCTATGAGGATGGCTTTCGATGGCTGAAGTGATCGGACAGAAATAGTCTCGACAGCTCTCTGGCGAGCCAGAGCAGCAACCCATCGACCAAGCATAATCAGTGTAACCAGCAGAGTGCTCGTTTCAAAGAACTGGCCGGTGGAGAGGGGGCTTCCGGCAATCAGGTACCCGAAGGAGACCACGGAGAAGATGTAGGCAGCGCTGGTGCTTAGGACAATCAGGAGATCCATCTCTATAACCTTGGAGAAGACTAGAGCCTTAAGAGCCTTGGGGTAAAACGGTCCCGCGATGACGAATTGAACAATCGTCGCCAGTGCCATCGAAGCCGAGGAATATGCGACTTCGTTTTCGGGGAGGGGGGCCCACGCCATGACCAACACAGGAATTGTCAACACGGCGGAGAGAAGTGTCATGTACCCAACATGTCGGACATGCTTGCTACCAGCTTCTAGCGACGGGTCAGCACGTAGAGGAGCCAATTCTGTTGGCAAACGCCAAACCTTCTCGGCAAGGTCACGAGCTCCGACTATCTTCGGGTCAAATGTAACTCGTGCGGTCTGTTTGCCAACAAGCGCAATGTCGGTAACACCATCTGGCCACTTTTCACTACTAATCGATTGAAATTGATCATTCGAAATGATGAAATCAAGACTGGATCCCTGGCTCTGAATCCTTTCGCACTTGAATTCTGTTGTTCGTTCCAGATGTTTCATGACTTCTTCAACAGATCCAAGCCGAAGGTCAATGTGGAACTCAGCTCGAGAGAGAACCAGGCTGGTTTTCAGGTTTTTCACGGCAGGAACAGTAGCGAGGGTTCGGTTCAATTTTGTCTCGCACCCGGTGCAAGTCATGCCCGAAATGCTCAAAACCACTCGTTCGTTTCCAGTGCCTTGATTCTCAATGTCACTTACGGCCTCAATTGGGCCCTTTTCAATACCTAGGCGGGCATCAGGGGCAGTTGAAGAGCAGCAAGCATCAGCGCAAGACCCTGAGCGGCGGCCCACTGGCTTATCAGCGCAGCACGAGTCAACGGATGTGCGCTTGGTGTCATTTACCCCGATGCCGTTGTCTCCACGGCAGCAAGAGCCGGAACAACCAATCTCAAGAGAAGGCTTTCCGGGAGAAATAGTCTCCGAGCCACAGGCCGGGCGTTCAGCATGGGAAACCACTTGCTTGTCTGGCGCTTTGGAAGCGCAGCAAGAGTCAACACAACTAGTCTTAACAGGAGACTTTCCAGGAGAAATATCCTCCGAGCAACAGCCCGGGCTTTCAGACTGCGAAGCCGCCTGCTTACTAGGCTCTGCAGAAGAGCAGCACGAGCCGGAACACCCAGTCTCGCCGCCCGTCGGGCCGATATTGGCAGCCTGTTTGTCCGTACAACAGAGCCCTTCAGATCCGGCTTGGGCTCCCGAGGGTAGGATATCTGCCTTTGCACAGCAATCATTTCCATCCTTGCCGTTCGGTGGAGATCCTCCTCCCTTCCCCTCAGAGCAGCAGGTCGTCGGACCTTTGCTCCTAAGCGAAGGGGCGAGAGCAGGCTTCTCCTTCGAGCAACAGGAGCCACCACAGGCATCCCCTACAGGAGAAACCTTGACGGATTGGACGCTTTCTTTGAAGCCCTTTCGCAGACGCAGGCTATTTTCCGCAGCTTGATTCTTCGTGACGGAGCCACTACTGTGGCCAGAATCCAGCGAGGTGCGAACGGAGCCAACAGACGGTTTCTTAGAGGGCTGGTTGCCGTCGAGTGAGTGTCGCTCGCGTATTTCGCAGCAGGTTTCCTGGCCAAGAGCAATAAGGGTCCGGCAGAGGCACCCCAGAGCCCGCAGCGTCGCGCCATAACGGTCCAATGCCGAGAGAGTGTGCTCGCTGCAAGCCTCGCCCTCAGTAGTGTTACAACAGGCTGTATCGAATTAGCAACCAGGACATCGCGTCAAAGAATCTCACACCTCATCTTACCGATCGATTCAGAGCTTCCCGCAGCACTCATACCGCACTCGCGCAGCGCCAGCCGGTCGAGGCAAGACGTGTCGCAGCATGGATTGGCTTTGCCGCGGCAGCAATCAGGCGCGTCGGAATCTTCCTTGGCCACGTCATTGGCACATTTTCCGGCGCCACAGCAATCATCCTCAATCTTCTCTTCATCTGGCACTTTCTGGATTGGAGGTTCGGCGGCGAGAGTCTCGACATTCTGGCGTCCGCAGCAACCACTCTGGCAGGCGCCCTCCTCAGTTGCGGGTAGCGCAGGAGCAGGCTCGAGAGCCGGGACCGGTGGACCACAACAGTCAGATTCCATTTCTGGAGTAATCGTTTCCTTCATTCCAAATATTGCGAGTTCAAATTTGCGACGAGGTGAGTTGATGATGGGAAATGGGTTGGCTGCCTCTCGGGGCGCTGTGTTCCGAAACAAAATGACCTGGGACACCGTCACGTGGTACCCGCCCGTTCTTTCCTTCAAGCCAATCCCCAACAACTTACTTACGCTCACCGGTGAGCCTCAGTAATCCCTAGCATATACATACATATTCATCTCATAGCTCGAAACGTTTTCTTAGATAGTTATCAGTAAATAACAATCGCTACCGCTTCATTAAAGTGCTCGCACGTTAGCAGTGACTAGCACAGCGCCAAGACAATCTGAAGTGATCGCCGTCCTTAGAACCATTGATCACACACCGCCTCCCCTCTCTCACATGTCAAATTTAGGGTTGTGCATTGCTGCAACGTCGTAGTTAGCAGGTTACCCTGAAGTCTAGAATCTGCATCCTCATAAACTCTTTGAGATCACGGTACCATACACCAGACCATATTGAAGGTGTGGTGATTGGTTTGATAGCCAAGTACTATTTACAGCTAGTCGGACTTAGTCATAGCTTAGAATTACGAATCAATTTCAGTTGATTCCGGCGTATTGCGCCTTCATGATAGTGTTTTCCTGCCTCTGATTCCGATCTCGCTCGTCGTATTGGTAATATTCCGGGCACTTTAGTAAGAGAAGAAGTCATCCGGAACACGTCGACAGAGATTAATGGTGCGACCTATTGCGAGGCAGCTCGGAAGCCTCGCAAGGCAGAAGGCTTGGCGCGGCGAAGCATCATCATAGGTGCCGGATCATGTCACATTACGTCGATTACCCCTCAAAAATGGGATGGTCATCCTCCGTATCCTCGAATCATACCGAATCTCGGAGGGCCTAGACTCGGCATCCAAACGGAGTGCTTCAACCAACTGATAGTGCATATAAAATTGATCAAGAACTCCCGAATTGGCAGTGTAATTGGCCAATTGCAAGAGCCCAGAGCTACTCAGAAGACCCTACTTTATTTTCTCCATCACAGTACTTACCTTTTCCACCTGAACCATGCAGTGGCAACCAATGTCTCAATCTGGCTGCGTCGTCGTGGTCGATGGTCGTCCAAGATATCTTCCGCAGGTCAAAACAGATATCCACACGACTATTTTTGATATCACATCAAGGACACATTTGACCCAGCAATTTGTTAATCCTTCCTCGGAAATCCCAATTGACGAGATCAGTTACGTCTTTCCCCTCTATGACGGTGTCTCCGTGATCAGCTTCACTTGCACCGTGGCCGACCGCATTATCAAGGGCGTTGTCAAGGAGCGGCAGCAGGCCAGGCGAGACTATACCCAGGCGAAAGAGGAGGGGAGAGTCGCTGGCCTCGTAGAACAATCCTTTCAAGCCTCGGATGTTTTTACCACCACTATCGGCAATGTGCCCGCTGGTGGGAAAGTGGTTGTCGAAATTGTCTATATCGGCGAGCTGAAGCATGATGCACAGACCGACCAAGTTCGCCTGACTATCCCGACTCGTGTCGCCCCACGATATGGATCTTCGGGCTTGACGACTAATGGGATGCACCCCAGAGAAGAAGGCATATCGATGACAGTCGATGTCGAAATGCCCGGAGGGTCCTTCATCGAGTCGCTCGCGTCACCCTCCCATCCAGTTGTTGTCACCATTGGCGCCCTGTCCACGGCCGCAGCTTCGTCGGAGCGCTCACTTAATAAGGCATCCGCCGTGCTGCACCAGACAAACTCTACTCTAGACCATGACTTCGTCATTGAAGTCTCGGCCAAGGGGCTAATGGAGCCAACGGCGTTTCTGGAAGTACACCCCACGATTCCCAATCAGCGGGCTCTCATGGCCACTCTGGTGCCAAAGTTCAACATGCCAGTATCAGAGCTGCCGGAAATCGTATTCTTGTGCGATCGGAGTGGCAGCATGGGGATGAAGATCAGAAATCTTGTTGTTGCATTAACTACTTTCCTCAAATCCTTACCGGTCGGTGTTAAATTCAACATTTACAGTTTTGGTAGTTCGTATACCTCTCTGTGGCCAAGGTCAAGAAAATACGACCAAGAAGCGCTTGAAGAAGCTGTTACTCATATCAATACATTCAGGGCCGATTATGGTGGCACTGAAATTTATTCGGCGATGGATGGTGCCTTCAAGAATGCCTACAAGGACCTCAATCTTGAAGTTTTCCTGTTAACAGATGGCGAAATATGGAACCAAGAAGCCCTGTTCAAATTGATCAATGATCAGGTGGCGTCAACTCGAGGCAGGGTCCGCGTTTTCAGTCTCGGCATAGGACATGGTGCCAGCTCAGCACTGGTCGAAGGTGTGGCGAGAGTAGGAAATGGGTTTGCGCAGATGGTTTCAGACAACGAAAGAATTGACGACAAGGTTGTCAGAATGCTGAGAGGTGCCCTTCTTCCGCATATAAATGAGTATACCCTCGAGATCAAGTATGGGCCATCTGACGATTCTCTTGAAGAAGAGGACGACTTCGAATTCATTGAACGAGTCGTGGACTCGCTTCATCTTGATACAAATTCTGAAAAAGAGACAGTACCAGGAAAGACCTCTCAGCAACAAAGTATCTCGCTTTACGACCCAACTGTGGATATAGGCATCACTGAGAGCGGCCGAGACGCAAAAAGGGCCAAGCATGACGAGTTGTTGACCGTGCAGGCCCCTCGTTACCTTCAGACTCCTACCCAGATTCCACAACTCTACCCATTTATGAGGACTACTGTCTATGTTCTACTTTCAGATGCGACACCCGAGAAGACCCCAAAGTCAGTCCTCCTCAAAGGCGCGTTCCAAGACACGATCCTAGAGCTGGAAATACCTATCAAGCAACTTCCCGAAAAGTCAACCACCATTCACCAGCTGGCAGCTCGGAACCAGACTAAAGACCTTGAGGAGGGTCGCGGATGGCTCTTTAACGCAGTGGATAATGATGGGAGGTACTTGAGAGATAAATTTGAAAGCAGGTTTTCTGACATGGTTGAGCGTGAAGCAGTCAGGCTCGGAGTACAATTCCAGGTTGCAGGCAAACACTGCTCATTTGTCGCTGTCGAGGAGCCCGCCTCCACGACTCCAGGGACCCCCGATAATCAACTAGACAGCACTCAAACCAACCTTTCGAGAACGGCATATACACGTCAAAACGTTGACCAGGTCCCACGGGCGCACGCTGCCTCACTGCCTGATTACCAATCCCAAATCATGCTGCTCGAGCAACAAAACAAGAAGAGACTCATGATGGCACGGCAAGAGCACGACCATGACGTTGGCAATGTGTCTCACCAAAATGTCAGCTTCTCCGTCCCCTCGTCGAACAATTTGCCAGGCGCGGTCGTCCCTACTATGGCCAGCTTCCCCCCTGACTTTGGAACTCCCTTGGGCACGTCCGGAGCCTTGCACTCTGGCGACGTCTTGAACGACTTTGACTTTGATTCATTCCTTGATGACGGAAGTGGCAATGGCGAATCTTTTGATTTTACCGCAGCCTTCACCACCACTGAAGAGATGGTGCACGAGCCGCCCCAGAGAGTCGCTCCAGCTCCTGCGTTCGTGAGCCCGGCCGCCGTGCAGGCCTCCCCGGGCATTCACGGTCTTGATACTAGAGCTCTCGGTCGCCTGCATAGCCTCATCTCGCTGCAGACATTTGCGGGTTCCTGGATTTTGGACCACAACTTGGAAAGAGTTTTAGGTATCTCCAGCGCTCATTTGCTACGCCTGCATCTACCTGATTCAGTCGTCAACCACGCGCAAAAGGACGAGATTATCGCGACTGTTTGCGTGATTTCTTTCCTGAGTAGGAAGTTTAACGCTGAGAGGGGGTCGTGGGAGATGCTGGTTGAGAAGGCTGACCGTTGGCTGCAGGAGCGGGTTAGGAAGGATGTGGCAATCCTCAAGGAGGCTCTTGAATCTTCTCCTGTGGTCAACATGTTCACTTGATTATTCATTGTGTTTGGATGTCGGGTCTGGCATCTTATATTGTTGTTTGTTTGACTTTACACTCGAACTCTCTCTCCCATTCACTTGATATAACTTAATTTATTTTATACTTATTAGAAGGCGTTTCCTAAGCTTATATATAAGGGTAGATAGGTTATATTAGTTATAGTTAGTTATTACTATCCTAGGCTATAGAGCTAGGCTAGTTATATACCTAGTTCTAGAGTAATTATAACTAAGCTAATAGCTCTATAATTAGCCTTTAATTAATAACCCCCTATATAGGTAATTAATATATTAATATAAGTAGTCTTTTATTTTCTTACTCTATATAGATAGTCCTAACTATCTTAGCTATCCTTCTACCTCTTTATATATATAAAATAAAAATATATAATTCTAAATCCTTTTACCTTTATTAAAAAGGTATATCTTAAGTATTATATTATTCCCTTATATATATATATTATTATATTATATATCTTATTATAGATTATATATACTTTATTATTTAATTACCTTATTATTATATTTTAATAAGTTATTTTAGTAATAAGTAATTATAAATATATACCCTACTTATAATAATCTTTATTCTATATTATTATTATATTTCTTTTTTCCTTCTTCTATATAGCTATTTTAGTATTATATATATATTCTTATAATAATCTTTACCCTTTTAAAATAAAGTTTTATAATTAATTATATATAAAATAATTATCTTTCTCTTTCCCTTATTTTATATATAGAGATCTATATATTTTAAGATAAGGTTTTATAGCTAATACTTATAGTATAGTTTAAATATATTAAATATCCTCTCTTTTATATATAATTACTTTTATATTATAAGTTTTAAAGCTAACTATATATAGAGGTACCTTTTATAATATTTATACCTTATATATTATCCCCTCTTATTAATAAGATTATAACTAAGAGTAAGTTTAACTTTATATATTAAGTTTAATACTTTTATTTAATAAGTTTTATAAAGGTTACTTAACTATTTACTTCTTTAAAGTAGTAGATAATAACTCTCTTAAGTACTTAGAAGGAGTTAGCTAAGGTTATAAAGAAAAAGAGTTAGGTAAAGAAGCTTTACTTTAATTAAATATAAATATTAATAACTTATTTATTCTTTACTTTTAGGGCTAACTCTTAATTTTAATAAGTATATTAATATATATACTATATATATTAAATTACTTACCTTTAGGAAGAGTAATAGTTATTATTATAATTATAATAAAAATAGAGTTTAATATATATATTATAATAAAGGTAATAATATTTATATTATTACTCCTCTTATTATATTACTCTTAGTATAGAATTTAGCTTTTACTTAAGAAGCTTTTATTAAGCTTCTAGTTACTAAAGAGGGTAAGGATAAATCCCTTAAGTATATTAAAGCTTACTTTAAGATTAACTATATAAATATAACTTAAAAGAAGGTTTATAAACTTATTTATAAAAGTACTTTTAATAGCTTAATTATTACTAAGTATAAGTTAAATATTAAGCTTATAGTCCCTAACTCTATTAAATTAACCTTTAAGTAATATACCTCTTATACCTTAAGGAAGCCTTATAAATATAAGTTTAATATAAGTATAAAGAGAGATAAAGGTAATTCCTTTATACTCTTTAAACCTTCTATTTTAAATAGGGAGGAATTAGACCTCTTTATATAAATTAAAAAACTAAATATAGAAAAAATAGAAAAAAAATTAAAAAAAAATTAAATAGTTTAAATAGATTTTTATATTTATAAATAGCTTTAATTAAATAAAGGAATAAATTAGCTTTAATTAAAGGCCCCCCCCTTATATATTTTATTTATTTATAATATATTTAAAATTATATTTCTAAGTAATTATTATATAAGTTAAATCTATTTATTATTTACTAAGCTATATTTAACTTAAATAGCCTTTCTATATCTCTTTATATTTTAATCTTTAGTTTATTTAATTCTATAAGTTTTAAAAATATTAAATTAAGCTTAACTTTTATTAATATATTAATAAGGTTATTATCTCTATAGATCTATCTTATTTTTATAATTTTATAGTATTTATATAATTAGTATAAAGCTATTATATTAATTATAAGCTTTTTCTTTACTATAGTATTAAGCTTAATAAAGTATTTATATAGTAAGAGAGAATTAATATAAATTATAAGTAGTACTTTTAGTAGTATTAGTTTTAAAGTAATTATATAAAGTATATTTATAATTATAATACTTATATTAAAGCTTATTATTATATTATAGATTTCTAATATAAAGCTACTTTTTATAATATATTTATATTTTATAGAGGATTAATATAGGATATTTCTAATTAATTAAAATATAAGTTTTTAACCTTTAACTTTAATCTTTATTTTAAATATAATAATAAATCTAATTTAAGAGCTTATATCTTTATTATTAGTAAGAGAGCTATTTATAAAGATATATAGCTTTAAGTTATATATATTAAGTAATATAAAGTTAAAGTTATAATTATAGTATTTTATTTACTATATAAGTCTCTTATTTAATCTATTAATATCCTCTTTTAATAAGTTCTATTAGGATTATATTACTATAAATAGGTTATATAATACCTTTAGTTATATAATACTTATAATCTATATATTTTATACTCTTTAAGCCTTATAGCTCTTTATATTTAAGTCCTTTATAGCTTTTTAAAGTATATTAGCTTAGCCTTTTTAGGTAAACTTAATAATTATACTATAGAGAGATATTTTTCTATTATTAAACTTAAGGTTAAACCCTTCTATAAGTTAAATCCTAGCTTTTACTTTAAACTTAGCCTTTTTTAATTAATATTCTTCCTTTATAGTAAATACCTTATTAAATAACTTAAGTATATTATTAATTTATATCCTAATAACCCTAAAACTAAGAGTATTACTTTCTATAATTAAGAGGTATAAGTTATAATTAAAGGTTATTATTTTTATATATATTATAAAGTACTTATAGTATATAGTATATTAATATATATTAGATTTAGCTATTTTATATAATAACTTTATAATTCTTATTATTATTCCTTATAAGTAGTTTTATTTTAACTTTTTAGAAAGTCTTATATAGATTATATACTATAATTCTAATTTAGATTATAAATAGGCTTATATAATATCTTTACTTATTATTATAGACTAAGGCCTAGTAAGGTCCTAGGCTAAGCTTAATAGAAGGTAACTATAGATAGCTTAGGCCCTAGCTTAAGCTATAATAGCACTATAAAAGGAGGAACCTAAGCTACTAGAAGGAACTTACTCTTTTCCTCCTTAAGAATATAAACTTAAGAGTTAATACCTATCTATAGCTATTATAAGGCTAGTTTACTATAATTTATATTCTTTACTAAAGTATTATAATAAATAGCCTTAGTACCTTAAGGACCTCTAGCTATAGAGGAATTACCCCTATAGATAGCTTAAACCCCTTATTACTAATAGGAGGTATTTAAGTAGAAATATTAAAGTTCTATAAAGGGATTAAAGTATAGTTTTAATAGTTATAGTTCTAGTAAGTAGAGCTAAGGAATATACTTAATAGGTATTAAAATAAAGTATTATATAATTTAGACCTACTAATTAAAGAGCTTAAGGCTTATTCTACTAAAATATACCTTATTATATAAGAAGGAATATTATATAACTTAATTAACTACTTTTAGTAATAATATAAATAACTATAGATAAAACTCCTCTAGATTATCTAAATAAGGTTAAAATATAAGTAATATATAATTATCTCTAAAAATCCTAACCCTTTAGTTTAATAATTAAGAGTCTTAGAGTTATACTTCTTAAAGGTAGCTATAACTATATATATAAGTACTAAATTTAAAAAAGGATTCTCTTTTAAATAATATAAATATTATAAAATCCTAGTAAAAATATCTATAATATTATTAACTTTAAAGGGCTTAAATAACTAAGATTCCTTTAAATAAAAATATATTATTAAAGCTATAATAGAAAGAGTATTATATTTAGTAGAATTAAAAGACTTAAAGGTATTTAATATAATATATTATAAGGAATTAAAAGAGCTAGATTTTAAAGATTATATAATAAAAATCCTATTAACTTTTAGAATATTTAGAATAAGCTTTATTTAAGGCTAAAGCCCTATATCTTATTATAATAATCTTCTTTAAATAGATTAAGAGGATTTAAAGATTAAGTAGATAAAGTATTATACTAAATTAGTATAATATAACTAAGAAATAGATATAATTTATAATATATTTACTTAAATAACTAAATAAGTTAGCTTATATTATCTTTAAACTTATATATTAGCTTTAAATAAGATTATAAAGATAAAGAATATTTTATTTTCTATAAAAATCTTAAAGTAGCTTATAGAATAAGTAAAGAGCTTAAAAGAAAATAAGCTTAAGAAGTATATAATATAGCTTTAAATTAAGTAAAGAGTACTAAAATAAATTAATAATATTAGATTATAAATTAAGAGTAAGTAATAATAACTATAAAGCTATAAAATATATAAGAAGTAAGCTATTTAGCTATATAGTTTAAAGACCTTAAAATAAACTTAAACCTAAGATTTAAAATCCTCTTTAAAATATAAAAGAATAACTATTATAAAGCTATTAAAGTAGGGATCTATTAACTATTAACTTTTATACTTTAATTTAGGGAACTCCTATAGAAGAAAGTAAAAGGAGCCTTAAACCTTAAAAAGAAACCTTATATTATAAAAAGGAGCTATAGATTAACCTTTTACTAAGAAGAATTTAAAAATAGAAAGTAAAAATAAAATATAAATAAAATAAAGCTTATTTAGAAATAATAATAATAATCTTTAAAGCTATAAGTAGAGTATATTTTATATAGTAAAGAATATAAAGATATAAATATAATTACTTATTAACTAGCTTTTCCTAAAAATTAGCTATTAAGATATTAATAAAGTCTATCTTTAACTAAATAGTTAAAGTAACTTAAGAATAATTTAAAGGTATAAATACTATATAATAAGCTTAAATCCCTTAATAAAAAATAGAAATAATTATTAAATATTTAAACTTAAATTTTAAGTATAATTATTATATTTTAAACCTTATATTTTAATTATTTATTATATTATTTAGTTTTTCTTAATTTTATAATAACCTTATATTTATTTAATAATTTAAGGAGATTTAGTAAATTTTAATAAGCTAATTATAATAATACTATTTTATAAGTTTAAATAAGTTACCTATCTTAAGATATAGTAAAGTAATTATTTAAGTTTTAAATACTTAAAATAAGCTATAAATATTTACTTTAAAGGGTATTACTTATTACCTAAAGATAAAAATAAATCTAATATCCCTAATTAAACTATATTAAGTAAGTTATTAATAAAATTAATAAAATAATTAAGATCTTATTAAATATAATAATAGATTTACTTTATATAAGCTAGAAATTTATTATAATTAGTATATATTAGAATACTATATAGAAAAGCTAAAATAATTACTTTTACTATAAATAAGATATATTATAATTCCTAGACTTAGAAATTACTAAGTAAAGCTAAATCTATCCTTTAATATAAATAATTAGGTTATTTAGGATTATAAGCTCTTAGGAGTTTAATTAATTTAATAAAAGGGGCTAAAATTAAAGGCTTAATAACTATTTAATATAATATCTATATAAAAGGAAAGATAAAGTATTAAAAGTATTATAAACTAAGAGAAAGTAGCTTATTACTAAGTAAATAAATATTAATTAATTTTTATAACTTTTTAAAAGGAATTAGTAACTTTATATTCTATATAATAATTATAGATAAAGACTTAAGCTTTATTTAAGATTATTACTTTAAAGATTAAATCTAAAGTAATATATAGTTTATACTTAATAATTTAATTTAAACCTTAAAAATAATTTATAAAATAATAATAAAGTAATAGAAATAAATAATAAGTTATAAAAAGGTAAAAGTATTTACTTATATTTATATTAAAAAGGGATAAAAGTTAAAAAATATACTCTTTATATATAGTAATAGAATAACTTTAATAAGTATTTTAGAAAGGTAATTAAAGAGAAAGTAAGATTTTTAATACTTAATAATAATATCCCTTTAAGCTTTAGCTAGAAATAATTAAAATAACTATATATCTATTAAATTAAATATTAAAGTAAAGACTTTACTAGAAAACTCTATATAAGAGGTTCCTTTTAAGAGTTTTAATTATATTAATAAATAATAACTTTAATTAAAGATAATATACCTTAAAGTTATTAATTATAAAGCTTTTATTATAACTATAAATATATAATTAAAAATATAATAACTAAAACTAAGTTCTCCCTAAAGTATAGATTAGTTATTTATTAAATATAATTTATAGAATATCTTTAGAATTTAAATCTATTAACTAATTATATATATATATCCTAAGATATTATCTTTAATAAAGATAAGGTATTTAACCTAAATAAGGCTTAAATATAAGAAATAATTAGTAAATAAATACTTAAAGAGATTTAATAAAGATTAAATTTACTTATTATTTTAAGAAAATAGATTAAGGAGTTAATTAATCCTTAAATCTAATATAAGGAGAGGATAAGTTTAAAATTAATAATTTAAACCTTAAATATTTAATAAAAGCTTAGAGAATAGTACTAAAGTATAAAGTAAGAGAGATAAATATAAAGATAATATATATACTTTATACTATTTTATACCTCTTATTTACTATCTAAAAGCCTAGCTATAAGCTTCTTTATATATTTAATTAAACTAGAGGCTAGCTTTAAAGTAGAAAATTCTTTAATAAAACCTTACTACCTCTTAATTAAGCCTTTTATATTAGTTCTTTAATTATCCCTTTAGTTAAGAATAAGAATAAAATTCTTACTAAAGTAATATATAACTAATATAGGTATAGAAAGTTAAAGCTTAAGTATAAGCTATAAAAGACTTTAATAAACCTTAAACCCCTTAAGAAAGGATTCTATAGAAGGGAATTAATAAAGTCCTTAGAATTCTATAAGAACTTAATAAGGTATAAATTTAAAGATAGAGTTTAAAAAAGTAAACTTAATTACTTAAAGAGCTATAAGTAATTATAAACTTAAATAGAGATTTTATAGTTTAATCTATAAGTTTAAGGCTTATAAATATTAAACTATATATAGTATATATATATAAGTTTAATAAGAGAGGTTATCTTTAAAAATATAAAGTAAAGCTTATTATTTAAGGAGATTAATAATAGAAGGATAACTATAGAAGAAACTTATACTATAACCTTAGTAAGTAAGTCTTTTTAAACCCTTCTTATAATAGCTATAAAATTTAATTTAAGATACTTTAGTTTAATATAGTAAATATATTTATAAATATAAAGTTACTTATAAAGTCTTTATATAAATACCCTAAGGTATAAAAAGTATAATATAAATTAATAATACTCTTATTAAAGAAAGTATTTATAGTTTATAAATACTCCTCTTTTATAATAAAAGGAATTTAAATTAACCTTAGAAAGGCTAAACTTTAAATCTATACCTTATAAACCCTATTACTATATAAAAGTAGGAATTCTTATCTTCTTTTATATAAATAATATTATTATTATATATAGAAAGAAGGATAAAGAATTATAAAGAAATAATTACCTCTTTAAAGGTAACCTATAAATTAATAATAAAGAAGAGTTATAATAGTTCCTTAAAATAGAAATTATCT